>CAHIKZ030000389.1:55000-662500 GCA_903632075.3 Acanthosepion pharaonis
ATCGGAGAGCTGAGTTCAAATTCCAGCTGAATCCATTACATTCACTTACATGCTAATACACTTGGGAAAGGTATCAATCCACTTCTTCTCCCCCCAGCTATAGGTAAATAGCAGGACAGATTGGGTTCTATAACCTTGGATGGCAACTGACCTACTGCAGAAAAAAATGGCAACCTACTGCGGGGAAAAAATCTGCATTGTCAGTCATGTATCAAAAGATACATGATCGCCTAAGTGTGTATTACACATGGCATGTAACTGACTGAATAAGCGACTGAAGGTAAAGCTATATCAAAAATAAAATGCTTTTGAGAAATAGTTGGCAACAAAGACTTGAAACAAAATAAAAGTATTCAGATGGGACTTTCCTGAAAAAACTTCCGTATTTACTTTAAACATATTCTCTTACCAGTATTTGTGGATATCAACTCCCGATAAAAAGAAACTTAATACAAACAGAAACATGGACACATGAATGGGAATATAAGTCTGTAGCCTGAATTTTGACCTGAAATTTTCAGTATATATATTTGATGTATATAATTAATATTTACTCTTGACAAATGTAGTAATGAAATTAGTAACCCCTTGCTTTGTTGAATTGATGTGTTCTCTGCTGAAAATAATTTAAAAAAAAAAAGAAGCCATATTTCATACACTTTTATAGAGAACTTTTTATTAGATTATTATTGTACATTTCAGGTGTGTACATAAACTTTTCTTTTTTAATGACAACATGTGAATGGTAACTGCTGCTCAAGTGAATTGATGCATATTGGATATACAACTTGCATGAATCCTTCGTTTACAACATAGAAATTGTACAGTATTTACATTAGTGGGACTATTGTCCTCATCACTGTGCCATATTTGTCACAACGTCGTTTTGAGGCCTTCTTCAGGTGGTTGGAATTTGAACTGAACCCTTTATTTCGATCACTGGGGTAGATTCTAATTCCACGTGCCATGTTTGATGGCATCAGTTATCTCCTGCTAATTTTCCCTTTTGCCTTAACCAGGAATTGAACTCACCTTCTTTGTCTGTCACTGGATCTCAACGCCTTTATCCACTGTGCCAATTTGGGTATGTTATTATTATAAACCTAATGTTTTCAGCATCATTTTACCAGTGCTCATATTGCATTTTTTGCTGTTATCATTGCATGTCTTTACCAGAGTTCATATTGCAACTTTGTTATCATTGCTTTTCTCTGGCACTCCTTATTACTGGTTCCCATATTGTATTTATTTCTATGCTTGGTCGGCTCAGGAGATTTTTGTGGCCTAGCATATGTGCCCAGACGCTCGAGGATCTCTTCAACAGAATTACCAATGAAGAAGACCAGAGAAGGATCCAAAATGACCTGGATAAATCTTTCAGACATGAATTTGATGTAGTCAAGGCTCGCCAAGTGCAAAAATTAAATAGATTGAAAGGTCAGAAGGTGACGCACAAGGTCCATCACCCACCAGTGAAAGCAGTAGTCAACATCAGCCAATATCAGCTGAGTGCCTCTGAGGAGTCAGTATTGAATAAGGGTCTCAACTTCGCCACAACCATCAGGCGGGTGCCATACTTGGACATCATTGCCAGAGTAGAGGAGGTGGCCTTGAACATCCCTCAGGCTCAGGCGGATGAAATGAGATGGAAAGTGAGACAGGCCTTGGAGAGAGCCAAGCTGCTAACATAACAAAACTGGAGAGACTGGCGATTGAATCACTACAGAGGAATGAGAACATCATCATACTACCGGCTGACAAAGGTAATGCGACTGTAGTGATGGACAAATCGGACTATACAAGAAAACTGGAAGACCTCATTAGCAATGGTAGCTACAGCATAGTGAAGAAAGATCCTACTATGAAAACGGAACGCAAACTGTCACAGATCCTAATCAAGAACAAGGATCACTTCGCACCCAAGACGTATAGGCAGTTATCGCAGCGTTACAGCAAGTTACCTCACATATACGGTCTCCCTAAGATTCACAAAGACGGTATTCCACTCAGGCCGATTGTTAGTTGCCAAGGCTCTGTGTGCCACCCTCTGAGTCGCTTCCTTGTAGATATAATTGACCCATTGATCGGAAAGTCTCCTTCATATGTCCGAAACTCCGCCACTTCGTGGAAATAATCAAAGATGCTCCCATCCTATCCAACCAGATGGTGAGCTTGGACGTGGTGAGTCTGTTCACCAAGGTACCCACGGAGGAGGCACTCTCAGTAGTCAGAGATAGATTAACCTCTGACTCTTCCCTAGAGGAGTGGACCAGTATTCCAATAGATAATCTGATGGAGATGTTGACTTTCTGTACACAAACAACACACTTCGGAATGGGATCTCACATATATCGACAGGATGAGGGCTTAGCAATGGGCTCGCCATTATCACCAGCAATGGCGAATATATACATGGAATACTTTGAAGAAATGGCATTAGAGTCTATATCGCTAAAGCCAACTATATGGTTACGGTACGTAGATGACACTTTCATACTCTGGCCACATCAGGAAGAAGTCCAGGTTCTTCTGGACCATGTGAACTCAATAAGACCTTCGATACAGTTCACAATGGAGAAAGAGAGTAACAACTCACTCCCATTCCTGGATGTACTAATATCTCGAACAGAGAATGGGTTCAAGACATCCGTATACCGTAAACCAACATTCACCGGACAGTACCTCAATTTCAACTCCCACCATCCATACAGCGTAAAGAAAGGGATCGTCCGATGCTTACAACACCGAGCAAAAAGTCATAAGTGGCGATCCAGAGACGTTAGATAAGGAATTGGTCAGTATAAGTAGTACCCTACAACGCAACAACTACCCTGGGTACATGGCAGCAGCCCCAAAAAACTGGGATAGGCGGGTACAAGAGGAGGAGGAGGACAACAACACTCAGAAAAAACAGTCTGCCTGCCTTATGTGAAGGGGTTATCAGAGAAAATACAAAGGATCTGCGGTCCATATAACATCAGGACAACCTTCAAAAGCGTGACAACACTTCGCAGGTATCTCTCACGAGTGAGACCCCCATAGAGAGGAACATGACTAAAGACTGTGTGTACGCTATCCCATGCAGCTGCGGGAAAGGAATATAAAGGAGAGACAGGCCGCCCCCCTCAAGGTAAGGCTTCAAGAACACCAGAAAGCTGTACCGTGAGGGGAAGTAGAAAAATCAGGCGTGGCTGACCACATATGGAGAGAGAAGGAGATCACCGCCCCTGTGGGATCATGTTGAGATCATAGATCGGGGAACACCATTGGAAAATTCGTAAACTTAAGGAATCAGCACATATGCTAGGCCACAAAAATCTCCTGAGCCGACCAAGCATAGAAATAAATACAATATGGGAACCAGTAATAAGGAGTGCCAGAGAAAAGCAATGATAACAAAGTTGCAATATGAACTCTGGTAAAGACATGCAATGATAACAGCAAAAATTGCAATATGAGCACTGGTAAAAATGATGCTGAAAACATTAGGTTTATAATACTCAGAAGTTCATACCTCAAGGACACATGGCACAGTGGATAAAGGCGTTGGTTAGATCCAGTGACAGACCCAAAGAAGGTGAGTTCAATTCCTGGTTAAGGCAGTGGAGAACTTTCAGAGGGAAAATTAGCAGGAGATAACTGATAACTGACATCCATCAAACATGGCATGTGGAATTAGAACAGTCTACCCCAGTGATCGAAATAAAGGGTTCAGTTCGAAATTTCAACCACCTGAAGAAGGCCGGAGCGTACAACGGCCGAAACAAAGATGAGGACAATAGTCCGACTAATGTAAATACTGTACATAATAGAGACGAACATAGGAAATTGTTGAAAAATAAATATTAGTTATGTTAAATTAGTTATGTTAAATAAGTGCTGCTTTTAAACATTAGGCTATAGATTTATGTATTTAACTCTGTGCCACTGACCCAATAACTTAAGATATTACAATGAACAAGAAATGCCTGACCTTGTTACTCATTATGCTCCATTGACCAGCATGTATAAATGCTTGAGCCACCACACAAATATAGCCTGAAGATTGTGTTCATGCATGAAACACTGTTGACCTGAATGTCTGCCTTTATATTTACACATGCTCTATCCCTGATATTGAGCACTTTTATCCATAAATATAGCAAACCATAAAGGTATATTTTTATCATATATATATATATATATATATATATATATATATATATATATATATATCTTCTAAAAATAATCAGACACAACCACCAACCTCTCCATAGAGGACATCAACTGAAAACCACACAAGATGCATGACTTAAAAGAATCTCTTAAGATCATCTGCCTGGTTGTCTCATAGTTTCTTTTATAGAAACCCTTACACATTTCTGGTTACATTGGCTAAATCCTCAAACCTCTCCTACCCTCTATTTCTAGCTATATTAAAGACACCACCTATTTTCTACAGATCCTGAATAATATAAATAGATTACCTGACAATGCACTCCTTGTGACTATAGATGTGTCTTCCTTATATTCAAACATCCCACATGTGGAGAGCATACTAGTCTGCAAACATTTTTTAAGCACCAGAGGCTTCCACAAGCACTATATACAAGATATTTCCAACATTACACGCTTTGTATTCACACACAACAACTTTGAGTTCAACAAAGACCATTTTCTTCAAGTCAGAGGTACAGCGATGGAAACGAAAATGGCCCCCAGCTATGCTAACATATTCATGGATGCCCTTGAACAAGATATGTTTAGGAGATAACACCTCTGTGCTACCGCAGATACATAGATGACATCTTCTTCATATGGGCACATGGAGAGAACAATCTCCTAAACCTGAAAATGCACCTTAATGTTCTCTGCTACACCATCAAATTTACTATGGAATATTTTGCCATTTTCGTTCCATTTCTGGATGTACTGGTATGTTTCAATAATAATCACATCTTCACTAAACTATACACCAAACCTACTGATGACCATTGCTACCTCAATTTCAATAGCTTCCACCCCATCAATGTAAAGAAATTTATGTATAATCTACAGCCAATACTTGTGCATAAAACGCATCTGTTCACATAAGAAGTATCATAACAAACGCATAAAACAATTTTGCAATCACTTTCTTAATAGGAATTACCTACTTACAACAATCAAAGAATCTATCACTAAACATGACCTAAACACTCTCTAACATGAGGAAACTAAAAAAAAATAATTCCAGAATCCCAATGGTCTTGTATTTTAATTACAACATTCACAATCTTTCCAACATCTTAACCAAAGATTTCCAGCATTTAAAACTAGACAATACAATTAGAAAAATATTTAGCGATAACCTCCTACACGCAAGGCAACAGCACCCCTCCAACCTCTTCAGACTTTTAACATCATCCAACATATGCAACTCATTACCTCATCAAGGGAATGTTACCTGCAACAAACCCCAGTGCCTGATCTGCAAACACATGATTACTCTCAACCTTTACACCCCCTTTCCCCCCCCCAAGGCACTCAGGTGGTATTCAGACAGTCAGCTCTGAGCTGTGATAGTTCCAATCTCGTATATTTACTTTCCTATCACAAAATTCACAGAAGGGAAATTATGTGAGAGAAACCAGGAAAGAGTTCTGTCTCTGGTTCAATAACCACAAATAAAAACACATGAGGGACAACAATTATTTCTCTGTCTTTGTACACTTCAACCAACCTGATCATAGCATCAACAATGTCTGATATGTGCTTTTGGCATCTTGGTTTGGCAGCCAGAAGGACAGATGTAGATCAGAGTTGAAATTCATTCTAAAAATAAGTTCTTGCATTGAGAGACTAAACAGGAATTTGGGTTTACTCAGAGAGTACAATTTCCACAGGGAGGCCTATAATCAACAACACCATTTCTTGAAAGAGTAAGTCCCACACTCCCTTCCCCCTTCCTTAATTTTTAACAGCCATCAGCCCACCAACCTACTATATTTTTTGCTCTACTGCCTATATTTTCCCTCATGACATACTAGTCCGCAATAGTATGATCACCCAGGGCTACTTTCCAGTCATCTTCTTGATTGGAATCACCCACTTTTATACCATCACAGAATCTATCACTAAGGCTCTTTTATATACAAGCTAATGTAATGAGAGCGGAATGGTAATAAAGATACATATGAATTTTGTACATGTATTTATATTTATGTGTGTGGGCTAGTGTGTATGTACATACAGTTATGTTCACATATGTATGGATATGCATGTATATGCTTTTTCCTCTTAGTTTTTTCATTATTTTATAAAAAAAAAAAATTTTAACACTAGATTTCCAGTTTTTTTTTTATCAATTTTGTTCCATCTTATGTAGTTTTATTTTATTTCATTCTATTTTATTATAAAATATTCCTTCCCCCATCCTTTTTTCTTTCTTTCCCTTTCTCTTTCTTCCTTTTCATCACAATATATTCCAACCATTGCTTCCTGGCTTTCAACACTTGACTATTTGATCTGTCAGTTTTTGATACTACTTGCTACACACTGAGACATCTTTCCCCCTCCCCAACCTATAACTCTCTTAACATTATCTGGTGGAAATATTCACCACCTTACTCTAATAGTATTACAAGCAACAAACCCCAACAGAGTCTGTTAACTAATCATCAATATTTACAATCTTACAACTCCCCCACACGCACACTAGTAACGCTAGCACTTTTACACCATCAAAATTTAAGTTTATTTTCAAGTGATTAGACAAAGATCCGGTTTTGCTCATAATATGGAAAATACCTTACTTACAAAAACATCTGTTGATGAGTAATTCCTATTTCTTCTTTGGATTGTTGATAAAGGACACGGGTGTATCTGAAAATTACAAAGGTAAAACCTTTCTTTCTGTGCTTCATTTCTCTCAAATGGTTGATATTTAATAAATATTTATTGTACTGACTATATCGTTATCTTTTCGTTTATTAACCAATCTATCTATTCTACAAATACACACACACACACACACACACAGGCAGAGAGGACAAACATTTTTGAAATTGCTAGTATTCAGCACCAGGGGTAATGACATATTTCAACAGGTACCATTTGGTCTGTGGTGTATTAGCATATTTTTTCCTTTCGGTTGAAGCCATGACACTGTGGACAATAGAGCACCACATGTTCCTCTGGCAGTTTCATGGAGAATGACGAGTCTGTCACAGCAGTTCAGCGTGAGTTTCATCGCAATTGAACATTGACCAAAATCAGACTGTTCCCACTTGTGACACAATCTTACGTTGGGTTCATGCACTTCATACACAAGGTACAGTAATGAATAGCAGGCCGGTGGGGGGGGGGTGCACAAACAATATGTACCCCAGAAAATGTGGAACATGTCAGACAAACTTTGCTACACAGTCCAAATCTCTCTGCTTGGAGGCATTCTACTGAACTTGGTATCAATAATTGTTCGGTAAGGCATATTTTGCATGAAGAACTGCATTTCCACCCGCTACAAATTGGTCATTGGGTAACAGTTAAGACCAGGGGACTATTTACAGCAGCTTAACTTTACATATCAGATGGAAACAATTTTTGAGGCAAATGACTACCTTATTTTATTAATGAGTGATAAAGTTCAATTTCATCTCAATTGCAAGGTGAATTAACAAAATTGTCACTATTGGGCTCTTGAAAACACAAGAGAACTGCATGAAAGACCACTGCACAGAGCAAAGATGATGGTTTGGTGTACTGTTGGAAAAGCTGGCGTCATTTGTCCTTAATTCTTTGAAGACCATAATGGAAATGCTGTTACTGTGAATTCTGAGCGTTACATCAAAATGATAAACAACTTTTTGCTGGAATGGTGATGATAGCATATTCCTATCCGATGTGCGTGATTTCAGCAGGATGGAGCAACGGCCCACACAGCAAGACCATCAATGGATGTTCTTCACCCTCTCTTTGGTGATCGCCCCATTCCCATGTTTGCTGACACTTCTTGTGCCCTCCTACCACACCCCTGCCCCTGGTTCCCAGATTTGTCCATGTGTAATTATTTTTTGTGGGGAAATCCCAAAACACGTATATGAGCATAGGCCCTGTACATTAGATGATTTGAAGGAAGCTATTTGTGTAGAAGTTTCCCAAATCAACAGAGCAATGCTGGAAAGAGTGGAGACCAATGGCCAAGAACGCCTTCAGAAATGCATCAATGAAAATGAACACTACATGAGGAATGTTGTTTTCCACCCTTAATTTTGTCTAATTCAATATGAACATATTGATCTTAAAATTTTTTTGAAGCTAAAATTAACGATGTGAATTTTTCAAAAATGTCTGTCCACTCTGCCTCACTCTTTATATATGGTGATTGCCACATCTTACTCAGATGGGTGCTGCCACCTCACCCTTTGCGTCACTTATAGTGGCTCCTGTCTTGTTTCAATGTTCATGGCCCATAAGATGACTCTTGAAACCAGCATACAATTTCATGGGAATTCTGCATATATGACAGATAAATTCTGTCTCTTTGATTGGATCTGCATGGCCTACAACACTCCTGTGCACCACTATGTGCTTTCTCAATCCAAATGATCTTCTGCAAACCTTGTTGCAAACACCACAGATATTATTGGCAGAAGGATGAGGCAAGTTGGCATACTTCTGATTGTTATGATCTTCCAGATGGTTTACATAACTTTCCCCCTTGACAGCAGCATGTACTCACACACTGTATTTCCAAGACAGCATATTAGTTGGTAAATCAGAGTGAGTGTCTCTTTGGAGATCATGCAGAGACATTCTTTCTCAAAAAGTCTTGCATCTCTTTGTTATAAAGTGCCTCTACTCCATATGATTTAAAGACAGGTCTTTCCAATGCTGCACAGTAAACTACATACGGCAGCAAATCTTATGATTGGGAGATTGGAGGTTTTGAGGAGTGTCAGACCACCTTTCAATTGCTGTTGTTCCCAGGTCCACCTTGACCCCAGGTGGTAGCACCTGTTAGGGTCCCAGCTATGGACAAATACAGAAATCCCAAACAAAAACGATATGAAAGTATAAAAATACATTTTTATAGTAAAAATACCAGCAATACATTTTTATATTAAAAAAAAAATGACCAACAATACATTTTATATAGTTGACTGCACACAATCATGTTTAAAATATATTTAGTTGAATCCATAAAATTGTGTTCAAAATATTTAGATTTCGGTATTAACTTATAAAGGTTGATATGCCACAAAACAGAATCAACCAAATAACCAATGCTGCACATCCATTTGCAATGCATTCAGATTCTCCTTCAATTTATCTTTAAACCTCTTTTTAGGCTTGTGTTGTGGATGCTTTTATGTCTTCAGTTCTCTGCAAAAAAGTTGTTTGGGAACTCTGTTATTCCATATTCCTACAATGTATATTACCAATTGCATCTGGTTGAGGATTATTATTGTTTCAATGCTGTTGAATTCAGATCTTTGGAGGACAATCATATCTGGAATCAAAGACTGCCATTTGATGTTAAGGATGCATCTCTGCTATTTTTTGTGTAATCACACAAGCTATTTTATTTGCTTTCAATATATTGTCCATGTTTTTCTATATTTTTGAGGTAAGGTATTGTAATTATTTGCACTATTTACATTGTTTTGACTGTTGTCCTCATCTTTGTTGCCATATTTAATAAATATGGTAACAAATATACCCAACAGCAAGGCTTCTGATCAGAGGGTTTGAGGAGCGTGGAACCACCTCTTAATTGCTAGTGTTCCTAGATCCACCCTGACCCAGGATGGTAGCACCTGTTAGGGTCCCAGCTATGAGTAAATAGCCCCAAATTGGAGTTAAAACAGTATGTAAGTGTATAAATAGATTTTAATACCAAAAATACTTTGTAAAAAAAAAAAAAGAAAAAAAAAAAATTTATTACCAGCAATACATTTTTGAAAAAAAAATATGAGAAATAAAAATTTTGTCAGCATTAAATAACTCATTGAGGTTGATATGCCGTGAAACAAACCAAACCAGAAATACATTTTTGGAAAAAAAATATCAGCAATAAAAAATGTTGTCAGCATTAAATAACCCATTGAGGTTGATATGCCTTAAAACAAACCAAACAAAACATCCAGAAGAGGCATGACAAGTAGACAAAACAAAAGGTTTAGTTTGAAATTCCAATCACCTGAAGAAGGTCAGAGCGTACAACAGCCAAAAAGTTCTGAATATGGCAACAAAGATGAGGACAACAGTCTGAATAATGTAATAGTGTAAATATGTTGTTCATGTTTCAGAAGAGTACAGCAGGGAAGTTAAGACACACGTGATATACACACTTACTTTAGTCTTGATGGTAAAGCCCCTATCTGATCACATTCAACTTTCCAGTTCACCAAATGGAACACTTGCTTTCTGAATGCATGAAAAACATCTCAGCATCCACGTCACGGTCATTTGATATAGTACTTACAAGGTATGCGAAAGTGTCAACAATCTCCAGCCTGGTATTTTTCACAAGTATTGTTGGTGCTTTGTAGTGCACACCAGGTGGCAGGGTGAACATCACTTTTCTCTTCCTCAGACTAATCCTCAGTTCAAAAGCATCACAAGAATCAGAAAAACGATCCATTATGAGTTGCAAATCTTCTTCAGTGTGCTACAAAATTTACATCATCAGCATATAGCAAATCTCTGCTCAGGATCTCAAAGTTCTTGAATTTGGTGTTGAACCTTATGAGATTGTACACATTTCCTGATGTTCTATATCTCAAGGAGACTCCTGTCTCACAGTCCTTGAAGGCATGTGATCAGAGCACAGTAAAATAAATGGATAAAAGTGTTGATGCTCAATCTCATCTGAATGTGAGTGTTGAGTGCGAGATGAGCCGTGATATCAGTATTTAGCTGTTTCACTAAGTAGATAAAAGTGGGAGGGCAACTGATCTTACCAAGAAACTTCCACAAGGCATCACAATTTACAGTGTCAAAACTTTTGGTCAAACCTATGGACACTTGGTACACTGGTACTTGTACTTCAATACATCTATTTTACCGAGAAAATCATATCCATAGTAACCCTGGCCACTGTAAAAGTTTGTGCTGCTGCAGTAACAAGAAAGCATATTTATTAGTCTATTCAACAAGAATCACAGGTTTTCTTCAGTTTATACATATATGCTCACACATATGTATTTGACATTATGCTGTATATGTTAGGTGGCTGTTGATCTCACTAGAGGAATTGTCCACCCTTTGTCAGTTTTTGTTTGTTTATCCTGTTTATCCTCCTCACCAGTTGAGCTTGGTCAAGGAACTGGTTTAGTCATCAATAACCTATGTAGCAAGTAGTACTGGGTTACATATTATAAGTAGCATTTATTAAGTGATTTCTCTCTCTCTCACAATTTTATGGTATGCTATATGTATTGGTTAGAGTGCTCAATATCAAGAATAGTGTATGTAAATATAAAAGTGGACATTGAGGTTAACAGTCTTTCATGCTTAAATGCCATGAAGAACTCACCATTGGGGACAGCATTAATGAAAGAGAAGCTTATACAGAGTTTCGACGCTGTAAAAAAAAACCCAGTTTAATGTGGTACCTGGGGTACTGCAGGTGGGTGGTGGGCCAAAAGATTTTGCTCTTGTACCCTCAATATTGCTCACTTTTAAAAATTTCACCCTATTTTACCAATTTCTGGATCATCTTCTTCATGATAGAATAAACAGATGGGTCCTAATTTGTTTTAATAATTACACCCCTTTTTCACACGTTTTACCTTAATTTTGATGATCAAACAGCCTAAATTTTATGAAATTTTAACATCTCTGCTGTATCACACCTAATCTAATTGTATTAGTAATAATTACAAGATTACTTTATATTTCTATTTCACATGCAATCAAAGAGTTCCTATAATATCAGACTAATTAACAGGAATTCAATCACTGCAATCAGATACCATGAATGGTGTATATATAGGAGTACTTTTCTCTGGTTGATCATGTTCAATTTGACTGTCTAACAATAGACATCAAGAATCGCTCATAAATAAACAAATAAATAGTGCATAGTAATTAGGGATTGCAATTGGGAATTCTCGGGAATAATTTCCCAGGAAATTGTGGACCCCCCCCACACACACACACTAGTAGTAATACAAAATGTCTAAATGTAAAGCGTACACGGTAAAGAAAAAAACTACATTTGATTTGGGATATAGAAAACTGAAATAAGTTGAAATTTTGTGTAATTTGCTTTTAAGGTTCACGCTAAGTATCTCATAAAAATTTCCTGAATAGTTATATTTCCATGTAAATTTACATGCTTAATTTGACAATAACAAAGAAATTTTGATATTTACCTTTTTGGAGTTATCAGCAATAAAAGTTCAGACTCATTTGTGTTGCAGCAGCCATTACTGGTATTGTTTGCATATATTTGCTGTGGAATAAACATTCACTTGTCTTGATTATTGCACGCACACTGATGGAAACAATGCCAATAATGGCTACCGTGCTGTAGCTGACAACAACATGAATGAGTCTGAACTTTTATTGTTGATAACTTCAAAATGGTAGTTATTATAAAAATTTCTTTATTTTCAAATTAGGCATGTAAATTTACAATAAAAAAAAAATAACAGGTTCTGTAAATTTTTATTATATACTTAGCGCAGGGCTTAAAAAAGCAAATTATCCAAAATTTCCTATGGAATCATTGTTATAAATTAGTATAATTTTTTTTTTTTTTTTTTTTTTTTTTTTTGAACTATTATCGACAGTATATATCATGAAATAAGGCCCAAAAATTGGGTAGGTGCTCAACCTCCTATTATCGCCCACACCCCCTCACTCCTACCGCGATTCACTTGCAGCGCAGGTCAGCCATCTTGGACCCAAAGGCCCACACTAAAGTGTTGGACTACTGTATGATATACAGCATGTACCAAATTATAGCATTCTCATTTCTTTTTGGTATCTTATACTGGATATAAAAAGGTTATGAATGCACTTGTGTTAATAGTCTCTAACTGTAGTGACTTCGAGACAGCTTCTTGAAACTTGCTTGAATAAACAAGGAAAATAACAAGAGCCTTTGCACAAAGATAAACATGGTCATGTATAACAAGCTCACATTGTTTTTGATAATCCCTGTTGATGTGAGCAGTGATTTATTTTCATACTGCTCTCTTTCTCATAAGGCCTCAAAATCAAAGCTGCTACATACATGGGGGTTCTAGACATGGTGCTCAAACTAACCCAGTACATGTTTCACAAGGTCTCTGCCCCCTTACTGCATGACCCAGAAGTGGTTGACTAAGAATTTTCACAATTTAGTCACCCTCCAACATGTATGCTCTTTGTTCTCTTGATTTGAATCCTCAGTTATAACTCAAAGGGCTCTCGCATATGAACGTGACAGTCAACATGAATATTGCTTCTGAAGATACAGTGAGATCATCTTTTGCAGATATCAGTTTTATTGAATAACCCTTTTTTTTCATGTTGAACATATCTACAGATTTTTTTATTATCTTAATTTATTACCTGCTGTATTCTGTATCATTCACTCTCTGTGCGTAAGTGAGCACACAATGAAAAAAGATATCAACCTACATTAATGAAAACTGCAAACGAGGAAAAATAATCAGTGAATTGCTGATAACTCCTGGAGACTGGATGGGTGATTTCTGGAAGGAAAGTCTAGGAAACTCTGGAGTTGAGATGTTGAAGTTAACATCAATCATCTAAGTGACAAATTTTATATGTGTATTAATTACATATATATAATGTGTGTGTCATCTTTAACAAAACGTGTATAAAAGAGGGATTGTTGCTGAAATACACTATATATATATAAAATTTAAATTTGTATCTTCATAAATGAGTGCTCAATATCAGAGTTACTGGTTGTACATATAGATAGTATTAACATAGGAATTAAAACTGCATGGGTATTGAAGATCACTTGAGGCATGAAACTGACAGTCACCATGCCGTGCTGATTCTTATATCCATACCGTCTCTATCTCATGTATGTATGTATGCATGCATGTATTGTTTTGGTTTTTAACATTATTTTTAAACTGTATTATATCTATCAGGTGTCTATTTCAAACACAGGTATCCTCTAAAAATAACATTTGAATAAATGTCAGATTAAAAAATATTAGAATAAATATATATATATATATATATATATATATATATATATATATATATATATATAGAGAGAGAGAGAGCGAGCACATGGTGCAGTTATGCATACATTTCTATGATTACAAGCTCACTCACATCCATTCCAACCTGAAGAAGCCACAGCTAGTAGACATTGTTGAAATGCATTTTAAAACTTTCCACTTTCTTATCCTCTTCATTTTTGTTTTAGTTACTATTATACTTCCTATAAATGTGTGTGTATGTATATATATATAGTACTATACAAAGATCTTAAGCTACTTTAAACTATTTTAAGTTTCTAGTAATGGCTACTAGATCATTTTCACACCAATTGGCCCTATTGGATATTTTCCTAATTATCATATTTTGCAGCAGGGGTTCTGAATGAGAAGAGAGGGAAATGAGATGACTCCTAAAAATCGTATTGAAATATTTATGATTTGTCTTCTTCCCACAAACCTGGATCTGAGCTAGATAATTCTATTCCAATTTAATTGACTCACCCAAATTGACCTGAAATTGTGGACGTTAATAAGGTCTGATGAATGCAATTTCAAGGAGGAGAATGTTAGCCTAGTGTATATTCTAATTTGAATATGATGTATAAAATTACAAAATCATGATGCTTGTGACTTTCATTTTGTTTTCAAAAGATGTGAAATTGACAACAAAATTTCAGTTAATACACTAGTTGAGTTAATTTTATAATGGAAAGAAACATTTCAGGGAACAATTAAAGCTCTCAGTAACTGACTCTGTCTCTTGTTGCTCTCTGTAACTGACTCTGTCTCTTGTTGCTCTCTGTAACTGACTCTGTCTCTTGTTGCTCTCTGTAACTGACTCTGTCTCTTGTTGCTCTCTGTAACTGACTCTGTCTCTTGTTGCTCTCTGTAACTGACTCTGTCTCTTGTTGCTCTCTGTAACTGACTCTGTCTCTTGTTGCTCTCTCTTGTTGTTGCTCTCTGTAACTGACTCTGTCTCTTGTTGCTCTCTGTAACTGACTCTGTCTCTTGTTGCTCTCTGTAACTGACTCTGTCTCTTGTTGCTCTCTGTAACTGACTCTGTCTCTTGTTGTTGCTCTCTGTCTCTTGTTGCTCTCTGTAACTGCTCTGTCTCTTGTTGCTCTCTGTAACTGACTCTGTCTCTTGTTGCTCTCTGTAACTGACTCTGTCTCTTGTTGCTCTCTGTAACTGACTCTGTCTCTTGTTGCTCTCTGTAACTGACTCTGTCTCTTGTTGCTCTCTGTAACTGACTCTGTCTCTTGTTGCTCTCTGTAACTGACTCTGTCTCTTGTTGCTCTCTGTAACTGACTCTGTCTCTTGTTGCTCTCAGCAGTGTTTGAATCTTTACCATCCTGCTTTGTCTCTATCTTGTCATCCATCCATCCATCCATCCATTTATAAATGGTTGCTGTTTCTCTCAGCCCTTCCTGACTTCAATGTTCTGATTCAGTGTTAAATCCTCCAAGCCACCTTTCCAGAAATTTCAACTGTTTCTTTTTGATTTTAATACTTAAATATGTGTCCTTTCAGTTCTCATTTTATTTAAAAACATTTTTTCATTGATTCTATTAAATGGCATTCTTTCACTAAATGACTACAACTGTGACCCTTATTGCTCTTGTAGATAGATGACTTAGACAAAAAAAAAAAAAAAAAAAAAAATAAATTCAGTGGTAGTAGTGCTGGGATTGACATGCCATAGAATAGTTTCCAGTTCTGGCTAGCCTAAATGCATGACCATGGCAAAAGCAGATTTCAGTGTGTAAAATATATATATATATATATATATATATATATAAAGACAAATTTTTAATTTGTTTATATAGATTGGAAAGTCAGAGTACATTTAAAATATTCTCATTTTCCATTTGGATTCTTCAGCATTTTAGTCTGGCAGAAGGCAAAAATACTTAGGCTCTCATTAAGCACAGAACTTACATGTCATCTGATCTTTAGGAAGCACCCAAATAATATCATTATTTATTTATATAGACCAGAGAGCCACACTAGATTCAAAACATTCTTGTTTTTTCAACTGAAATCATTTTTTATCTTTTGCTATCTATGGGTGGGGGTTCACATCACTTAATTAATGTAAAAAAAAATTCACTCATGATTATGATCATCAGTTGGAATAATATGAAAATCTGAAAGAAGAATGTAGGAGACCTGATTGAATACTTAATGTCAATCCTATCAAAGATGATATATCAAAATTTTATTACTAACACTATTTATATATAAAATTCTGTGACTTCCGTTAGTCTGTCCATCTGTCACACCCTCTAAAATATCCATACATGATTAAAACCAGATTTTGGTGTGAAGTGCAAATAGTTAATGGGGTACTAAGTATAGTTGGTTTTACTAGGGTGTGTAAAAACTGCAAAGTAAGGTTTTTGTTAAAATGTTTTTAACAAATCAGTTTATTCAAATTTCATCCATTGGTTTGCGAAATTGAGTGAAACATAGTTTATAAATCTCAACAAAAATGTTAGTGATAACTTCAACAATACAAAATACAGTGAAGATTTCAACACATCAGCATGTTGCAAAAATTAATTTTAGTATATAAAATTCTGTTAGTTCGTCAGTCTCTCACCCTATAAAGTAGCCACACATTGCCCTATAGAAACCGAATTTTGTGGAGAAGTACAAACAGGTAAGGGGGTACAAAGTACAGTTGGTTTTACTAGGGTGCATAGCTTAGTACAATAAATCTCCATTAATTTTTAGGGAAAAATTAAAGGTTTTATTTAACATACAAAATACTCCTATGATTTTAAAAAACACTTTAATGATTAAAATAAATACTTTTTAATAAAAATGCAATTTTTTTTTTTTTTTTTTTTTTTGCATATCTTTTTAAGTTATATAATTTTGGTAAAATATAATGCACTGTAGTAGCACTAAATATAAACACAGTAGGGAGAGTAGAGTTTGTAAATCTTGACCAAAAATGTTAGCAATAACTTCAATGATACTGTGAGGATTTCAACATATGCCAGCATATTCTAGTTTACTAAATTGCATCAGAAAATATGAAATATAACAAGAATCTCTAAGATTGGGCAGAAGTTATACCAACATGAATTTGACTTTCTTATATGATGCAGAAATATCAATGAAGTGTTAATTGTCTATGTTTCTGAGATGAGGTATTATGTACCAAATTTACATTATTTGGACTATTGTCCTCATCTTTGTTGCCATATTTATTACAAGGTTTCGGCCGTTGTGCACTCCGGCCTTTTTCAGGTGTTTGGAATGTTGAACTGAACCCTTTATTTCACTCACTGGGGTAGACTGTTCTAGTTCCACGTGCCATGTCTAATTGATGTCAGTTATCAGTTAGCTCCTGTTAATTCCTTTGGCATGTGGAACTAAAACAGTCTACCCCAGCGAGCAAAATAAAGGGTTCAGTTCAACATTCCAACCATCTGAAGAAAGCCAGAGCATACAACGGCCGAAATGTTGTAATAAATATGGTGACAAAGATGAGGACAATAGTCCAGTGTTAATTTTTGACTAATTTTCTTCATTGTATTGTTACTTATTTCACAACATTCAAAGTTGATTATTATGAAGTCAAGATAAGGAAATGTCTTCTGACAAAACATGAACTAAAATTCTGTATCTTGGGAGCTCATCTTTCATGGACACTACTTTAAACAGTTCAGTCACAGAAGCTAATAGGTCGAAGGATAAAAATCTCCAATTATCATCTGGTGAGTGTGGCTGTAGTGGGTCGCTGAACAGCTGACTAGTTCCCTCCATGTATCTGAATTGAAATCCAGCAATTTATTCATGCAGTGTGTGTTTTGGGGAAGTAAACCTGGAGGAGCCCATCCCTCTTTCTGTCAAACCACAGCCAATGTCATATTCTACAACTTGTAGGCTTTCTTTGGTTATGTGCATGTAGCCGTTGATTGCATCAGGAGAACTCTCCACTTTGGCTGTTGAGATCAGTCTAGGAAGCCCTCTGCTCAGCAATGCCATCATCATTGCACTAGCTGCATCCATAGTTATAGAGCCCAGTCTACTCCATTGTGCTAGATGACAATTGATCCTACAAGAAGGTTCATGTACCCTTTTGACAGCTTTTGTCTTTAATCTTTCAAGGTATCTCACTACCAAAAAAAAAAAACTTGTGAGAGTAACCTGACCATGTGACAGGTAGGACTGAATTACATGGTACCTTAGCACTTGCAGAGTGATCTGACATAAAATCAAAATCTATAATCATATTCTCCTCCAAATATTCCTGCCATATTGTTTGTTTATACTCTGGCATAATTGCAAGAATTATTTCAATTCTGCAATTAAGTATTTTATTTTTTGATTAGTTTTTCTTTTATTGTTTTTATTGGGGCATTTTCAGTTCTATTGATCATTAAAATAAGTAGCAGGAAGTTAGAATCATTGAAAAAACTAAAGTAAAACTTGTAGATATTGTGCTGGGGTGATCAGTAGTCATCCTCTTTATAACAAGCAAACATGCCTGTCACCATCTAAATAAAGTTTTGCTGCTGTTATAAGGGAAAATGAGCCATAGTGAATAAGGAAAAAGTTAATTTTATTAATATATTTGGTTAAAAAAATGGAAAGATCAGCTGGCTGTGAAATAGGTTATATAAAAATAAGAAAGTAATATCTTTAAAGTTAGCAGCTGGCAGGCATTTCCTTTTACTTTTTTTTTCTTTAATCCACCATATCTCCCAGCCCTAGTGCAGTGAATCCTCCCCTTCTACTCCAAGGTAACTGAATCAAAAGATTGAATGAATCAAAGAAGTCTTGAAGTTGTTGTAGTGTAGACTGTTACAAAAAAAAAGTCTCTCAAAATATCTAAATATTAATTGGCAAAAACCTAAAGAAACATTTGATAGTAAATTGCATTCACAAAGTTTAAAAATCAATTGAAAAAAAACAAACTATGACATAAGGTTAAAAACTCTTAATACGAAATTGACAGAATCATTTTTAATTAAAAGAATTGAATTTTCATATCAAGGAATTGGAATATTTTATCTTGTGAACAGAGAACTCATAGTAGTGTGCCATTTCATCTGTTATCCCCCTTTCAGAAGATGGCAACTGAAGCAGAATTTTTTAAATGTACTCTACTTGAAGAAACACAATTGAAGTCTTGAAGTTTTTCCACTTTACATTAAAATAAGTGTCATTTGTATCATCTGGGTTTTGTGCGAGGCTAATGATCTGGTTGATGTTATTGTATAGCAAATAGTTGTCTTTGTAGGAAACTTCAGCAAAAACAGTTTCCCTGTTTTAGATTATATATTTCCTCAGGGAAAATAATGTCGTCATTGGTATTAGTGGCATCCTCTAAATCATAAAAACTCTAGTCTGAATTCTTATCACACAGCAAGGCATTGCAAATGTCATCATCAAATGACGCTTCCATGTCAAAAATGCTCTTTTTTTTTTTTTTTTTTTTTTTCCAGTGTTGATTTATGAGATTTTTTCTTTCTTCTCTGTATCTATTGGGTTCTTTTTGGAAGGAGTTGGGATAAAAGATATTTGTGAGAATCACCCCCTCCCCCACTATCATTCCTGTTTTTTTTTCTTTGTATTTAGGGAAGAGTCTGATCTCTATTAAGGTGATGATAATGATAGAGCTACAAGAACCTGAAGAACTGCTGGTTGTATGAGGAATTGTGTAAGGAGAGGAAACCTAGTTTAGTTCTTGGATAAAGTGTCATTACCATCACCAGCTTAAGTGTCTTGGTCATGTTATTCATTGCAGCACTTTCACTAAAAATGATAGTAACTGCTGTTTCTTGTTATGCAGTAATGGGGCCAGTCTGTGATATAAATGTATATGAAGTGCTCCTTCAAAAATATTTGACTTGAAGGGAAAAAATTCCTGTTGTATTCAGACAGTCTTTTGCAGAGTAAATGCTAATAAGTTATTCAAAAATCTCTGCAACGTTTTCAATGTTGATGGGTTGACAAGAGCAGTTGACTATGAAATGATTGGATGCCTGAATGTAGAAAGTTTTAAATGTTAGTTTATGATTCCAGTAAGGTGGCAGAGAGTATGCATAACCACACTATTGTCCTTTACAACATTTATGGCTCTCAAAAAAAAAAAAAAAAGGATGAATTTCATTATTGAGGAGGAGCACAAGTCATTTATTGGAGCATTTTGTGTAATGGATGAAATACTTCATAAATTCAAATGTTCATCATCCAACCTCTTTTGTAAGCTGTATCTATACATCACATTTGAGTCTTTTTTTAATTTTGCCCCAAGCAAGGTGATAAAGCCACTAAAGGGGTTACTGGTAGTGGAAGATAATGAGAAGACTCTAGTGAGGAGAAATAATAATAAAAGAACTGTTGGTCAAAAAAGTCATCAACAGCAGATATGTCATCATCACTGCAATACTGACTCCCTGCCAAATGTTTTTTCATTTTGAGGAATAGATGATAGTCAATTTGGGAGAATAGGGAGGGTGATCAACAGGGTTCAAAGCCACAGTCATTGAAACCAGGGACTTGTGTACTGGAACATTATCCTGATGAAACAAGATCCTTTTTGTCAGTTTTCCTGGGTGCATTTGGTCTTGATAGCCTTTCATAACTGTCTCAGTTCATTGGTATAGTACTCAAAAAATTGATGCTGTGGCTCTTTTGAAAGTAGACAATAAACACAATACTTTTTGCATCACAAAAACTGAGGCCATAACATTACCTGCAGAGGAAAAGGGGTGTTTCCACTGCATGGATTGTCTCTGGTTCAAACCCAACACTCATCTTGGATTAGGAAACGTTCATGGAAACCTGCTAGATCTGCCTCGGGTGCCAGAAGATGTGGCACCCACCAAGCAGAAATGTTCCCTGTGACTTGTTCATTGAGCAGAATATTCTCAACTCTCTCACTGGATATACTAATAGCATTGATTATTCAACTTGTATTCAATCACCTGTTATCCATCACCATGTTTTCCTCACTGGTGGCAGTTGCAGGATGTCCAGACCTTGGGTCATCTTTAAGACTCTCCCTTCTCCTCCTCAATTCAGCTGCCCACTTTTGCACTGTTGATGAAGCTGGGATGTCATCCTCTAATGTAGCAACCATGTCAGCATGAATGTCTTTGAGAGTTAAAACCTTTTTTCTGCAGGTACTTGATAATACCACAATGCCAAATTTTGTCCATTTTCAAGAGAAATCATTACTAGTTACTTTTGAAATTATCTTTGAACAGTCAGATGTCAGTTTGGAAAGAAACAATGCAGTTATTAATAAGAAGAGTTGAAATTAATGCAAGATTTTTACTTTGTACCATCAAGTCTTCTTCAGGTGACTCTCATTTAGAAAGTTACTGAGCACAGCAACAGGTACCTGAAGAAGGCAGATTTGTGGCCATATCACGTTGAAACTTCAGTTCTTTTTGGATCACTGAAGTTAAGCAATGTTGAGCCTGGTCAGTACCTAGATGGGTTACTGCTTGGGAATACTGGGTAATGTAAGCTTGGATGTCTGGGTTTGTGTAATGGATAATGGCTTGGAATTTGAAATTGGAGAGTCAAGTTCCAATTCCAGTTAGGTTCATTATATTCACCTATGTGTAAATACCTTTGGAAAAGGTATGAATTTACCTCCTCTCTCCTCATCTAATTAGTTAATGGGTTTATTATCCCCCCAATAATCTAAAAATATTTTCTGGCTTTAAATAACCACCAAAAAGTTGATAAGCCATAAAAAACAAGTCCTCAGATATTATTGTGGTTCCTGTTATTTGGTAGTTCTTTGTGATTCTGTAGCACCAGTTCACAATGTTCAAAGAAGGATGGTCCTTGTGAAGACTTTTGGGCTTTGCTTGCTCAGTCATTTTCTTTGATTGAAGCCATTTTTAATCATTGATCTTAGAAATAAGTTGTATACAGCTGACAGTTTAGATATTTCTGAATGGGTTTGGCACCATGCATGACAGTCTTGTCAGATCAAGTCTTCCATATGGATATTTAGGAACATGACTTGAGTTTTCAGGTTGATGTTTTGGTTCTGTAACATTTTTCAGTGTTGGATGGAACTATATTGACATGAGGCTTTGAAGTTAAAATGAACAGTTGATTTATCCATGCCAAAAAGATTAATGGAGGATGATAATGATGAAACATATGGGTAATTTTAACAAAACAAGATGAATTTATTTATGAATTTACACGCTTGAAGATCTGTCTTGCTTGTTTGAGGAAAATAAATTAGAAATTTTTAAAGTCCATAGTTTTAACATGAAGAGAAAATGTTCATACAGCAAATTAAGTCATCTGAATGTCTAAATTCTGTGAAGACAAGGTTTTTATTGGTCCAAAATTAATTTCACATATGCTCGCAAATTTATTTCTGACCAATCTCTGTGAAGGAAATTGGAAGGGTCGAACTGTTGACCAAACTTCTTAAAAACTGGAACAACAGACAATTTTCAGCAAGCAGGTAAGCATCGTGGCATTTATTATACAGCTTAGAGAGAACAGGAGTCAGTTCGAGAGCACACTTTTTAATGACTATTACAGGGATACCAGCAGGTCCACATTCCCTTAGCAAATAGGGACTTAGCTCCTTCAAAAACTTGCTTACATTTATTGGGTGGTTGTTTTAGTTATTTGGTACAGTTTTTCTTTGTAATTCTGTAGCACCAGTCCACAATGTTCAAAGAAAGACGGTCTTCACCAAGATTCACAGGCTTCCTTGCTTGAAGCCATTTTTAATCATGGATCTTAGAAAGATGTTGTATATAGCTGACAGTTTAGATATTTCTAAATGGATTTGGTGACATGTATAATATTCATATAGAAGTCTTGATCTGACAAGTCTATTTAGGAACATGACTTTGAGTTTTCAGGCTGATGTTTTGGTTTCATAACATTCTGCAGTGTTGAGTGAAAGTATCTGTAGGTGAAACCTTTTTGATGTTCCATTTCAAAGTATTTTCTAAATAAACTTATCAAGTCTTTTCCAAAGATGTACATAAACTGTATAAGAATAAGTATTATTTTGTACATATTTATGTTTCAGAGGTGGCTACAGATTAAGAAATGCCACAGCATCTGGGTGAGTCATAAATAAAATTTCTGGGATGAGCATTAAAGAGTGTGAGGGGATGATGTTTATAGAAAAGAAAGAGGTTGACAAAATCAGAAGAGATTTGGGAAGGTGAAAATATATTTAGATGAAAAAATAGTCATGAACTAATTTTCAAAAATCTGGAAATAATTACTTTAGAATTTTACCAAAAGTCCAGATAGAAATAAAATAATTTCAAGAATTTTAAAAGCTATCATCTTTTATAAGCATTCATGGAAAGTAGCAAATAACTTACCTAACAAGCTTGTATAAATGAAAGGTAAAACATGGGTTGGGAGGGATAGCAAATTGCCAAATTTTACTAAGAGCCAAGGAAATTGTGGAAAGCCGTGATCAACCTACTTAACAAGCTTGTATAAATGAATAGTAGAACAGGTATTGGGAAGGATAGCAAAAAGCCAAACATTACTAAGAGTTAGAAAGGCTAGGAAGTTGTGGAGAACCATTATCACCCACATCCTTGAATGTATGCAACTATAGTTAAAATTAGAGCTGTGGTGCAATATAATCTCTCTACTTTGTGTTTATCCTCATTTGACCTTACTCTCAAAGTATTATCCCCCAAAAAACTGTATTATAATAAAAAGGAACACTACCTAAAAAAAAAAAAAATGAAGAAAAAAAAAAAAAAAAAAAACACTATCTAAAAAGATAAAATAGTAATAAAAAAAAGTCAAATATATCTGCCATAATATTGTGAAAATTAAAAAAAAAAAACACCAAAAAAAACAAACAATTGTTTTGAAATGTGTGTTTGTGTGTATGTTTTGAACAATAAAATTTTTTTTGTTTTATTCAGTTAGGGTCCTTGACTAGTTTCGGCCAGCATAGCCCTCAGGAAAGAAAAAAAAATTCCCTGCTTGTTAGTAGCAGTGAATGACTGTTTCTGAAGAAAGTGAACTTTATCTGTAGCTTTAATTTGTTTTGTTTTTTTTTATTATTAATTGGTTAGTCCTTGTATTGGTTAAATGGTCTTTTTTAAGTTGTTTTTAACATAGAAGCTGGGAGATTCCTGAGTTTCCTTGGTCATTTTGACAGTTGCTGGGAAGGGGATGTGTGTATGAAGTGTATGTTATCTTTTAGTTTTTATATATAATTAAACACCTGACCTTTTTTGTTTTAATGATAATGTTGAATTATGCACTGCTACTACTGTATTAAAGAACAAATGAAACCAAATTTGACCATTGAAAACTATATAATTTAGTTCTCGGGTTAGTGCTGCAAATGTTGATAAAAATAAAGATTTTTCGTCATAATTATAAAATTTTATATATATATATATATATATATATATATATATACACACACACACTACAAGCAACTGATAAAAATTCAGTAAATATCTTTTTGCTTTTCTTCCCTTATCTGATATGTGCAAAAAAAAAAAATTATTTCATCTAAAGAACTATTTGAATGTTAATAAAACTTCTCAAAACTATAGAAAATACTAAAATATTCATTTTTTCCAGGGATATTTATATCTTATTTAGTGTATCCGGAACATTCACTGTAAACATTTTTGCCATAGGAAAACTTGCCTCAGGAATTTTTACCGTATAGGATTTTTGCTATAAGACAATTTTGCTACATTTTTTTTTCAGTACCCTTATCTTGAACATCCTTTTTGGAGTAATGTTCAATTTAATGTGCAAAGTACCTTGTTATCAAGTATATATGGATATCTTTTTTACAGAGTCAAACAGAAAAGAAATTAAAAAGTAAACATTTATTTAAAAAATAAAAAGCTAAAAATATAGCAAATTAACAAAGAAATAATTTAAAATGTGTGCAAATTCCAAGCAACGTTTTGTAAATGTGTTTTTTGCAATTGACTGTAATGAAGCATTTTCCACTGAAGTCTTGCATTGATATCAATATATATATATATATATATTTTTTTTTTCTTCATTTGTACTGCACCTCCTTGATCTAAATCACACTTTTTCTTAGCTCTAAAGGATAAAGCTGGCAAGTTCAAATCTTGTCAATGGCAACTTATTTCAGATGATCATAAGTTCTATGCTAACAGTTTCTTCTCTCGCATTTCTTGCTTGTGGAACTCTTTTGGCTGCTTGCTTTCCAGCCAACTTTGATCTTAAAAAATTAGATGCAATATCAATTGTTAGCTTCCATCTTAATTCCTGTTATTATTTATTATGTTGTATTTTTCTCTAACTCCGTGCGTCTTAGTGACTTTATTGCTTTACTTGAGATGAAATGATTAAAAGACAGTTCTATGCTGCTTATTTCAAAATAATCAGTCATCAGATGTAAAGCGCCTTGAGCGTTACAATATAAAACAAGATGACAGATAAAATAGGCAAAAATTAATAATAAAAACAACTTAGATACAATTTAATCAGAGATAGAGCTATGCTTATTTCTTTCTTTATTTTTTTTACATTTCAGATATATACTAGCTGAACATAGTGCAGTTCAAACTTCTTAGGCGGTCCTACAATGGGCCTTTCAGATAATGAATCGTTTACTAGTCTGACCTTTCTTATTTGACCCTGCCACAAAGCCTCTCTTGTACCAAATGACACTGAAAGCCCAAAATTTAAACAGTTTTTCCTTAACAGCTTTTCAGCAAAATATATACAAAATAAAAGAACCAGTAAATTAAAAATTAGAGGACAAAACTTGTTTTGATATAAGAGTTGTGTTTATCTATCAAGTTATCAGTCTGCAGATGGACGGTGACAATGAGTTCTTTGAAATTGGCTTCATTAAATAAAAAGAATCAAACTAAAAAAAAATGCCAACTGTCTTTGGAATTTTTAAGAGGTTAATTAGAAAACAAGCAAATCTGATAAAAATCCATCCCCGCATTTTTAAGGATAAGTACAGCCTTGTAATAATTCTTGTATTGTAGACATGGCATAAGAAAATAGACATTATTATCTTAGTTAAATTTGACAGTTAATAAAGATAGCAAAAAGCCAAACCTTACTAAGAGCTACAAAGGATAGGATGTTGTGGAGAGCAGTAATCAACCTACCTAACAAGCTTGTATAAATGGATGGTAGAATAGGTATTAGGAGAGATAGCAAAAAGCCAACCTTTACTAAAAGCTACAAAGGATAGGAAGTTGTGTAGAGCCATCATCACCCACATCCTAAATGTATGCAACACAGTTAATTTGGAACAGTGGTGCAATACAATCTTTCTATTCTGTGTTTATCCTCACTTTACCTTACTCTCAAAAAATGAAGTAGTATTACCCAAAAACCAGTATTATAATAAAAATGAATAATACTTAAAAAAAAATAAAAATAAAAAAAATAATTTATATGACTAAAAAATTAAAATTATCTAAAAAGATAAGTTGAATATATCTGCCATAATATTGTGAAAATTAAAAAAATAAACCCAAAAAAAACAGAAACAATTGTTTTGACAACTTTGTTTAAAATAAAAACTGTCTTGGTTGAATTAATAAAATCTATTGAATCTTTTACATATCTAGGAATTAAAATAAATTCTGCAGAAAACTGAAAATTTACATAGCTAAAGCCTAGGCCACATTGAATAAAATGGATGTAATCTGGAAATCTGATCTACCAGTGTTATAGTGGAACACACCTATTCTATTGTTAATAGACTCTCCAACCTATAATAAGTAGTAGTAGTAATAGTAACGAGTTGCTGGGTCTCTCAGTGAATTGGTCAGTCAGTCGATGTTGGACGACCGTTGGTCGGATACTAAAAGTATCAATGACCACCACTAGATTTCTCTGTGTCATTACCTATTATATCAAGTTTCTAATGTTTTGTACGTTGAACCTATTTTAGGACCAACTTAGTGAAATACAAGCCTCCACTGTGAAACCACTCTACAACAAGCAGAAATTCTTTTGAGACACTGCTGAGATCATTCTAATGCCACTGCTTGGACGTCAACTGAAACCATAGTCTAAGTTTGATGGAACCTACACTTTGATACTAAGAGCTATATTTGATTATACTATTTCTTGGAGGTGACATCCAACTAAATCACAGCTCTATGGACCTATCCCTGATATTTCTACAACCTTATGCAATACAGAATCTACTTTATGAGTAAAACAAGAACTTGCAAGTTATCTACTGCTCTGGACATCTAGCCATGGGGCAAGACATTTGGTCACCCAGCAACCACCTACATTGTTATGAAATAATGCCACCATAATGACTTTCTGATATTGATGCAAGACCGTCATGGTTTTTATGATACTCATGAATGTTTCAACTAACTCATCCGAATAAATGTGTTTTTGAAACCTTTTTTAATGCAATAGTCAGCTTTGCAGAATGTAAAAAAGTATTGTTTTGCATGAAAATACTCTTTAGCTTAAGTCTTGGTCGTCACTTTTATTAAACAAAAAATATCTTGTCCAAGAACTTAAAATAATTTTCTGCATTTATCTTTATACCATCATCAATTTTGAAGGTGTCAAAAACTGCTTATGTTAGCCGCTTTAAACATTACTTCACCTTCTTCACCTGTTGTGAATATCTATCCTAACCATTAGGAACAACCAATATAGCTTTACATGCATCACTAAAAATTACTGTTGAGAAATCTGTTTTCATATACCTCTTCATGGTATGACAAAGTAGAAAAAGTTTTTCTGTGACACATTTCATCCTTTAGGACTTTAATTTTTTGACTGACATTATGCCTAAAGCATAAAGAATTTTCAAATATTAATTGTGCTAAATCTGCATATAGATAAGTCTTAATTCAAAAACATTTACATTCACTTTTGATAAGAAGCACTAATTTTGAAACAGTTTGAATTTTATTCCAGAAAAAACTACTTCACCATTCTCAATCATTATTCAATTTTAACCTTACCATGAAAAAAAAATAGTATAAATTAATTTTTTTCATGGTAAAGTGAACAGAAAGTATTATTTAATATAGCATTATTTTAATTTTAAATGTGTGAATTTTTTTTTTTTGATCCACAAGTTATTTATGTCTACTTCCAAAAAGATTTGCTGTCCCTTGATTTAGATCAGTGGTTCTCAAATGGTGCAGCATGCCACATAGGCGCAGTGGAAGTGGACAGCATGCCACATAGGCGCAGCAGAAGTGGATAGCATGTAAGGTGGAATGAGTGAAACTTAATGAAGAATTTAGAAACAATTTAAAAAAATTTATATGCCAAAAATGATTTCAAAATATAAATTATTGTTCTGGATGACTTGTAATTGCATTCATGAGTCCCAATATAAATAGTTATTGACCGATTTTATCATTGTAATTTTTTTTGCATTATATCAAGTATTAAGAATATAGTAATGAGGGTCTGCAAATTGGAGAAGAGTGTTATCAATGATAATGTTCTGACTTCAAATCCGCAGTTACGTCCCTTTAACCCTCTCTTTGTTTTTATTTTTATATATACTTTTCGTCACATAAAATTTGGTGAGGTGTGAGCAAATTTTCATTTCGAAAATGCGGTCCAGAGAATAAAGTTTAAATCAATGAAAAAAAGCTCTTTGACAAACAGTGTCCATTTACTTTTATCATATACTAGCAGTAGAGCCCGGCGTTGCCCAGGGATGTAACAGTAAGAGATAGATCAAGTATCGACCATCATAAAGACTGAAAAATAAAATTGACAAAGATTATTATTTAAGGTTGACTGACACGCATGTCTTAATTAGTTTTTTTTGTTTTTTTTACGAATTGGTCAAGCCCAAACTCAAACAAAAACATTGTTGTCAATCGTTATGAGTCTACCGATTGAATAGAATTTTATTATAAACAATTGTCTTGTAAATGGAATTTTTAAAACATTCTGAATGTAAAAATAAAGAAAAAAGTGTGCAAGACAATAAGAAACACTGCCTGCCAAAAAAAAGTGAAGTTTTGTTGAAATTGGTCGAAGAATGTAGGAAATCTGATCCCATATGTAAACGAACACACACACAAACAACCTGGGTTTTATAATAAGTATAACTTGATATGAGTTGTCCCCCTTCCATTCATTTCAGCGATGCTTCTTAATCGTGTTTTCAAATTGATTTCGTGCAAAAACAATTGTTTTTCCAATTTTTGGTGCTGTCAGGACCACCGCAAGGTAATTTTATGTAGTCCTGTGAAGTTTTGTTGAAATCAGTTGAAAAATGTAGAAAATCCGATCCAATATATAAACGTACAGACACACACACACACACAACCTGGGTTTTATAATAAGTATGATCTGTTGGCTCCTTTACTGTACATGTCTTCCATCAGGTATTCCTGGTAAACATGTTGATTGATGAATGTCAAATGTTTCTAAAATTTCATAAATAGATGTCTGAAAGAATCAGAGCATATGCAAGGATATGAGGACCGACACCTAGCATAGAAATATACTGGAGCTTTTGATATAGAAAAAAAAAAAAAAATGACAGCAAGGTTACAGCAGTAATACTGTCAAGCATAATGAGCAGCAACAGCATTTGGCAGATTACATTTAAGGCTTGTGTCACACCGTGTGCAACAATTCTCTGTATTTGGCTTTTCCAGAAAGAATGGTTGGTTCTGAACAAACCTTCGCCATGATAATCAAATTGTGTGTGAGTAGACTGACTGACTTTAGTTCTAAGAACTGAGTTGTTGTACCCTTATATGTTGAAAATGATGGGAGAGTTTTATATATATATATATATATATATAGTCTTTAAAACAGATCATAATTTATCCCTGAGAAAAGGATACAAAAACATCACAATGAATGAAATTGAAACCTGTGGCACCTTTTGACCAACTCATCTTCAGAAATAAATTGTTAACATTAAGACAAAATTGCTGAAAAGAGTTTTTTTTTTTTTTTTTTTTTTCAACAACTGAATTTAAAATAACACCAAAAAGGGCAGGGGAGAAAAAAATTAATATTTTTTTTTTCTAGTTTGGCATAGAATTAGTGATGGATTCCCTGAAAAGTGCTAATTTGTTTCAATTTTCTCTGCTAACACATTGTTGCACATGTATATTAATAAGACTTAAAGATTCCAAGGTAGAGTCTAGTCTGTGCCCTGTGCAAGACAGAAGAAATCCTGGGAGTAGTCCATCCTGCAATGACTCATGAGCCTGTGAGCATTTGGATGTTACAGGCACATGTCTGCTGGGCAATTCTAACCTCCAACTGCTGAATAGTCTTGCCCATGTAGTCAGTGTCACACTGACATATTGATAGACAACTAAGCTCTGCTGATGGACATCCTTATAGACAGAAAAGCCCTTCTGGTAGAAAAAATATTCCAGACCAATATAACATTGAAACACTGCCTGACCGAAGAAGATATTCTATCAGTATATACCTGACTAATCCATGATAGCCTCATGTATATGGGACACCTAGATGGACCAAACAATTTAACTCCATTAAACTTAGCAATTTTATGTTCAATGGTAGTTTTAATAACACATTCAGGGTAACCATTCACCAGAAATAGCTATTTAATTGTCCTGAGCTCAGCATTATTCTTTCACTTTGAATATAACATCCTGGTTTTGGGAGCAAATGAGTCCCAACTGAGGCATAACTCTGAAAAGGTGAGTTTCCTATAAACACTAGTGAGAAATAGTTTTCTCAACCAAAATATCCATGAAGGGTAACTTATTGTTCTCTTCCATCTCCATAGTATATTTCAAAGAGGGGTGGAGATTTATTTAAATATCAAAAGAATTTTTCCCCTTCATTACGTGAAGAAAATGACATAAACGTATCATCAACATACCAGAAATAACAATAAGGCTTAGGAATCTCATCAGATAAATGTCTCTCATGGAAGATGCTAGCCATAATAGGTCAAGATGGACCACCCATTGCAACTCCATCTATCCTTCAGTACATGCAATTGTTAAAGCTAAAGGAGACTGACTTGGTAGCCATCTCCATCAACTCAACAAAGAGACCACCTCGGGAACGATGGAGTCTTTACAGAACCATGATATAAAGTGTCTGCACAAATATCAGTGGTTTCATTAAGCGAGACATTTGTAAACAAATTAGATATATCAAGATAAAGTACTCCTTTTCATTATTCAGACTATTGTCCTCATCTTTGTTGCCATATTTATCACAACATTTAGGCTGTTGTATGCTCTGGCCTTCTTCAGGTGGTTGGAATGTTGAACTGAACCCTTTATATCGCTTGCTGGGGTAGACTTCTATTTTCACATGCCTTGTCTAATGGATGTCAGTTATCTCCTGTTAATTCCCCTCTCTAAGTTCTTGACTGCCTTAACCAGGTATTGAACTCAAGGACACATGGTACAGTGAATAAAGGTGTTAGTTAGATCCAGTGACAGGACCCAAAGAGTGTGAGTTCAATATCTGGTTAAGGTGGTGGAGAACTTGGAGAGGGGAATTTACAGGAGATAACTGACATCCATTAGACATGGCACGTGGAACTAGAACAGTCTGCCCCAGTGAGTGAAATAAGGAGTTCAGTTCGATATTCCAACTACCTGAAGAAGGCCAGAGCGTACAACGGCTGAAATGTGATAAATATGATAACAAAGATGAGGATGATAGTCCAAGTGATGTAAATAGTGTACATAATACTTCATCTCAAAAATATAGACAAAGTACTCAGTGTCAAACTGAGTACTTTGTATTTGTCTGTAGGGGTTGCAATTTGTGCATATATGCCGCAAATTGGAAATAGGCACACAATACTCAGAATAGAAAATGAATACTGGATCGAGAACCTCAATAACCCACTTAGCTAATCAATGCTGGAAAGAACCCACCATGGACAAAATAGGCCTAAGTGGAACGTTCAATTTGTGAAGTTTTGGTGACCCAACAGGGCGATTATTATTATTATAAACATCTTTGGACAGAAATATTTTTTTACGAAGTTCTAATAACCTCTTTTGTAGTCTAACATCCATCTTCAAGGTATCATCACAAGTAACGTTACCTAGTTTCCGAAATTTACTTGTGCTGTCCAAAATGCACAACATTTTGACATAATCAGAATAATTTAATATGATCACCTCTGCACCTTTGTCAGGTCTGGTAATGTATATATCTGTCTTGGATCTTATTAATTTATCCATTTGGTAATTGTTCCTCTGCCAAGAGAACCCTAGAAAATCAATAGGCAAATTAACAAAATTATGAGCTAGGTCTTTAAGACCACTCAATTGCTCATCAGAATTAGGCAGATGTTTTACTAACTGAGAAAAGAGCATTTCAAAATCACTAAATACTTCAATTTCCTCTATTTCCCTGGGGGAATATAAAAATCCAAACCCTGGGACAAGACCAACTTATCAGATAAGCAATAGTTAGATAAATTGATTACATGCTTATCCATCTTGACATATGAACCAAATTTACTTTTAATCAAAAAAATTAAGATATGCTAAATTTTTAGCTTTGGCTCTATTTCCAGTTAACATGTCATCTTTTGACAGATATTTAGAAAAACCGTTTTTATCCTGAAAAGATAATGTACACCAGACAGGATCTCTATCTGGATTTCTTCTGTCTTGTACAGTGGTCAGACAGGACTCCACCTTGGCATCTTGGAGTCTTATTAAGATGCAATGTCCAACCCTGTGTCGGCAGAGAGAATTAAAACATAAATTAGCACTTTTCAGGGAATCCATTAGTAGTTCTATGCCAAACTAGTTAAAAATATTAATTTTTTTTCTCCCCTACCCTTTTTGGTGTTATTTTAAATTCAGTTAAAAAAAAAAAAAAAAATTAATATTTTTGTTGTAATATGTCTATATTATTCAATGAAACATATTTGAATGAAGATATGCTGCCTAAATAAGTGTGTGTGTATATATATATATATATATATATATATATATATATATATATATATATATATATATATATTTCAATTAAAAAGGTGCAATTATAATTTATAAATTCATGAATCATTCATACAAAAAAACAAATATAGAGGTTAATGATTTAAATGGCGAGAATACATCGCCATAAACAATATAAATAAGATACACCAACCCCGAACCTGTATATGAAAGATATGATCCCTGTTTACAAATTCCAGTTGCATAAGGTCTTTTCAAACTCAGCGTTGCGACTGCACGTTCCAAAACAATAACACATTTCTCATAGAATTTTTTGGATTACATCTCTATTTTTGTTGTCCTCTTATTACCGAGAAGTAAAAACAAGAACAAAATCTATTTCCATACCTGAGGATGTCTGTAGGAACAGACGAAAGCTTGTAAAAAATTAAAAAGACCTTATGCAACTGGAATTTGTAAACAGGGATCATATCTTTCATATACAGGTTTGAGGTTGGTGTATCTTATTTATATTGTTTGCGATGATGTATTCTTGCCATTTAAATCATTAACCTCTATATTTGTTTTTTGTATGAATGATTCATCAATATATATATATATATATATATATATATATACACACACACACATACAAAATATTGATAAAGATAAGATATTTGTCTATACAATTTATGGAGTTAAGATACAGATGTCAAAATGTGGTAAAAACAAGAAGGAATATATTATGAATGGAAAATGTTTTTCTGTGACCCATTTGAGTGTCCTTGTGTAATAAAGATATCTTTCACATTCATAATATATCTTTTTGGGCAAGACTTCTGTGTTTCACTTCTGTAGATTTGACTGGAGGTGCAAACTGTGGTTGAAGCTGATGTCTGCTCAACATAGCAATAACATCCAGAACCACATGGAAGCAATTAGTTGTCAAAATATTTTTACAGTTATATTAATATTTATCTTTTGCAGATATTTAATTATCTCATTTACTCAAGAATTTTTGCTTCACTTTCTTTTTTTTTATCATTCATCATTGAAGAAGTTGTTTTATTTCTTTTTTTTTTATCTCAACCTTTCTTTTCAACTGCATTTTTTTTTTTTCATAATTTTCTCTGGATAAAACTTTATAAAGAAAAGATGCATCTCAAAAGCACTAAATGTGCACAGCTATTCAAATTTTAGACCATGTAAAAAGTTTTTTGCGTTAACTAACTGGGTAGTAAAGTAGTTTTGGGAGAGTCCTTTGCCCAAATATTGAATTATCCACATTCTTCTTTGTCAATCATAACAGGATGATACATTGACAAGGCACTTTGTCAAGATGAATTTTGGCAGTGTGATAGTACAAGGAGAGGTAGATTCATGCCTTCCCCTGAATATCAGGGTGAAGTAAATTTAATAAAAAAATTCTGCTGAAGAATATGGTTTGCTGATAATTATGTACCCCCCACCCACACACACATGCACTAAAGCTCTACCTGTTTCTTTTTCTTTTTTTCATTATAATAAAATGTAAATACATGTCTTTGGCAATTAGCTAAAATTCATTATAGAATTACAATCGATTTTTTTTTTTTTTTTTTCATTTAAGACCTCATGACTTTATATTAGTGGGTAACTGAATGACAAAATAGAAATCAAAAAATCCAGTTTTGTTTTTTGGAAATACTTCAAACTAATACTTTTATTGATGGAATCTTCTCTATGGAAGGGCAGCACAAAATACAAGAAACCTAGATTAAAAACATACATCAAGAAAACACTGAACTACAAGGAACACTTGAATTTAATTTTTTTGACATCTGCCTTCCACTGTTTTTATTTTTTATTACTTTTGTTTTTAAATATCCCATATTGTGTCAAGTAAATTTACCAGAGGAAACTCTAATCAGTGTGCTTTCAATAAATTTTAACCTTATTAAATTACTTTCCCCTTTAATTAAAACTGCATTCTTTAAATCAAAATTATGTTTACTTATTACAATGAATGACTAATGCATTGACTGTATTGTTTTGTAATAGACCCTTTTTGTGTCAATATTTCTAATTTCTAGATCTTTCATGTATATATTACTTGTAATATTTTTTAGTCTGTCTTGTATATTCCTGTTTTAGGTGCTATTAATTAAATCTCTTGTTTTTGCTTTTCTTTATTTCAGTTGTAAAAAATGTTATACGAAGTTCAGATAAATTCTTTCCAATTGTAGTCATTATTCAGTTGGTAGGTAATATTGTGTCTAGTCTTTTTTTACATTTTATATATATATATATATATATATATGTCCAAATGAGAGAAGGAACTGATAGAGTAAAATTCCACTGTTCATAGCATTTACTTTTAAAATGTGCTCAATACAAAGTAGAGCAATATATTATTATTTTTATTATAAGAGATTATTGTAAAAATATGTTGAAGTTTTTTAAAAAAGTCATTTAATCACCAGTTACATGTTTTTATTATGATAATAATAATATATATTAGTGTCCAGAAAGTATCCAGACTTTTAATAATATGTAATACCACTTGGTCCCCTTTGGTGTACTCCTCTTGGGACTTCATGCACTCATCAGTCTTGTATGTTTCAAAACACTGAATTTTTTTTTTTTTTGGTGGCCACTTCAACTATTGTCACATTGTCCTTAATTTCATCTATGGTGTTTCACTGACAATTTTAGCTTTGGGAAAAGCCAGAAGGCACATAGAACTAAATCTAGAGTCTGTGTTGGGGCTTTAACAGACCTTGACAATGTGATATCTTTCCAAATAACCCTTTGCTGCTCAGTATGAATGTAACAAATGCACAGTCTCCAAGCTTCTTAATCAACTGTATTTTATTGCCTTTCACACAGATGAATATTTGCATGTATGCAGCTAGATTTCCTATGAGAGGTTAACAAGTTATAATAAAGCCATAAAACCAGTTCTTGAGATGTTCAAAATGGCTGGATACATTTCAGTCAGACTTTGTAGAATGTGACCTACTATTTCTGTACACACAGTATGGCTGCTGATGAAACATCACAATGCAAATCATTCTAGTTAAGTAAATGTAATCATATATAGAGGTTTCCTATTTATAAGAGGGACTTAATAAAAATAATATCACTCTACACAGATGTCACTACAGATAAGAGCAATCCTGGCTCTCCACAACTTCTTATCCTTTGTAACTCTTAAGGTTTATCTTTTCACCATCTCTCTCACTCCCTGTTCATTTACACATGCTTGTTAGGTAAGCTACTCACTGTCTCTCTACTGCCTTCAATATATACAGTGAGTGTCAAATTCTCCAAGCCCCTTTTCCTCATTATTCACCCTAGTAATTTCAACTCTCTCTTTGATTCTAAGTATAAGCATTCCTTTTGTTTCAGTTTTCCTTAAAACTTCCTCGTCACTGACATGTTCAGTCCATGGTATTCTCAGTATCCTTCTGCATAACCATATTTCTATTGCTTCAAGTCTCTTCATCTGTGAGGTGATTATCCAGCATTCACTGTCATATAGGGGGACTTGTATTACATAACAGTTCAGTACTCTTTTCTTTGTTTCTCATGAAACTTTCTTGTTTCTTAATACTTTACATCTTTCACTATTCCGCTGTACCTTCAGATTTCAGTGTCACATTTTCCTTTCTCTGTTAAAACACTTCCCAGATTGCTGTACATGCTTAACCCTAGAACACTAACCATGGGTATATAGTACCCAGTGCAAATTTTCCTATTTTTAATTGCAATTTTCAGTACCTGATTTTCTTACCTGAATAATGTTTTTCAGTTCCTATTAACATTAATTTGAAGTACAAAGTTTGAAGTGCCTGCATGTAAAATATTTCGAATAAAGATTTATATTTAATATTTTTTTTGATATTTTCAAAATCGAATATGATATACCCATAGTTAGTAGTGGTGTAACTTTAATTGATGGTTAGTGTTCTAGTGTTAATTCAGGTTATTTCACTTGCCAACAATCATATATTTGTTTTTGTTTTTTTTTGTTTTGTTTTTTTTAGTTGTTGTTTACTTAGCACTTTCCAATCAATCATGTTTACACTCAATTAACTGTAGTTCATTATTAATTAGCTCCAGAAAAATTTCTGAATCTAGGGAAATGAGTGTCAACTTAATTGACAAAATAAATACCAATCAGCACTTAATCACTTGTCATTCACTTCATTTTTGGACAAGATAGTCAAAATAGAAATAAAACGGATTTCACAAGAATCCGAAAATGAAGGAAAACTTATTTCGATCTAGTAAAAGCCTTCAACAGCACAATGACTTTTGGAAATTCTTTTCTCTGTTCAGTGAGATTCAACAGTAATTCTTTAATATAAATTGTTGGAACATGAACTGTGCAAAATGTGCAATGCTACAGTGAGCAATTGACTTGTTTCAATGATATATTTAAAGAGAAAATAAGTCGGGTGGCATACTCTTTAGCCTTGTCATATTCAGTCACTTCTAAACCATTCAACACAAGGTGGAGAAAAATAAATGACTACATTTTCAGATTTTTTTTTTTTGTCATTTCAATAGGCAAATATTAAGTTATTCTTGAAGTTATTCTTGTCATCTTTAATCCTGAATGGCAAATTAGGCTTACAGCCATATCACATTGAAATACCAGTTCCCATACAATCACCAAAGTTAAGCAACATTGAGCTTAGTCAGTACTTAGATGGGTGACTGCTTGGGAATACCAGTTACTGTAAGCTTGGATGTATGGGTGGTATAATGGATAATGGCTCAGAATTATTAATCAGAGCCGAGTTCCAATTCCGGTTGGGTTCTCAACCCAATGCAAATGGTCCTTTCTTTAGCTGTATAGTATGTGCTATGCCAGGGCTACATACAGTTCTTGAATTCAGAGTTACTTTCTCCTCGACTGGTTGCCATCCAAGGCTATAGAACTGGGTCTGTCCTGCTATTTACTCATAGCTGGGGGAGAAGAAGAGGATTCATACCTTTTTATAAAGATTATTAGCAGGTAAGTGAATGTAATGAATCCGACTGGAATTTGAACTGGGCTCTTTGATTCCTCAGTCCAAGCCACTACCCATTACTCCATCATGCCTCTTTGTATCACTAAATCATTATCTCAAAAATAAATTCTTACAATCTAAAAAAAATAACCTGCATAAGTTTAATAAACCATAGAAAATGAATCAATTAATCCTGATTGGCCAATTGTTTTGTATATTTGTGAACCAATTTTTTTCAAGTTGTACCAAGTAACAAAGAACTTCTCATTACTTAAACTGTAATTCCTGTTCACTGTGTGTCATCCACAAATGACTTGCATCTGCTCTCTCACACTTGTTTACAACTGGCTTTGGCCTCATCTTCTAGAATGAATTTCTGAAAATGTGACTTTGTCCAAAAATGAGACTTAAATCTACTTGTTGACTACTTGACAGACTCTTCCATTTATATCCTTGGTACAAATCAAATTGAAGCAAGTGATAACCTAGTAGTGAAAGTATTGAACATATTGTTTTTATTTCAAAGGTTTCAGTTCATAATATTCTTCTGATGTATAACAAAATCATATCTGTTGCAATATTCAATTCAAGTAGACTCCTTAAAAAATCCTTTCTTTTATTTTTTATTTTTTTCTATTTATGAGTTGCTGATTATTCTAAATGCAGTAAATATTTTACCTTTAATCTTTGATAATATTCTGTAAACTTGTTTTCATTGCAAATCAATATACAGTACTTCCTCAATTATCTATACCTTTTTTTTTTTTAAATCTGATTATCTGGACCTGAAATGTAAAATTGAAATCATCTGAACAGTTTTCAATTCTCTGTACTAATTCCATTCTAATATTTAATCTCAGACAAGCATTTAGAGAAATTAGAAAACCATATTCAATCTATATATAAAATTCTGTGACTTTTGTTAGTCCATCCATCTGTCAAACCCTTTAAAATAGCCATACATTGACTGATGAAAACCAAATTTTGGAGAGAAGTACAAATGGATAAGGAGGTACAATAAATTTTAATTAACTTTTTTTAAAAAAATTAAAAGTTTTATTATTTAACATGCAAAATACTCCCACTATTTTAAAAACAATTTAAAGATTAAAATGATTACTTATTCAATAAAAATGCAAGTATCTTAAGTATCTATAAGTATTTATATGTTCTCGATTGACTTGCTAAATTGAACGAAACATAGTTTGTAAATAATGACAAAAATGTTAATAACTTCAACAATGCTAAATATTATGAGGATTTCAACATGTGTCAGTGTGTTGCAAAAAAAATTCTAGTGTTTGAAAAAAAAAACACTGATAAGATCAGTTCAGTTCTTGTTAATTTCTTTAAAGGTTTTCTTAGAAAGAATATACATTTGAATAATCAAAATAACTCGGGTATTGTAGAACTTGCAACTGTTGATGAAAATGTTTAAGTGCTGGCAGAGTGATAAGGATATTGTCCATGTTGAAGTTTAACAGCCCCTAATACCCAATTTCAAACACCAAAGCAATGGTTTTATTTGACAAATGTTTCAGTCAGAAAAGCCACTGTTACAAATACTTATTTAATTCCATCAAGCTTTGTGAGTTAGCGGCAAAAAAAAAACATGCCAGTTGGAAATGGAAAAAAAAAAAAAGACTCGTTTTTTTTTTTTTTTTTCATAAAAAAATAAACTGGATAAAACCTTGAACAAAGTATTTGAAAATGTTATTTGTTGATATGTTAAATTTAATTCAGAAAATTACTTTTTTCTTTAATTTAGGTATTCACTTATTTGGAATTTTTAATTATCCAAACATATTTTCTTAGGCTGTTGTAAGGTGTTTGGATAATGAAGGAAGTACTGTATCATTACTGTAGTATCTTCCTATCTCACTATGTTTTACTCCTTAAAAAAAAAAAAGAAAAATTGAATAAATCTTTACCCTCTTTCAAATATCAATGATGTAAAAGAGTAATAACACTTAAGACAGAAGGCCTATGTCCTATCTCTATCATCACTGAAACCGTCTACAAAGCCCTTCAAAATAATGGTGAGGCTCGTGCTGTGGCCCTCGACATCTCCAAAGCATTCGATAGGGTTTGGCACGCCGGCCTTCTTCGTAAGCTCCAGGGGTATGGTGTTACTGGTCAACTGTTTGATCTAATACAATCATTCCTGTCTAACGAGAATTGAAAGGTCGTTCTCAAGCGGATTCTCCTCCAGTTCCTACCCCATGAGCGCAAAGGTGTGCCCCAAAGGCTCCATCCTTGGCTCCTCTTTTCCTCATTTTCATCAACGACCTTCCTGAAGCTATAGATTCCCAGATCGGCATCTATGCAGACGACACTACAATTTACTCCTGCCTCAAAAACAAGTCTAGTGTCGGCGACAAAACTAACCTGGCCGTGCGTCTTGAAATGGACCTCAATCGGTTGTTAATTGGGGCAAAAATTGGCTGGTCAACTTTAACGCTAACTAAAACTAAATTACTCTCCATTAACCACCATAGAGATCCTTCCTGCCCCCATTAAAATGTCTGATAGTCAACTTCCTGAGAGCAACTCCCTCGTCTGCTCGGTCTCACGCTGACTCTGACCTGAGATGGAACAAATACATTGAGTCAATTGCTTCTTCCACTGCGAGGAAAGTTGGCTCTCTGTGCCGAGCCAGGAAATTTTTCTCCCTGAATCGATACTTCAAATATATAAAACAACCATTCGCCCTTGCATGGAGTATTGCTGCCATATATGGGCTGGAGCACCTTCTGCTTACCTCGGAGTTCTCGACAAGATCCAGAAGAAGGATATGTAATCTAATTGGCCCTGATCTAGCGTCTTGCTTGCAGTCACTCTCTCACAGATCTTGCGTCGCCTCTCTCTGTCTTTTCTACAAATACTTCCATGGTAACTGCTCTGATGAGCTGCTCTCTCTGGTTCCCAGACTCCATGAATTCAAGCGCCCTCTGAGGCTGGCATCCCGCTCTCACCCCTTACAATAGAAACCTTCAAATGTAGCCGTCTCTTCTACTCAATAGCTTCATACCTCGCACCTCTCGCCAGTGGAACACCCTCCCCAATTACTGTTTTCCTGAAAGCTATAATCTCCAACTATTCAAATGTAATGTCAATCGACATCTCCAATTACCTTGATCTACCCACTATCCTTCTCCTCTTCCTTTCTCCTATCACTCTTATCTGCTCTCGCTCCAAACCCCCTGCATCCTAGTGGCTTCACGCCTTGCTTGGGGCACAATGCTTAAAAAAAAAAAAAAAATTTCCTTTTATCTCCTTTTCTTTTTGTTTCCTAATCCTATTGTGTAGAAAGTAACAAGGTAGTTGATGGCTATAGATATTTTAAACAAGTTGTATTAATTTTAGTCTAAATTTTTGGGATGAAGAGTTATCATTATTTACACTATATTAGGATTATTGTCCTCATCTTTGTTGTTTTTATGTTTCAGCTATTGTGCTCTCTGGCTTTCTTCTGGTGTATACTGATCGGGGATAACCTACAGAGAATTCCAGACTGAACCCTTTATTTAATCTACAGGGGTAGACTGTTCTTGTTCTACTGTCTAGTTCTTATTTTATTTAGTACTGTTCAGTTATTGCTCACCTTTTTACACCGAGTACAAGTACACATGAGCCAGGTTTGATTGAACTCACAACCACTATGCCACCAAATTTACAAACCAACACTTTTGCACTAGTCCATTGTCCAATAGGACAACGGGTTGTAGTAAACTTAAATCCTTGTCTTCTGATAAGGCTGCAACTGCTGCTGCTTCCTCCCATGGTTTCATTGCTGCTGCAGTTGTATTTTATTTTTCTTCATTAGCAACTCCCATATTGTATTTATTTCTTCACTAGGCCTATTAAGGATGTCCTCATGGCATATACTCTAGTATATGCACTGATTCTTTTAGAGTCTAGCATCAGCCATGCTGATGGTAGGCAGGAAAGGTCCTCTATGGTTGCTAAATGAAAGCAGCTATTAGGAGAGATAGCAAAAAGGCATACCTCAATAAGAGCCACAAAGGACAGGAAATTGTGGAGAACTATGTTTGCCAATGTCCTGAAGGAACATAGCACATGGAAGAGACCCACATGTATATTGTTTAACACTTTTCACAAAATTCTACTTTGATCCTTGGCAAATCACACAAATACTACAATGATCTGAGGTAGAAGTATGGATGCATATGTGTTGTAACCTAGGGAAGGTTACTGAATAGTATACTCAAACAAAGGTTGATAATGAAAGATAATACTTGGGACAAGAACAACACATATAAGTTTTGCAAGTGGCGCATAGAAGTAGAGTCAAGTGAATTCCACATTGAATCTTCAACTGTAGACCAACATACAGTATTTACTACTGTATTTATGTGAATGGGGACATAGGCATTATCATCCGTAGGTATGTAAATCTTGTTATTTTTGGTGAGTATTAAGCTAGTAGCAAATAATGAAAAATAGAATTTGATAAATAATGGATTCATTTTGGACTGTAACATTCAGCGAATTGGTAATTTTTCTGGTGTAAAAATTTTATCCTTATCTATTATGTTATTGAATCAATGTATCCACCTACCTCCTCAAAAATTAGATAAATGAAGCCTTTTATGAAACAAGATGTACTCGATTTGATCAAAATAGGAGTTTCTATAAAATATCATTTTTGAACCTTCCAATTTTCATAATAAAATTGTAATTATCAACAAGGTTGAATAAACTTTCCATTATTCTAAAGGTTTATCTTGAATAATAGAAATTTGATGGATGAGTTCTATAATCACGCATGTAAGTTATGTAATGACATTCAAATTTGATAATTGAAATTCCTTATGCGTAATGATATTAAAGGCTTGTCAAAAAAGCTACACAAAAGACGCTCATTATATACTTGGTAGGTTAGACGTCCTCTTCTATTTGTCCTACCTTACCTTCAGATCTAGGTTGATATTTTAATGTCGGTCATAACAAGTAATTTGTGACATATTTACGCATAGTTCATTTCTTCTATGTGCCGTGTCCTTTAAGTATGTTGATGATCATGGCTCCCCACAATTTCCTGTCCTTAATAAATGGTCTTTTTGCTATCTCTTCTAAACCCTGTGGCACCATCCATTTACTCAAGCTTGCTAGGCAGGGTTTATGAATTGTTTTCTGCTGTGCCCTCTGCTTTCAATATGTCTTGTTAGTATCAAATTTTCCAAGTCTTCTTTCCTCATTATGTGGAATAATCTAATAAATAAATAGTGTTTATTATTTTTGTTGTCAATTCTCAAGAACAAAGAAAAATATATAAATTCACTTTCATCATCATGTGTTTAGGTTTTATTACAATTCTAATCATCGCTTTTTAAAACAATAAGCATTGCCAAAGAGTGAAGGTAGTTAAAATATTAGTGGTGTCAATGGAAACACTGTCCTTTTGACTCTCCATTTTGCGGGTGGATGAAGGTCAAAGTTTGCTGAAAATAATAGAAATAATAATGAAAATATCATACATAAGTCTGTTTGAAATTTTGAGTCATTGATTCACAATTTGTAATCTTAATGAACAACTGAGGAAGTAATATATAGGCACCTGTAATTTCATAGAATGTTGAGAAATCTTTATTAAATTTGCTGTGTATTTCCCAGGATGACACTAAGATTCAGTTTCAAGGATATTTTTCAGGTTGTTGTTGTTACTTTTATGGTTCTCAGACCTATCTTAGACAAATTGTTGCATTGAAGATAGTAAGCTGTGGTGTACAACTTACAAAAGACAATTTGACAATTCAGGGAGTAGTTGGCTTTCAAATAGTGTACTTCTGTTGGGATCTGTCTACCAAGGTTTTTGTTGCTATCTTAGCATCAGGATTCCAAAATTTAACAATAACATATCTTTTAAATGAAATATATAAAAGTTTTTTTTTTATGTATTTAGTTTCTGCAGTATGATAATTAGTTACCAAATTGCTTCCACTAGATCAGCATGGCCATCAGTAGTTACTACTTGTTAGCACCCCTGATTAGTCCAAGTGACCATCTTTTATAACCAACCAGGGGTGAACCACCACTCCCCTGGCCTAATGAGTCTGTCCAAAATAATTAGGTTTTTCCTAAATGTACATATACATAAATTTCACTCAATAAAGCATTACAATAAATATTATAATTCAAGACTCTGACTTTACTTTGCTACCCAGTCCACAATCAAAGACGGCAACTTCCAAATTCACCCCGACAGGCATCTCGGTAGCATTTGGCATTTCCGTGTACTCTGGAGAAATCTTTGCATCATTTGCTGGAGAATCAGTTGACACTCCAGATGCCACACGGGTTTCTGGAACCTCAGGCAGTTCAGGTACCTCTACCACTGGCACATCAGGCATGACTTCCACTGCAATCTTGAGGGAAGTCGTACTAGTTGATCTACATATCACCTCACCAAGCCTCCACCCACTTCATGATTTACAGACCTCAGTTGTCTGATAATGATGCTCTCCATCCACTGCTCCCCAGCTCTGAAATGTGAGTATGTGATCACTCTGTTCACAATGATAGAATGGTCCTCTTCTTGGGACACTACCGGAAGACGACTGAAACAGTTAGCATTACTGTTGAACTCACTGACTTGGTACGCCAACCTGTAGTTGTAAGCCACTAAGAATAATGCCCAACATTGTAACTCTAGAAGCAGCAAAAGGAGGAATTGATTTGTTTTCAGCAAACAGTCCCAACAGTGGCTTGTAGCCTGTGTATGACATGAAGAAATTCTCGTACAAATACTGATGGAGCTTTTTAACTGCGAACACCAGGGCCAGTCTGCCTTTTCTATATGTGCATAGTTGCTTTCAGAGGCAGATAGGGTTCGAGATATGTCCAAAATAATTAGGTTTTTCCTAAATGTATACATATATAGATTTCACTAAATAAAACATTACAATAAATATTATTTTCTGAAGGAAAAGTAGAAGCAGAACGTCAGTTGAAATAACATTTCTAGATTCTTTTCAGAAATATACAATAACAATAAAATGTTAAATTTTCCTTGCTGTGAAGTTTGTTTTATTAAATAATTAAGTGTTTATAGTGAGTTGTATGAACAGACTTACTTTATGACAGTCAGCCTGATGTGTTTGTGAGTTCATAGACAAAGGGTTAGTTGGTGACTGCTGGTTATTCCCTTCCAGTGGAGGCAGGGGTGCATACACGTAGATCAAACTGGCCTCTGAAATTGTTTTGAGCCCCGAGAAGCAGTAGACATCTATTTTTATATCCATAAGAGGGATCAGAAGTCTAATTTCAGCATAGATGTGAACTTTTTTGAATAGCAGGTTTTCATTAGTTAGAAAAAAATTTCACACTGTCTTGTGAAAATCTTTTTCTTGAATTTGTGGGAGTGGTGAAGGGAGTTATTTTCTAAATGATCCAAAAGTAACATGTAGGTTTACAACTATGTCTGCAAGCATTTTGGCTTGCATTTGCCCTAATAATTATTATTTATCCAACAAACCTTCTGATGGGGTTTTATTGATTGAAAAATATATATAGGATTTAATTTCTTTACTTTCATCTGTTATATGCAGCAGAATGCCAAACTATATACTTTAGATATTTGTGTATAACCAGACTTCATGTACAGTGCAATCCCCTAATTTTTGCATAAAAAAACTGATCATAAGATGTTGCACTATACTCAAAGATGTACAGTCATCCATGTATTTAGGAATGTTTCTGCCACATCAACAGGAGCAATTATTTCAGACATTGACTGTGCTTTGATCTATTAATATGTCAGGAAATATCTATAGTTGCTGTTATAAGGATTATTTGGGTATTTTGCTGGTAAGAGGAGATTCACTATATCATTACATACTATTTGAAATATTGCCAAAGGTATTTTGAAAAATTTGTAATGGAGATTTCATATGTTGATGTATTTTTAATTGTTGGCAGGATATCTGTATTGTACAGAAAATTTTAATTCTTTTTTATATAGTTTTTGTCCATCCCTAGCCAGTAGTATCTTGATTTTATCATCTTAATAGATTATTTAATACCTGGGTGTGATGGTGAATGTTTACTATTAAATATGGATTATCTTTTATAGGCCATATCCCTTTAGGATCTAGCTGATAATGTCTTTCCACAACTTCCTGTCTGCTGTTGCTCTAAGTAACTTTTAACCCTTTAGCATCTCTCTTTGCTGCTGTTTATTTTTATCTATTCACTTTTAACCCCTAAGCATCTCTCTCTGCAGTTGTTTTTTATCTATTCATTCAGTCTTTAAGTGAGTGATTATGGCTCCCCACAACCTCCCGTCTTTTGTTTCTCTAACTTTTGACTTTTTACCCTCTCTCTTTGTCTTTGTTTTGCCATCTTCCATACAAACTTAAATAAGTTACTTACTGTTTCTTCTATATTCTTTTGTTTTCAATAAGCCTTACAATTGTTAAATTCTCTAAGCATGCTCTCTTTATTATATATTTCAGTTGTCTTTCTGATTGTAAGTATAAATTTTCTTATAGTTCCTATTTTCCTTAAAACTTTATAATTGTTCTATGTATGGTATTTTCAGTACTTATTGGTAGAATTACATATTTGTTGCTTAAACCACATTGTTCTTCCTCTGTTTTGTCTAATTCTTCTATGTTATCTATTCATTTGAATCCTCAAGATCAGTTTACTTATCATCAAACTGGTTATCCAATGGAATTTCCATTTATTTGTATCTAGCATCTTTGACATCACAATAAAGAGATCTATTCAGGTCTTCTGTTATTTTGCTGCTGTTAAAATAATTGATTTATTATTTTTGTAACCTTATTGATCTCTATTACAATCCCAACAGGTTCTGTGGCTTTGTTTTTGTTTATGCCAGTGCTGATCTTAACTCAATTTTTCATACATTATGTTTTTCTATCTCTATATTTCTGGCATGAGGTATTATGTACACTATTTACATTATTCGGACTATTGTCCTCATCTTTGTCGCCATATTTATCACAATGTTTCGGCCATTGTACACTCCGGCCTTCTTCAAGTGGTTGGAATGTTGAACTGAACCCTTTATTTTGCTCACTGGGGTAGACTGTTCTATTTCCACATACCATGTTATCAGTTATCTCATGTTAATTCCCCTCTCCAAGTTCTCCACTGCCTTAACTGGGTATTGAACTCACACTGTTTGTGTCCTGTCACTGGATCTAACCAACGCCTTTATCCACTGTGCCATGTGTCCTGTGTCCTTGAGGATATAACTGATAACTAACAGACCATTAAAAACATGGCATGTGGAACTAGAACAGTCTTCCTCAGTGAGTGAAATAAAGGGTTCAGTTCGACATTCCAACTACCTGAAGAAGGCCGGAGCGTACAACAGCCGAAATGTTGTAATAAATATGGTGATAAAAATGAGGACAATAGTCCGAATAATGTAAATAGTGTTTTCCCATGTTTTTATGTATTACAGGTTTCTCTATGGAAGAATTCTCCAATGCTTTTGTTTTGTGTTTGCAGTATTTTTTTCTCTTTTTCTGGATATGGCGATAAACTACATCTGACAGGCTTTTGATCAGGAGGTTTTGAGAAGCATGGAACCACCTCTTAATTGCTGGTGTTCCCAGGTCCATCCTGACCTGGGGTGCTAGCAACTGTTAGGGTCTCAGCTATGGGCAAATAGCTAGCTCCCAAACTGGGGTGAAAACAATATAAAAGTGTAAAAATAGGTTTTAATACCAGAAATACTTTGTAAAAAATTATTACCAGCTATAAATTTTTGAAAAAATTACTAGCTATACATTTTTTGGTAAAAAAAAAAATATTACCAGCAATATATTTTTGAAAAAAAAAATATTAGCGGCAATAAGAATTTTGTCAGCATTAAATAACCCATTGAGGTTGATATGCCATAAAACGAACCAAAATCTTATAAGCATTACCATTTTAGATTATAATGCATCTTGTCAAAGAGAACATTTTTCATCCTGCTATTTTTTAAGCATGCCTGTTATATCGATGGCAATGTTATGCCATTGGCACTAAGCGGGCAAGGAAATCTTCTCATCTTTACTCCTATGGCATCCTTCTGGAAGTGTTTTCTCATAAAAATTGACTTTCCCAGACACCATAGCTCAGGCCTCAGAGTTGGACATTGGGGATCTGGGGACAACAATACAGGACTAAACAGTATGGAAAGGGATTGTCAATGGAGATCTGACCAACCATAAAGAAGTTGAAAGATGATATCTATGTTCTGTATATTTCTCTCTCTGCAGACTTTTTATTTATGCATTCATCTTTTGCTTGCTTGCATTTATTTCTAACATCTTTGCTTAATATCCTAAATTCTCTGTCCTTCCTTGGCAATATCATGTCTTTTTTTCATTAGTTTGTGAATTTATCTGTTATCTCTGTCCCAGTTTTTTTTTCTTTTCTCTCTTGGGCTGGCAACTTTTGCTGATGTCACTTGTGTTTCTCCTAAGGTGTTTGACTTTGAGTTAACAATCTCTTTTAAGCTTTTATATTTGTTCTTAACTACATTGGCATATGTCTGTTCAAAAATTGAGTCATTCTGAAATTTGTTGTATTACAGTTTCAATGTTCCTTTAGGTTTCTTTATCATAATTTAATCTTTTATACCTTTATGACTGTGTGATAATTGCTCTAACAGTCAGTGTTTGGGTAGGTTCTAGAGTGAAGTCTGCATTTCTAAATCTTTTACTGATTGTAATGTAGTCTTTGTTTCTATATGTCTTCTCTGGTCTTTTCCATATCTACAAGCATTTTGGACCTTCTTCAAACCATGTGTTGGTTATAACTTGGCTGTTTACTGTGCAGTAACGAACCTATTTTGACTATTCACCATCTTGTTCTATTCATACTTTTGCATTTTGGTCCCCAATTATTATAATTTCTTGTGATTTGCATTGGCTTTTGGTATTAACTTCTTTTTCTTTCTTATGTGCTGTGTCCTTTCCGAACATAGGCAATTATAGCCCACCACTTTCCTCTATCTCTTGTGGCTCTCAACGGGTGTTTTGTGTTTCTGCCAACTCCCCCAGACTATGCTCTGCCATCCATCTGCCCAAGCCCGCCACATATGTCATGCACTGCTTTCCCCTGTCTCTTTTCCCCACTATTCATCCTGTGAGTATCAGATTCTCCAGGCCCTCTTTTCTTATCACGTGTCCCAGAAATTTCATCTGCCTCTTCATGTTAAGCATAAGCTTCGTTTGCATCCTCTACAAGACCTCATCATTGCTCACATGCTCAATCCATGATATCCTCAGCATCCTTCTGTAGAACCACATCTCCGCCACCTCAAGTCTCTTCTTCATCATTGAGGATACCTTCCAACATTTGCTGCCATATAAGACAGATGCCATGTAGCAGTTCAGTACTCTTTTCTTTGTCACCAGAGAAATCCTCCTGTTTCACAGTACTCTGCCCAGCTTCTGGAATAGTGTGTTATAAAACATAACAATCGTCATTTCTTACGAAGTAAAATTATTAGATTGGTATAAGATTTGGTTTCAGTCTGATGCTTGTACTTCAAAAAGTACTGGTAGATCATATGCTTCTGCCTACACTGTAAGAGCTGGATGATACATGCAATCAACATTTATGTTTTGATATCTGAAATATATAAGCAATATCTAAGATATATTCAGTAAGAATTGCTAGCTATCTTTGTCTGATTGGGTTGGGTTCATGTGGAGAAAAAGTGCCATACAATGAGTTATGAATGATTAGTAGCAGTAAGTTCTATTCAAACAGCTTCTTCCTGCAGACCTCTACCCTATGGAACATACTCAAAAGAAGATGTTTCCCTGATCACTACAATCAACCTGTTCAAGTTTAGAGTTAACCATTATCTACCACTCCTATCCGTATAAAGTAACCTCTATCTTGGGAGGAACCTGGGCCTTGTACAGAGTGAACCCTAATGAAAAAAAAAAAAAAAAAATCAGTGTTATAAAAACTCCATGGAATTTCCACTGGTACAACTTGTTATATTTTATTTTTCTTATTTATCCTTTTTAAATTTATTTCAGATTGTAATAATTTGTGCTAAAGATGTAAGTAAATTGATCATCTCCCTGTATCGCTCCAGTAAGTATCTGACCCCCTCATGCTATCCTCTATCTTTACAAGAGCCAGATCAGGCCAAAAGTTGAGTACAGGAGCTGCCCTTGTCCTCACTTTCCAGTTTTGATAGTTCAAAACATCTCTGAATCCTTGTGGGTGATAAATTATTTTACACCCTCTAACCTCTTTCCCCTCCATCACCACTTCCATGGAAAGTGCTCAGATGAACTAAATTCCTTGGTTCTGCCAGGTCTAACCTTCATGGCTAGGATCCAACATGCTGCCACTTATATTGTAGCAAATCACCCACATTCTCATCTGTATTTCAGTGGCAAGAAGTAAGTTCCATTTGAACAGCTTCTTCTCGCAAAACCACTGCTCTGTGGAACAGACGCCCAAGAGGATGTTTCTCCAATCACTATAATCTTAACCTGTTCAAGTCTAGAGTTAACTGTTATCTTCCCCTCTTATTCACATAAACTTTACTTTAATATAACCCTGTACCTTGAGTGGCCTTTTGGGCCTTATAGAGAGTGAACCTTACTGTTAAAAAATTCACTTGACTGTCTTTTGTGAGATGGTTGAAGTGTAGAAATGCCAAGTAAATTGATGACTGTTCTCGGTCAAATTGTGTTTGTGTTTAATTTTGGTGGAGGGAAAAATCAAATAGATATTGATTTTTCTATTAACAACCTGATGTAATGCTGTACCCACAGCATAATTACTTCTGTTGGTGACTAATTGATCGATGTAGGTTGTGGGTGTGTTAGAGCAGATAGATTACCAAGCCTTTTTATTCTATGTGCTGTGTTCCTTCAGGACATGGCTCTCTACAACTTGCTGTCTTTTGTGGCTCTTAGTAAGGTTTGTCTTTTCCTATCTCTCCTAATCCCTGTTCTGTCAACCAATTATGTAAGCTTCTTAGGTTGGTTATTCACTGTTCTCTTCTGCCTTCAAGATCCTGTGAATGTTAAATTCTCCAAGCCATCTTTCTTCATTATGTGCCCTAGAAATTTCAGTTGTCTTTTTGATTCTAAGTGTCCTTTTTGTTTCCATTTTCCTAAAACTTTGTTACTCACATGTTTAGTCCATGTTATTCTCAGCATCCTTCTGTAGAACCACATTTCTGTTGCTCAAGTATCATTTTCATTTGTGAAATTGCCCAGCATTCACTGTCATATGAAGGGGCTGATATTACATAACAGTTCAGTACTCTTTTCTTTGTTTCTTTTGAAACTTTTGTGTTTCTTAATACTTTGCTGAGGTTTTGGAAGACATCTTCCCTAATCCAGATTTCAAGTGTTACATTTTCCATTGGCCGTTAAAACACATCCCAGATATTTAAATTTTTGTATTTTTTTGATTTTGGCATCTCCAATTTGCACTTTGCATCTTGGGCTGTTCCTTTTTGCTGACAACCATATATTATGTCTGATGTTTAGTTGTTTCTTTTCCCCTTCTTTTACTACCTTCTGTAGAATTTCCTTCAATTTTCATTCTCTCTCTCTCTGCTAATAACACTGTGTCATATGCATATATTGAGTTGTTAAGATTGTGGCTGCTAATAATGAATCCTGGTTAGACTTCTAATTCTTTCAGTATTGCTTTACTGTAATTGAATAAGTCTGGTGAGAAGAGACATCCTTGTCTTATATCCCTTTCTATTTTTGTATATTTATTGAATTCATTTTTCATCTGCGTGCAGGTGGCTTGCTCCCAGTATAAGTTTTGGATTATTTTAATAGCTTTCCCAAATAAATCAAGCTTATGTACAGTTCAAACAGTTCTTTGTATCTTACTTTACCAAGCATTTTTGCATAATCTATAAAACATTGCTGTACATCTTACTGCATTGCAATCCTTGCTATTTCAGTATTGAATGATTGTCTTTGAAGATAACTTTATTCTTTCAGATTAAGATAACACTAAAACAGCATAGTTATTCATTTTATTATTAATTTTCAATAAAATCTTGCCATACCCAGAAATATTTGCAATCTTTTTGTATCATTTGGGAACAGAAAAGATTTTACCGCATCTACCAGGAGGGTTTGTGGGAATAATTTCTTAACTGCTTATGATAAGACCAAAAACCTTTTAAAGAAATGACATTGAATATGCATCTTGATACAGATATTTTAAAATTATTATCATACAAAATGATTAAAACACTTTCAAAACCATTTTGATATTTAATCTAACTGGGAATAAGTATGTTATATGGATAAAGACCTGATCGGCATCAGTAAAAAATCTTGTCCATAAATCACTGAAAAATTGTTGCTCTATTCTTTAATCTGAATAACATGTAATAGTTTGTTTTTGCATTTCCTTTCATCTTTTTAATAAACATTTTGCCCCAAGCAAGGCAATAAAATCCACTAAGATGTAAGATCTTACTGAGGGTGAAATAAATGGATGACATTAAAAGAATAGGATTTAAGAAGACAGAAGATGGCAATTGATGTTGCATTTAAATTTCTGATGATTGTAGTTGACAGTAACACATATTAGCACAGAGCTTTATAGCTACATCTAGCAATTTCAACAGTAAAATTTCAGAGACCTAGCTGCTAATTGTGCTTGAAAAATATGAATGGGGTTGTCAATGTTGGTTTGTCCCTGAGATACATTTTGATTTGATGTCATTAAATTGATTTTAAAGAAATAACATTAATTTCGTAACTTTGAAGTAAAACAATTTATGTATTCAATGAGATATTTGTCGATGTTTGTAATGCTCTTTAGTGCATAATCACCACAGAAACGATAAATACCATTTATTTTTGGTATGATGTAGAATGGACTTGAATATTATCATTTTATGAATTAATTTCTGGGTGATTATACTTTTTCTGTAGACAATTTTCTGTTCTTGACAAAAACAGAAATATGACTGCCACTATTGATCCAGTGCTAAACTCCACTATATTCTTTGCTTTTATCTTTGTCAGGTGTTAGAAGTTTCAGATATCTATCCAACATATTTTTTTATCAATAGCATAACTTGAACGACATTCATATTGAAATCAATAGGGGTTTCTGTAGTAATTTTCTTCTGGCTTTTAATAAAGTCCCCTAATTCGTTTCCTTCAACCAACAGAGTAGTGCAAGTCAAACAATCCAAATACACGTCTCCTGTTCACTACCACAGTTGCACTTCTCTCTGTTGCCTATTTAAGCATTTTTATAAATTGAGTGACAGTTAAAATTTGCATATGTTAAAAGAAATTCTTGTGAAAGTGCATCTGACTCTGAGATCTAACTTTTTTTAAATATGTGACTTGTAAAGCCGCCATTTTCTTTTCAGGAATATTTTATATTCGTGACATGTCCGAATCTGTTTTTGTCCTGGAGGTAAGCCATTTTCTTTAGTGTTACGGTTTCAATTTTATGTAAAATTATTTTCTTACCATCATATATATTATCTTCTGCAGTCAAGAATGAAATTATTAAAGAAATCAAATACTAATATGATTTATGACTTCCAAGATCATGTCAGTCCATTGGAATGATTTTTGCAGGCACAGAATTTTGTTTCCAGTTTGGCTTTTCTATGATGAAGTATATGTTCATCTCTAGCTGATGAAGTAGAAATTGGTATTGGTTCTGACATGACTCTTGCACCATTGATAGCAGTAAAATTGAAATAATTACCCTTTATGCTTTAATTTAGTCACTCCTATTTTAGCATTTATTTCTAATAGTCAAAGGAGCAGTCATGGATTGTCTTTTATTAGTTTATTGTGTCACTATTAACTGATGTGGGTGGCCTTAATGATGGTAAAATATTCAGGCTTATTTACATTTTGGCCCACCAGCACTAGGAAAGTTGCTCTATATTTATACTAAATGTGGGCTCAGCAAATCCTTGGTCTCTGCTTGAAACGGTAGGGTGTAAAATTGTATGTTATTTTTACTGGTTTGTTTCATCTAGGTAGCTCTTGGTGTTCTGTATATCTACAAATTTGACTATTTATTGCACATTTGTATGCACGATTAAGGACATTTTGTGCAACAGTGGCATTAATTCATTTGCTGATATGTTTGTATAAGTTTTTTTTTTTTTTTAGCAACATGATTACTGGCACAGTAGATGTAGTTAAACCTCCAAGAATCTCATCACTTAGATGAATTTGTTCTTATATGACCAACATCTCCAAAAGTTTTATTGAAGGATGACTCTATTCCATTGACTACTCTTGCAGTTCAGGTTTTATCTTTTTGAATAATTATGAAATTGTTTATTTTTTATCATGGAAGAATTCTCCAACGCTTTTGTTTTGTCTTTGTAGTATTTTTTTCCCTTTCTCTTATAAGCATTACCATTTTAGATTTTATGCATCCTGTCAAAGAGAACATTTTCTGTTCTGCTATTTCTTTTCTCTTTTATGCATGCCTCTTATATCGATGTTATATGTTAGGCCATTGGCACCGAGTGGACAGGGAAATTGTCTCGTCCTAACTCCTATGACATTCTTCTGGAAGTGTTTTCTTACAAAAATTGACTTTCCCAGACACCATAACTCAGGCCTCAGAGTTGGACATTGGGGATCTGGGGACAACAATACAGGACTAAACAGTATGGAAAGGGATTGTCAATGGAGATCTGACCAACCACAGGGAAGTTGAAAGATGATATCAATGTTCTGTATATTTCTCTCTCTGCAAACTTTTTATTTATGCATTCATCTTTTGCTTGCTTGCATTTATTTCTAACATCTTTGCTTAATATCCTAAATTCTCTGTCCTTCCTTGGTAATATCATGTATTTTCATGAGTTTGAGAATTTATCTGTTATCTCTGCCCCAGCTGTTTTTTCTTTTCTCTCTTGCGCTAGCAACTTTTGTTGATGTCACTTGTGTTTCTCCTAAGGTGTTTGACTTTGAGTTAACGATCTCTTTTAAGCTTTTATATTTGTTCTTAACTATATCAGCATATGTCTGTTTAAAAATGGAGTCATTTTGGTGATCATGGCTTTCCTCAATTTCTTGTCATTTGTAGCTGTTAATAAATTTTGCTGTCTCTCCTAAATCATCAACATCTATATTTCTGAGATGAAGTATTGTAACTATTTACATCATTCAGACTGTTGTCCTCATATTCATTGCTATATTCACAATATTTTGGCTGTTGTACACTCTGGCTTTTTTCATGTGTTAGAATTTTGAACCAAACTCTCTTAGATTACGGGGTAGGTTGTTCTAATTCCATGTGTCATGTTTTTTTTTTTATCTCTCAATTCCAGTTAATTCCCTTTAGTAACTCAACTCCAAGTTTTTGTTTCCTCTGCTCTGGCTAGGTATTGAACTCATAACTCTTTGGGTCAAGTCATTTTTTGGATGACTCAACCAATGTTTTTATCCACTGGGCCATGTTTTACCATCCATTTATCAAAATATGCTAGGTAAGTTACGCATTGTTTTACTTTGTTCCTCTAGCCTTCAAATCTGTCCTGTGAGTATCAAAATTTCTAAGCCCTCTTTCCTCATTATGTGCCCTAGAAATTTCAATTGACTGGTATAAGAGTCCATTTTGTTTTCATTTTCTCTAAAACATGGTTGTTGCTAATATATTTGGTCCATGGCATTCTTAGAATCTTTCTACAGAACTACATTTCTGTTGCTTCAAGTCTCACCTTCATCTATGAAGAGATTGTCCAGCATTCACTGCCATATAGCAGGACTGATATTGCAGGAGAGTTCAATATTCTTTTCTTTTGTTTCTAATGAAATTTTTTTGTTTCTTAATGCTTTGGAAGGCATCTTTTACTGTTGAAACAGTGAATGGAATTGGACTTCCATGATCGAAAACCAACCATTTAGAGAAGTCTCTACAAAGTCTGAGGCTTAAATTGTGGTCTTTTCTGTTTAACATCCTTCAACTGCATTTTTAGCTGCCATTCTTCTAAATAAATATTAATTAGATTACCAAAGGTTTGAGTAACTAATAGTTTTTAGAATATTTAGTTCTCAGGGTTTAAGATATTTTATTTTTAAGAATGAATTTCCTTTTGGACAGCTTCTTCCCAAGAGCTGCTACTTTGTGGAATGAACACTTGGGAGGATGCTTCTTCATTTGCTACAGTCTTAACCTCTTCGAGTTTCGAATAAAATGTTATCTATCCTACATATCCTCATAATCTGAACTTCATACAACAACCTCATTCAGTAAACCTCTACCAGCTTTCAGGCCTTGTATTGGAGGAATAATTACTATATATATATATATATATATAATCATGGTTCTCCACATTTGTGAATTTCTATGACTTGGGAAAGATAGTGGTTTCTTGTTGTCTTCTCTTTGTATTCAAAGTTGTCCTCCTTCTAGACTAGCTGCCACTCAAGGCTAGAGGGCCCAGTCTACTCTGCTATGTAACCCAAAGTTGGGTGGGGAGAAGAGATGGGTTCATGCCTTTCCTACTAAGAGCATTAGTGCCAAAGTAAACAAAATTGACTGGGATGGAGCTTTCTGTACACTACCTGCACCCAAAACAAGAGGCATTTTAGTAACATTTATCTTTTTATCACTCAACACCACATAACCAAATAATAAATATTTGTTTTGTAGTTTCCACATCTGGCTGTTTCTTATTTTTATGAGTGTTTTGTATATATAAATGTTAGGGAGTTTATAATTATTTACTCAGAGATATAACTCTTACACCTCCTTGACAAATTGACCATGTTGAGATTCAAACCCAAGTTTCCAAGGTTTTAAAGCTGATGCTGTAACCACTTGAACGCAGATGACTCATTATTATTATTAATCATTATTTCCTTTAATTTCTGTTGTATACACATTTTCTTCAGGGCCCAACAAGAGACCTAAGGTCAGAAATGGCTTCATTACATTTTCCACTGATTTTGTGAAAAAAAAAAAACAAAAACTAAGACCATATACATTTTACATAAATAAAGCTCTTTGTAATGTGTGAGCTGTACTTGTGAGTACAATTTTTTTTGTATTTCTTTAAGGCATGGGTTACCAGGAATCCTTTCAATGAATCTCTCAGAACCTTTTTTCAATCAATCCAAGGGCTCCATCTACAAGTGGAATTAGTCATGTCCTCATGTGCCATATTTTAGAGATTTCCACTTCAAGACCCTTGTATTTTAATAGTTTTTTTTTTTTAAGATCTTCAAAGATATATTACAATCTGCAGAGACTACCATGCCAATAAGAAAGCACATTCTGTTCTTGTGGTGGTTGATCATAATGTCTGGACAATTAGCTTTGATTGTTCTGTCTGTGTGTATTGTAAAGTCCCATAAAATTGTTACAGGCCCTATCTCCATAACCGGGTTTGGGTGATGTTCATATCAGTTTCTTGCAGTTTTTTCTGCTGCAAAAGTTGCATACTTTCTAGTGCAGATATTGGCCCATTCTATCATGCCAAGTTTTATATTCAATGGGTGCTAACACCGTGCAACCTGATACAAGGTGCTCAATATTTATCACAAAATCTACAGTTTGGGTTAACACAATTTTTCAGTATATGTGCTTGGTAATTTCTAGTTAGCTAGTATTGGTCCTGTGCAGCAAGAATAAAACCTTTGGTTTCAGTTTTTAACCCTGCACTATGTAACCACTGATGTGTACAGGGTTTGTCTACATCAGCTTGTTTGGCATGGGCAGAGTATTAACCATGAAGAGGCTTATCTTGCCACCATTTCTGCATTTAGTACATTGCTTTTGCTTTTTTTTTTTTTTTTTAAGTTATTTGCCACTGCAGTTCGGGGTATTATGGTTTATTTGCATTTCTTCATCCACTTGAAATTCCTTTTTGAATTTGTTTCCTTTTATTACTGGATAAAGCTTCTTATTTCTTCCATGTTCTTTGACACTGATCATCATACATTCGTGTGTGGTTTTCCAGGTATTTAAGAAAAAAGAAAGTGTTTGACAATGTCAAACAGTATTTTGACAGTATGTCTGTCTTTAAGTCATATATAAAAAAAAATTTTCATTCATAAAAATATATATAAATCTATAAATAAATTACAAGTCTTTGTACAAACGTTGGTTGTCTTGTAATGAAAAAAAAAGCTGGTCTGGTAATTAACACGTCAAATGAATGAAATGCCACCAACATGAAGGCATGCAATATGATGTTGATCTTGCTCATCTTGGAATTTTCCATTAATTTCTAAGAGGAATTAATCAAAGAGCTTAGTATAAATCTTAAGGAACTCTCACATCATTCTGTTAGTTCCCCTAGGGTGGGAAGTTAGTAATTTGTATATGTAACTATCCTCATGTCTTTTAAGGGTTGTAAGGTCAGTAGTTTCTGAATATTTTTTTCAGAATGTGCACCTTAAGGTGCTTCTCAAAATTACCGTTTGTAATAAAATGTTCTGCAAGCTCTATTGATGTCACATTTTTTTCTGACATCATGCCCTATGTCCATTGAATCTTTTATTTAATTTTTCCGTTGTACAACCCACATAAATCAAGTCATGTTTGGTACATTGGGTGGCATATATTAAATGGGAATCAATACAATTGCCCACTCTGTAGAAATAGTGATAGAATTGACTTGACTCCTGTTGTTGCACAACAAACAGGGATTTCCCCTTCTATGAGTGTTTTTGGGAGTACAATGATCCAAAACTAATGTTATTTTGAGCGTGGATGTTTACATTTGTTATGATTTGTCTGATGTTTTTATTTCTTTTGAAAGAAACTATAGACAGGTTGGGAAGAATTTTTGTGAAATGTGTTCATAGCTGTTATATAGCATTTTTGAAATTCCAGCAAAATTTCAGTGCCAGTTAATGACTTATGGGATTCTGTCAGAATTTGAATTGGGTTTTTTGATCTGGTAAAAAAAAAACTATGGTTATCTACATCGTTAGCTATTTCATTTGCAATTTGTTTCTGTCTTGACTCTTGATAGCTGCACTTAAAATAATGTCATTAGCATGCTTCCAATAATCTTGTATCTCAATGCAGGTTCACCTTCTGCACAAAAATTGGCACTTCAGGTTTGATTTTATCATGTGATAAGAATAATCAGAACATTAGTGTAGGTAAATGTCTGATGAGGTAGGCTTACAAAATAATTTGGTCTTCTTTAGAACTTTACTGTAGTGTCTAAAAATTCAACACTAGCTTTGAAAAAACTAGATCTAAATTTTATATGTAAATGAAAATTTTTCTTTTGTACAATTTTATGATACTTTGGCACAGAAGAACAATTTTTAATTACATATAAAATAATAAATATAAGCATTATATTTAATTTGTTCATGTATCAAAGGGATTTTGACCCACTCTTTTGCCAAGGTTTTCAGATTGGAACGCTTTCTTACCATTAATCATGTCTTCAGCTCTCTACACAAATTCTCTACAGGATTAGGGTCTGACCCATGGTTTAGTTGCTCAAAAACATTGACCTTATTGTCCATAATTAATTTCTTGGCTAACTTTGATATGTATTTTGAGTGATTATCTTGTTGGAAAATCAACTGATGCTCCTGTCCAAGTTTTTTTTTTTTTTGCAGACATATTGGATATTTTGTTCCAGAATCTGAATATACTGTACTTTGTTCATGATTTCATTAATTTTTATCAAGCTATCAATCTCACTGTTTGAAAAAAAAATCGCTAAAACATAATATTCTTTGGGTTGCTATTTTTACCCCCCCCCTTGTTTTTTCATTCCTGTGCCCCAAAAGCTCAATTTTTATTTCATCTGACCAAAGAATTGATGACTAAAAGCTTGATTCCTTGTCAAGATGACACTTAGAAAAATCTGGATGAGTTTTTATGTTTCTGTCTTGAAGCATTGGAATCTTCAGCAGTCATCTATACAGAGATCAGCATTATACAAACTTAGCTGGAGTGTTTGTTGAGATATTTTCATACCAATGTCATTCAACCTGGCCAAAATATTCTTCATGGTTATTCTCAGATTGTTCTTGAAGTCTCTGAGCATTTATTTTGCCACATGATGTGGTACCTTGGGTCTCCTTCAACTTTTATGGTTTTTTTTTAGCCTGGACTTTCTTGAATTTTTTCATAATTACTTGAACTGTTGGAATTGACACTTGAAATTGATTGTATATATCTCCATAGATTCTCTCTACATTGTGAATAATTACAGGTCCTCACTGTTTTTTTTAATTCTCAATAACCATGCAACTGATTTTGTCTGAGAAATGACAGATTATAAATGTTAGCCTCTACTTAACTGAACCCTACACAACACTGCACTATCATACTAACTTTGTTTATTTTCATTTTAAAGGAAGTGGACAACTATGATGTAATGCAGAAAACAGAAATTCCTTCCTGTATTGCTCATATTTGTTGTATAAGATATTGGTAAGAATAATTTGAAACAAGTTCTTTTGGGATCAAATTGCAAATAATGCTTCATGAAATTTAGTTCTTCTTTGTATTTATAAGTTATTTCTTCTATTCTCCATTTTTTTTTCTTCATATATTGTTGTAATGGAATGTCCCACACTCCCTATTGCCTATGTGGACTGACTATCAGTAGCTATATATATATATATATATATATATATATATATATATATATATATAGTGAGTGATAGATATACCTGAGGGCTTTCTTACAGAGTTACTAGCCTGCCACCTGATTCCCTGTCTTTCAGTAGTGTATTCTCTTTTACAATAAACCTTTCATCTATGTACATGTTGCTGTTCCTTCACTCGAGTACCACTCTTTGTCTGTTTGTAACTTCTTTTAAGGATACAACATATAGTGATATGCCTGTCTAAATATTAATGGAGACTATAAATTGTCTCCCTTAGAAAGAACAGAAATCATTTACCATATAAGCCAAGAAAACAGCTAATTAGCTTGTCAAACCAAGCATGTCGCATGTATCCTACGATAGAAAATGTGGAAAAAAAAAGTTACTTGCCAAAAAAATGGACACATATTCTGCATGATATGCTGAAGACAGAATATTTAAATTAGAAATAAGTCGGTTGCAAAAGTCGCCATAAAAATATTTTGGATATATACTATGTGCGTTCCCTCCCAGTTGTCGACTAAAAAAAAAAAAAAAAAAAAAAAATGCTTGGTTGATAAAAGCAGTTGATGTTCTCAAATCGGGGATCAAAGACAAAATTCATGTATTTTTTGCTACCATGTTCATTGATGAGTGACTGGTTGTGATTTGTTACATAGTGCCTGTGAATCAAGATTTCGACATTTCTTTCTGCCTCTGATATTTGAGTCTGAACTTACAGTGATTTGTTCTTTTCATTGTGGAAGTAATCTGCAATAAATATTTTCCTTTGCAATCCAAGAACTCTTACAAGCTATTTTGGCACATTTGATGGACAGGACATTTGACATCAAGTTGATACCTGAGTCTGATGGTTCATAATAGTGTGCTTATGGACACATCGTGTTGGATTGCCAGTTCCTGTGTAATCGCTGAAGTTAAACATTGAGCCTGGTCAGTGCTTAGATGGGTGACCACTTAGGAATACCAGGTACTCTAAGCTTGGATTTCTTGGTGGAGTAATGGATAATGGTTTGGAATTGTTAATTGGAGAACCAAGTTCCAATTCTCATTGGTTTTGTTATATTTACTTAGTGCAAATACCCTTGGGAAACATATGAAGTCACTTTTTCCCCCCAGTTATGGATTAATTAGTAAAACTTGTATCACTAAACACTTATCCAAAAAAAAAAAAAAAAATTACAATCTAAAAATATTTGCAGGATTTAAATAACCTGCAATGGGTTGATAAACCATAGAAAATCAATCAAAAAATCTTTCATGTATAATGTGACTTGCTATTTTTTTTTATTGCTTAAAAAAGTGATTATAAAAACTTGCACTATACTTGAGTATGAATGGTATATCAATCTGCATGTGAATACTACTTGATTATCAACTACTATACCAACTATGATACTAACATTGACACTTGGTATGTCAATCGCATTCTTTTAATGAAAATATTTTTTTAAAAAGTTACAAATTTTGCAGATGTACAATTAAGCATAAAATTATACATGTGCTCCAAGAAATAGGCTATTCAAATTACTTGAAGTTCTGCGATTGATTTGAATAAACATTGAAATATCCATAAAATATTGCACATTTTGTTAATCAAATATGATGTAAATGTATTTTTCTTCAAATTGTTTAATAGCTGCTGGTGTTACTCTTGTATGAAATATTCTAACTTTGCCTTTAAAATTATATTTTGCTCTTTCAAATTGAACTAGAGATCAAGAAGTATGAAATTGAAGTATCAAGTCATGACGACTGCAGCAGAAATAAGTGATAAACTATTTAAATATAGTGAACGTTTGTTTTCGTGTTGGTAAACATTTTATGGCAGAAGATAGACTCTGCTCTTTTTGGAGAAAGGAAACATTTGGCTGAAGATAAGATTAAATTTACAAAACTTAAAATAAATTCTAAATCAGTCTCCTTTCCAAAGTCAATAAAAGACTTGGATTTCTTCCCAACGGGAAAAAAAAATCAATAATTCTTTTGTAAAATCTCTTGATATCATACTTTGATAATTGCTATAATTAAATTTTCTATTTAGCATGAATAGTTAAAATATCTTTTATTACACTTTGTCAGCTTTTATTAAGCAAGCTAATGTTTTCACAATAAAATTGTTACAAACCAATTGACGTTGGTAATATTTTCAGGATATGCTTATGTTTATATATTAAATATATGATGTAAATTTCAACTTATGTTTTTATTAGAAATATTAAAAAATAATTTATTTCACGGATTGATATTTTATTATGCAAATCAAGGTTTGTTCATCATATTGTAATTAAATATATATTGTATAGTTATTGATATTAGCTTTTTAATTTCAGGCATATAAAAATTGCCAGAGGTCATAAAGATATAATTTCAAGAGAAACAAGATATAGCAAACTTATTGAGTGATGAGAATACAAATATAGAAATTGGAAAATGGTTGAATAGAGATCACAGAACAATCAAAAAAGTTGAAAACATTAGCAAAAACAAAAGAAAATTGTCTTTAAAATTGTTAGAAAATGATTTAAGAAAAAAGGACACGAAACAATAAAATTGAATTAACCAGAAAGAAAATATTTGTAAAAGTGACTGTTGCAAATTTTAAGCAGAGAAAAAAAAAATATGAAGATTGACTAAAGACATGAAGGCAACTAAACTACCACCTTTAAGTAGATACCACCAATAATTTTCTTAAAAAAAAAAAAAAAAAAGAGCATACCATGATGAAAAAAAGATCCCAAACTTAATAAAAAGAAAGTTTTATCACCAAAATGTTTATTATTAAGAGGAAAGACCAAAGTATTTTTGTGATTAATTTATGAAATTTTTTTGCACATTCAAAATTTTGGTTAAAATTCTTGTTTTTCTTGCATCAGGTATAAGCCAAAGAGGGATTTTTATCATCTTTTTTTGGTGTTAACAACACATTGTTTTGGAAATACTTGCAAAAATCAAATAATTGTCAGATTTTCATAAAATTTTCAGGACTTGTTCACAAATGAATGAATTTTTTAAATTTTTTTTAGAAAATCTTGGTAAATTTTATATATTATATTTTTTTTACATCTGTTACCCCCCCAATTTACCTTAAATTTTTAAGTTTGCCGAGTACTTAAAACTTGTATAAGAAAGGCATATCCATCATTTTCTTCAATTCTTGGACTTTTGTGCCTGCAAAAAAAGAAAATGGTGCCAAAAGGACAGTTTTTCACTTTACATTCTTATTTGAACTACCTTCACTCCTCAGCAAAGTTTGTTTTAAAAAGCATTGATTTTAATAAAACCTTAATATATGAAAGTGAATTTATGCATTTTCTTTGTTCTTGAGAATTTACTTAAATAATAAACACTATTAAATTATTTATTGGAATGGTTGGCAAAATATTAGCTAATTGCCAATCAATTCAAACTTTATAAAATGGTAAATAATGATTTCTTTACAGTTGGTTCACATATTTTAATATTTTAGTAAATGTTTATATATTTATGAATAAAAAAATTTTCATATTTATAAATTGGTAAACGATAAATATTGCTTTAATTTTTAATACAATTAGTTTTTAGAACAAAGCTTGTGGACCCAATGGCATCCCTATAATGATCATTAAGAAGTGTGTTCCTGAACTAGCTCTTGTCCTCTCTAACCTGTATAATCAATGCCTTGCCACCTCCTGCTTGCTGAAAGTCATCGTCTATTGTTCCAGTTTTTAAGAATTCTGGTGAACCATCTGACCCATCCAACTATCGACCTATTAACCTTTTGCCTCTTTTTGGGAAACTCCTAGAATCCCTAATCTATTCATCTCTCATAACAGGACCTTTACTCAGACAAGCAAATGGCTTTCATTTCTCCAGATCAACTGCTGATGCACTAATGATAATTGCGGAAAGAATCTATCATGCTCTAGATAAAACAGTGAAGCCTGGGTTGTAGCATTGGACAGCTCAAAAGCATTTGAAAGGATCTGGCATTCAATCTTCTCTGCAAGCTGAAAATCTATGGTATCTCTGGGCATGTTTTTGAGCTGATCCAGTTGTTCTTATCAAATTGTGAAATGAAAGATGTCCTAAATGGCCACTCGTCTATATCCTTTTTGCTGACATGAAGTGCAAAGACTGCATTGAATCCATCGCTAGATCAGCTGCTAAGAAAGTTGGTTCACTGTGTCAGGTGAGATAATTTTTCTGGAATCTATCTTGCATATCTATGACTACCATTCATCCATTTCTTAGAATATTGCTGCCATTTATGGTCTGGTGTCCCTGCTATTTCCTGGAACTCCTTGATAAGATCCAAAGAAGAATCAGAAGTATTATTGGTCCTGATCTGGCAGCTCGGCTTCAGTTACTTGTCCACCACTGTTAGGTTGCCTCTCTGTGCTTTTTTTATAAATACTTTCATGTTAATTGTTCAGATGAGCTCTTCTCTATGGCACCTCGACTGTATGAATTTAATCGCAATGTTAGACTTGCAGCAAGATCTCATCAATTTACTATTGAGCTAGATGTTGCTACAACTTGTATGCTAATAGTTTCTTTTCTCACACTTCTCACTTGTGGAACTCTCTTCCAGCTCCATAATTTCCAATTGTAAGCTGAAAAAAATGTAAACGTAATGTCAATTTCTATTTTCCCCCACATACTATCTTCTCATTGGTCCTTTTTCTTTCTCCTCTTTACTAATATTTCTGTTCTTAATTTCTCCACACCCTGTAACCACTTGCATGCTCGTGGCTTTACTGCTTTGCTTGGGGTGAAAAAAAAAAAAATTTCTTGTAATAGTATTTAATATTTTTGTTGTGAATTCTCAAGAATAAAAATTGTATAAATTCACTTTCATCATGTGTTTAGGTTTTATTACAATTCTAAACATTGTTTTTTAAAACAACAAATGTTGCCAAGTAGCAAGGAGTGAAGGTAGTTAAAATAATAGCGGTGTCAAAGGAAAAAAAATGTATTTTTGACACTGTTTTTTTGTGGGCACAAAGGTCCAAGATTGTCAAAATTATGATTCATCATTAAAAGAGATGGAAATGAGAATTGAAAATAGGATTCAAATAAAGAAAATCTCTGGGTAGGAATAAAAAACAGCTGCATGAAATGTAAAAGATAAACCACAAGGAAAATTAACAAATTTGGTAGAACAGATTGATGACAGTCGGACAATACCAAGGAACTGATATTAACATGAGATACTGTGCAAACAAAATCTTTCTGTGGCCCATGTCTTTTATTTATTTATTTATAAATATTTCTGTTGCATTTTGTTTGGTTAGTGTAGTCAAGTCAATAACTCTGAGTACCCACTACTGTGGCCTTGTCAGACTAAACTGATCTTAGTAAATAACCGCTTAAAAAAATGTTAACTATGGCATAATAGAAAACTAACTTTACACATTGATTCAATAATGAGTTTGATCCTTACTAAATGCCTTACTGCTGCAGCCTTGTGCCAGACTTGTTTTATTTATTTTCTAAATGATTTATGGTAAAATTTTTAATGAATTTTGTTTCTTTTTTAGTTAAATATAAATGAAATTGCTTGACATTTTTTTTATACAAGTTTCTGGCTTAAAAAATTGTTTGTATAAAACTAAAATGACCATAACTTCCAAAAAACAACTTCCATTTTTTTTTTTTTCTTCACAATTACATGGTTTGTTCACACTATGTAAATGCAACCGACAACATAGATTATAGACTAAAAATTCTTACTGATATTTTCCTACAGCCTGTCACATTAAAATAGCTTGAATTCTTTAATGGATGAGGTTTGCCCTAACAGAGTTACTGCACAGTTCTCAGATCCAATTTCACTGTTTATGTCATTTAAAATCAGATATCAGAAAGCAAACTGATAAAAACAGATACCATTTTTCAACAGGCCTCAAAGGGATGTAAGAATTCTTAGACAAAATAAGCAACAACAATTCCATTGAGTCATAAGTATTTCTTATATTTTATGAGGTCATAAGTTCAGTCCTAGTGTTTGGATTTTGTGCATATTAGTTAAAATTTTTATTTGTTTGTTTAGCTTAGTCTTTCATATGGCCACAGTAGTGTGTTACATGGTGAGAATTGAATTCACTAGAATTTGAATAACAAAATCTTGGAGGTAAATAATGTTGAGGAATTTATGAGCTTACAGAATTTAATATATTCTTTTAACACTATAGATTTATTGGTACAGATATTTTCAGAGAATTCTTATCCCTTTGATGCTGACTGAAAAATGATGTCTGTTCTATATTAATGATGGTAAAGTGATATTGAAATAAATAAAAAAAAAATTTTTTTGTATTTATATCCATCCGTAAATCTTTATCACTTGAAAAAAATATTTTATCTGCTTTATAACATAAGTTTATGAGTTTATTATTAGTACTTTATTATTTCATTTCCCCACACATAAAAACATTTGTATATTATGTAACGAATATTAACCCAGCTACAGTTCTTCATAAGATCTCTAAACTGAGTTTTTTTTTTTCCAGTTTAACATAAACTACTCAGTGGGGGTAAAAACCGGCTGATGACATTCAATGCCTCAAAAATCAAACTAGTTACACTCTATCATTGCCAGTCAGACGTCGAACTACTACCAGGCATAAAGAATAGATGTCTCCTCAGGGAGGTACTGTGGCTTGAAAGACTATTCCACCTCAAACTGGCCTCAAGTGGAACTCATACATACAGTCCATTGCTAAAGATGCAGGTAAAATGGTCTGCTCTTTGTACTGTTCCAGTAAGTAACTGACTTCTCTTGCTATCCTCTAACTCTTTACAAGAGTTAGATCAGGCCAAAAATGGAGTGATGATGCCCTATTTGGGTGGGAGATATTGAATATTGATGCCACATCTGGTCTGGTGCTGCTTCTATATATTTAGAGATTCTTAATAAAATCCAAAGAGAAATCTGCAATGTTATTGGTCCTGACACGGCATCTCCTCTTCAGTCACTTTCCCTCCACTGTAATGTAGTTTCCATGTCTTTTCTATAAATATTTTCATAATTGTTCTGATGAGATAAATTTAAGTTACACTGGCCACAGTAGGAGGTAGACATATCCTAGACTCATTAAGTATGGATTTAATAAAATTTACCTACTACCACAGCTCGTGTAAATTAAATTGTTTAAACCTCAAACAAAACATCCCCAAATAACATTAAAAATAAATACTAAATACACACACACACACATTATAATCTCACATAGACAAACTAGAATTAAGATACACCTACACATAAATTATACACATAAATGCTGTTTGACAAGACAGATGCACATGAAGTTTGCTTAACCAATGAAAAGTAAGTACAAAAATTAAAAATACCAGAATTTTCTTTTCTCCTCCATATTTCATTATCTGATGTGGCTTTAATAAAAGGAAAACATGTTAGATTTAGGCTTCCTATTTGTTCTTTATCCTATCATTGTTGGATTCCAATCGTTGTGTGTATGTATATATATATATATATATATATATATATATATATATATATGCATGCATACATATACGTATATATATTTTTTGTGTGTGTATATATATATATATATATATATATATATATATGCATATACGTACATATATATTTTTGTATATATATATATATATATATATATATATATATATATATATATATATATATGCACATGTATGTACATATATATTTTTGTGTGTGTATATATATATATATATATATATATATATATATATATATATGTTTCTGTTTATACATTATTTTTATAGATACAATTTATTTAAGTAAATGCTCTTTTTTTATTTAAATAGTATTAATTACATTTACTGGCCTGAATGTTTAAGAAATTTTGTAGAAAATATTTGTTCCCCAACAGGAATTCAACCTATATTCCTATGCAGGAACCATAATTTGATCTGACGTGCTGTACTGTTTTGTGAGCAGAAATGATCACTTGAGAAAAATCATCAAAGGTTGCATGTTTATAAACAGTAATTTGGACTTTGCTAATCTGATGCTTCTCTGTGGCTGACTGGTTAACAGCATGTCAGATCAAATGACGATTTCTGTAAAGGAATACAGGTTTGATTCCTGTCAGAGAATATGTATTTTCTTAAATTGAGGTCAGTAAATGTAATTAATACTTTTTAAAAAAAAAAAAAGAAAAAGAAAAGAGCATTTACTTAAATAAATTGTATCTATAAAAATAATGTATAAACACAAAATATGTTAAATAATTGCTGATTTGATCCATTTCATTTTATATATATATATATATATATATACACACACACACACACACACACTGGGTGCAACAGCAGTATTGTCCAAATTGTGTAATTGCAAAATTGTCTAATTGTTAGATTAAGCTCTAAACTGTTTTAATCTTAAAATGATTAAAGATATCTTACTGGAATTCTCCAAGCTTTTTATAACATTATTGGGTTCTACTTTGAGCAATAAGAATGTATAATTGCTCTCTAAGCTTAACAGAAATACTGTGATGAAATCAATCATAAATGAAAATAACATGTTCATCATTAATTAAACAGAGATAGGAATTGGAAGCTCATGAAGGATTGAAATTAAGATTGAATATATGTTATTCCAGGATCATTCTCCAATTTATTGAAGATCTTTGCTCTCTCTAACTTTCTGTCCTGGAGTAACAAGGTGCCTCACAGGTTGCACATACAATTTCCTTTTCAAGTCTTTTCTCACTGCTCTTTGGACTCTCATAGCTGAATCTCCTCTCTCAAGTGCCAAACGTCTTATGAATTGAGTTGTATCTTATCTAATTGATCTCTTTAGCTCTAAGTTGAAATGATGATCCCTCTTCCTGTTGTGACCTCCTCATCCAGTTTTCCTCTCTACTGTTCCTTCATAATTTTTTTTAACTTATTCACTGTTCTGTTGATGGTTCTTGAATGGACTTTGAAAATGGAAGGCCTAAATTATCTTTTTTCTCTCACCATTGTTCAATTGGGAAAACAATGGGTCTGACACAAAACAATTTTAACCCGGTCTCTATCTAGCTGAATAATTCAAAGGGTTTTTCAGTGATTTTTACAAGAAATAGTGTAGAAATGGCTGAACATCTTATCTGAAAAATCTGTGAAAAAGAAAATCAATTAGTCTAGTTTTTTTTTTTAGATATTAAATATTTTGTAGAGGATGGATAGTTATGCTGTAACACTGTGTGTGTGTGTGTGTGTATATATATATATATATACACACACACACCGTGTCCCAAAAAATTTTACATCATTTTAAAATCAATTATTTTAAAAACTACTAAGTCTACCTCAATGAAATTGAACAGTTTAGGTGTTGAACATCATGAGTTTATTATTGGACTGATTTTATAAATGTTCAATATGTGCACTGCCTGTGACACGGCACACGTCAAGTTGGTAGTTAAGCTCTTGCCAAACACGCTGTAGCATGTTTCCAGTAACATTACACAGTGCAGAAGTGATTCTCTGCTTGAGTTCATCAATGCTAGCAGGTCAAGGGAGGACATGGACCAGACCCTTCACATGAGGACAGGTCCAGTAACTGCGGCAGTAATTTTATCAGAAAACTGTTTTCATCTACACCACACCCAATCTATCTCTCTGGCAGATTCTCACTGAGATAAGCACATACTTTTCTCTTCCAGTGGGGTGGAGCCCCATCCTGTTGAAAAGTGAAGTTCTCATGTTCACTTTCAATGAGCTCATCAGTTAGCCAGTTCTAAAGCATTTGCAGATGACCCTCTCTGGGCACATTTTCATCAGAGAAAAACGGGCTCTGAATTTGGTTGAGGAGATGGCGAAAACATATTAACTTTTGGCAAGTCCTTCTCCTGTTCAATTGTGGCATGGAGATTTTCTAGGCCCCAAATGCGAACATTGTGCCTATTGACTTTTCCATTTGTATGAAACGTGGCTTCATCACTGAAAATTAGACATTTGTCGAACTTGTCTTCAAGTTTCTGGAGCATATCAACACAGAATTCTTGACATTTTTGCTTGTCATCTGCTTTTAAAGACACAAAATAACTTCTTTTTGGGAGTGAATGGCATGGCTTAACCTAAAAACAGAACAAAAAATAAAATATTAAATGTAAAATCTTGATCTGTTTCTATACATTCTGTGAAAATATGAGGTTATTTCAACAAGAATTGACAAAATTATTGGCCTGCAAAATGATGTCAAATTTTTTGGACATCCTATGTATATACACACACACACACACACACACACACACAAACTATATATTTTATTACTTAAACATTTTTAGTGGATACTCATAATTGAGTAGAGACTGTGTTTATTTATTAAACAGTATATTTATTTTTGGGGCCTAATATTCAAGAAATCTTATTAAAGAAAAATATGCATTCTTTGGTAGGATTCAAACCTGCATTCTCCTTAGCAGCTGGAACTGTTGTTAGATCCGATGTATTCTAACCATCTCTGGCATAAAGTGTGTTAATGATAGAATTGAATAGTGCAAGTCTTTCTCAGACTCTTGAAACATCCACATATCTACATGGTTTTGTATCCTAACTTAACCAAAGCAATTTCTAAAGAAGTGATGGAATTTTATTTATTAATCTGACAGATTTTATTACTTAAAAATTATTTTTAGTTTATAACTATATTTGAGTAGATACGCCATTTATTTATTAAACTGTGTATTTATCAACATTTCATGGATGGAGAGGGCATATTTTTTTTAATAAAAATCCTTGAATATTCATGCCAGTAGAGGAAAATGAATATACTGGTTAATGATTAAATAAAGTGTCTACTCAAATATGATTATCTGCAAAAATAATGGTTAAGTAATAAAATGAGGAGGCACGGTGGAGTAATGGATAGCGGCTTGGATTGAGGAATCGGAGAGCCAAGTTCGAATTCCAGTCGAATCCATTACATTCACTTACATGCTAATACCCTTGGGAAAGGTGTGAATCCTCTTTCTTCTCCCTCCAGCTATGGGTAAATAGCAGGACAGACTGGGTTCTATAGCCTTGGATGGCAACTGGTCTAGGAGAAGGAAAACTCTGAATTCAAACCTGCTCTTAGATGAGGGTGAATGAGGGTCTCTCTGAGCCTTGGTTGGCAATCCATTTAGTGATGGTGTCACGATAAAAAACACCCTTGATAGCCCTAGCGAAGCATCAAGAATTCAGCTATTTGACAATATGAACTACACCAATCAAAGTATTGGTGAGTTCAATCTCGGCTGAGGCCGCAAGATGATGATGATGATGAATAAAATGTTGGATTGATAAATAAAAATCCATCACTTCTTTAGAAATTACATGAGATTTGGGCAGCAGTCACTCTTTTATAAAAGTTTCATTAAAGACGACTGACAAAGTATTATGATTTGAGTTTTTATTTGATTTTTCTTGTGTTTGTATAAGTGATTTATTTCTGGACATAGAGTAAAAACTGTATGAATGTTCTATATATCCGAGTGCTTTCAGCTATTCTATTAATAGGCATTATCAAGGATTTTTTTTAAATTTTTAACTCAATGGGTAGGTTTTTGTTTCTAGAGTGATGAGGAATTATTTTTTTTCAAAATACAGTCAACACATTGTTGCCATGTTCATAGGTGATGTTATTGAGTGATGGCTTTTTTTTTTTTTATTATTAGTGCCCCATTATTATTATTTATTTTTTTTTTTTTTTTAATATCTGGATGAGACTATTATATTTGTATTTTCTACAAATATGCTGCAGATAGTTTGGTAGGTTTCTGTGTGTTTAAATTGTGTGTGTGTGTGTATATATATATATATATATATACACACACACACACACAAAATGATTGAAAAGTAACTCCCTATTTTTTACTTTTCAATCACACACACACACACATATATATATATATATATATATATATATATATATATATATAAAAGCAGAAAAAGTTTACTGGTGATGCGTTTCATCCTTCAGGACATAATTAGGCTAAATGTTGTATTATGCTGGGAATTTTAGAATTTTTTTTTTCTAGCTGAATTCATTTAATAGGTCAACTACACAAAGTCAAATACACAATAGAATTTACATACAAAATGGAAGGACACAATTCCTAAATATCAAGCTATACCACATTAACAATAGTTTAAAACTTGGTGTTCATTGGAAATCAACCAAGAAAAATGACCTAATAAATTTCTATTCTAAACATAACAACAAAATAAAATTTGATATAATTATTGGTTTCTACTTAAGAGCACTAAGAATATGCAGCCCAGATTATTCACACAAAGGAGAAATACATTGAAAACACTTTCAAACTTCTCCAGTATCCTAATTATTTCATATTCAATGCAAAACCAAAGGCCCGTAAAACATTCCAAAACAAACAAAAAAAATGGCCCTCCCTGACAAACCCAATGAATCAAAAAATATTTTGTCCTACCAACTAACTCTATCACATCTGCAATCAAAAAGAATCTTTATAAACTCAACATAAAATTTGTTTGTCTATATTTCTGAGAAGAGGTGTTATGTAAACTATTTATATTATTCGGACTATTGTCCTCATCTTTGTTGCCATATTTATCATGTTTTGGTCTTCTTCAGGTGGTTGGAATGTTGAACTGAACCCTTTATTTTGCTCACTGGAGTAGACTGTTCTAGTTCCACATACCATGTCTAATGGATATCAGTTATCTCCTGTTAATTCCCCTCTCAAAGTTCTCCACTGCCTTAACCAGGTATTGAACTCACAACTCTTTGAGTCCCGTCACTGGATCTAACCAACACCTTTATCCACTGTGCTATGTGTTCTTAAGTCAAATGTGATAAATATGGCAACAAAGATGAGGACAGTAGTCTGAATAATGTAAATAGTGTATAAAATTTGTTACTACTACATCCAAAACAAAGACTTAGTTAATACTAAACAAAACAATAAGCTAAAACCTGACAGAGGAATTTGCTTCATCACCTGTAATATTTGTCACAAAAAATATATAGGAGAAATCTCAATGAATCTAAAAGATTATATGAACACAAAAGGGACATTTTTACAAAACAATACATCAAATGCATTGGTGCCCACTGTGATGAGACTGATCACAATTTTCACACAGAAAATGCTACTCTGATCAAAGGAAAAATAATTCACTATGATGCAAATATCTAGAGAGTACCTTGATAACACGGTTTTCCACAGTAAATTTGCGCCATGGCTCTTTCAACATTTCATCATTCTTGGCAGATCTTCTATTATCATGGTGTGGGATACAATTGTGATAGAAAAATAAAGACTCTAAATAATGTAGCTAGCTAGATGTATATATAAAAAAGAAAAATTCCAAAATTCCCAGCACCCCTCATTCATGTGCATGTGTAGTCATAGCAACATAACAAAATTTAGTCTAATGAAGTCCTGAAGGATGAAACACATCACGAGTAAACTTTTTCTGCTTTGTCATACAATTTCCCCAATGCTGTTCTTGAAAGATATATGTTATAAAATAAAATAAAATAAGACATATCTCAGCTGAGTTGCAGGCAAATAAACTAACATACTCAAGAGCGAGAGCTGGATGTGAATGAGACAAAGCCCCATCACAAAATGAGCATTATCGTCATTTACGCATATTCCCGACGCACAAGTTCTGGTTGAAAAATAAAATAATATTTTAAAGTGTTTCTATTTTTCGATCAATAAAAATGCTTCCCTCCTAATTATACTCGTGTCATTTTACGAGCCTGTTAAGCCATAAAAAACGTCATAAAAGGGGTCACATGGGGAAATACAACAGCAGTCAACAGGAGGCCAGGGAAGAGATTGGTCACGGTCGGTATGAGGAGCCAGCAGCAGTAGCGCCATGCCAACCAGCAAGAACTACTATGAGAGATCAACCCAGGTTGGCAGCTGGCTTATGAACTATACCACAAGGTAGCTGTCCCAAAACCACACGTTCATATTGAAATAAATCATGTAAATCTATCTCTGCTGTTGTCGTATTTCTTTCTTGCAACCATACGCTTGTCTATAACATATACACACACACACACACACACACACACACACACAGTATAATGTCACACACTTATCAGAGTATCTCCATTCATTTTTCAGCTTTATCATTAAAATAAAACTTGGTTGTTTTCTTTGTGAAATTAAGGGACTAAATATTCTCTTTGTATTCTAAATAATGACTTAAGATATTTTTTATTTCTTGTTTGTTTTCATTTGAGGTAATAACAGAAGTATTTTTTGCAGACATAAGTCTTCAATCCAACCAAGAAGGAAATAACGTTAACCATGAAATAACCATATGTCAGTAAGACTTCTGCCGGACATCATTTGCCGGGAAGACTTCTGCCGGACATTGTATGCCGTGATGATTTTTACAAAAGTTTCAGTAATGTTAATATTCATGATAAGGGAAAGTATGCTTGTCATGAAATTTTGTCCCTTTATTATGCTGATGTTCTGACACTGGCTCATAAATTCTAACACAGCTAATCAAGCCACACAATACAATTTTCCTATCAGGCTAAAGTTCAGAACCAATGGTTAAGATCACTTGGTTGTAGTTCCTTTGCTAAATAAAAACTGGAAAATAAAATAATTGTTTAAGAGAATAAAAAATTGAGGTTCATGTTCATCGTTAATTTAGCAAAAGTTGGCAATAATACCCTCCTCAGAAATAAAAATATCAAGAAAGATATTTCATTGAAATAAGAACATGGAATAAACATTCTGACTTTGGAATCACAGCTGAGAATTGGAAATATTGAGGTATAATTTTGTGAAAAAATTCTTTTGCCTTTAATTTAAAAAATATCAAAAGAAGTGAAATTTACTAGAAAAAAGGTTTAATTCCAGGAACAGAGAAAAAAACTTAACAGGTTGAGCTAATGAATTGTTCAGTGTTCTTAACAGAAATAACGAGTAACAAATTCTTTCGTTTTTGTTCTAGAGGTTTTCTGCAGTTTAAAAGAATAGACTGATGGATGCAAGGAATGAGGTTTTGTACCATCTAACTGTACTTTTTGGTTACATAATGATTAAAGAATTTGTAAATTATGTATTTAATATTTCTTTTTTTATTTATTTTTGACAGCATCGATATGAAAAGGTGTTGAAAATTTCTGATGGTGAAGAAGAGATTTTTTTTTATAAATTCTGATGTTTGATTATTTGATTAGATATTAGGAAGAGCTTCAGACTGAGAACTTTTCAAAACCCCTTGTATAGTTTTTCACAAATTCAGTGTGTATAATTATTCACATAATGGTTTTTGTATGCTTTGCTGATCACTACAATCGTAATGTCTTCAAGTTTAGGGTCAACTGTTATCTATTCAACATATCCTTGTAATCTGCACTTACTTCCTGTTCTTTCATTTATGCAAGAACCTTGTTTAGTAACCCTCTACTTTGATTGGTTATTTTTCCCTGTATTGGGTGAACATTTAGTTAAAAAACAGAACAAAAAAACCTTTCTCACACACACACACACACACACACACATATTTGATGACATTTCAGATGACACATGAAAGGCATAGCTATTTTTTTTATGCTGTCTTGTATGTGAAGTCATTTATATATGAAGGTGATGCCTCTGTTGGCTATAATTTTACCTCAAATAATCACTTCTACTTAGCCCAATATATAGCCAATATAGACTCAAATGGCATCATCATTATTAGTACTACTACTACTTCAACTCCAACAACCACTACCAGTGGTGTAAAATTACTTATCTTAACATTGGTCAGTACTAGCTGGTCCATCATAGATAAATATCCCTCAGAATATTCCAGTCATTAACAAATTTGCTTCAGAAATGGAGGTTGTCTTGTAGCCATGTTATCAGCTTCTGCTTTTTTTTTTTTTGTTTTGTTTTGTTGGCAGTTCTTGATTCCATAAAAAATGAGTCTTTGTTCTAAGGATTCCTTTGTAACATTTCTGTGCCCCCACCACTAAACGTTTTCTTCTCTGTCAGACAGAAACTAGTTTTCCCCAACAGGACTGTCTTTGAAAGTATATATACATAACAACATGTTTTCATCTCTCTAGATGTGTGGATTTATATTTAGTAAAATGTGTACAGACACACACACATATATATATATATATATATATATATATATATATATTGCAACTATGCTGAGCAGAGCTTAGTTACAGTTTCTGGGAGAGAGCGTGTTATCTAGAATGATCAACAATCTGAACAACACCAGCATGCTCAAACCCTCGATTACAATGACTTGTGACTTATCAACGACCCCAAGTGTTCTGTCTACCCAACTTAACTCATAAGCTTGGGTCAACCCATGGTATGGTTTTCAGGCACTTTCCAAAGGTGCTGCACACTGGGATCCTCTCACCCATCCAGATCGGTGACATTAGGAAGTCTACTTCCTAACAAATCAACCATGGTGAGATTTTAATCTCGGTCTCCTGGTCAGAAAGTGAATATAATATATATATATATATATATGATAATGGCTTAAGTAAGCTGAAAGCTTAGCTTAGATTAAAAAAATATTGATGAATATTGTGAATTTCTTTCTTCATTCAATGATAATGTTATTAAACTTATCAGATGTTACGAAAAAAATTTATATAAAATAAATTGACAACACTTGTCTATATTATCTGATGAAACGTGTATAAATATATATATATATATATATATATATATATATAATTTTTTTCTCACTGGTAATATGACTCTGAGTTTCACAATTGTGCAACACAACCTTCAGGTGCTGAGTAGATACTCACCATTACATAATTTGAATAAGATATGGCTGGTGCAAGATTCTTCTGAGGCCTCCAACTAATCTATGATATGGGACCCTCCGTTTTAGTATATTTCAATTTTCATAAAGTAGTATTCCTATAAAATACAAATGTAATTGCAACTTAATTATGTTCCATAATGGATTACATGCAATATAGGTGAACAATTAATGGATAAAAAAATAGTTAATTTTGTTTAGTGTTTTATCAAGAGTTAGCATGAGCAAAAGAAATTCATTGATTTGGACAAAAAAAAAAAAAAAAAGACCCCAGAATGATGTCAAAATCTGCAAAAATGTTTCATCTATTAATAGTCAGTTGTGCTTAGTTTAATTTATAATGTATATAAATGTAGGTACAAAATAAAAAAAAAAAAGCAAATGTTAAGATAGCAAGGGTTACAAGGCACTGCCCAGATCCCCTCCCCCCAATCAGGCACCCTCCCCATCCGGGTTTTGGTGGTAGTATGCACCAGCCCTAGCTGCCAAAATCCAGAATAACACCTCATTTCAAACAATATATGAGGTGCTACTTAAAAGTTTAGACAATTTGAACTCAGTACAGTAGAGGCCTTTTTTTTTTTTTTCTTCTTTTGCTATCTTCTGTGAGATTGATTTATAACATGCTCATCGGGATTACTTCTAAGAAGATAGTGTAATGTAGACATTAAGCTAAATAATTTTCTTCATTTTCAAATCCCTTGAATTTTGGAGTAACACTTCAAAAACAGTGCATAATAACCTTTTCCTACTCTCTCACTCTCTCTCTCTCTCTCTATATATATATATATATATATATATATATATATATATATATATATATATATATATATGAGAGTAAAATATGTAGGTAGACAAAGTGAAACAATTATACAGAAAAAAGAAAGTTCTACATCTATCTTCAAACAAATATAAGATAAATATTAGACAATACCAAAATACTTCAAAGAACTAATTGCAGGGAAAGACTTAAAATACTGAAAGCTATTATTATATAAAAGAAACCACCCACATTAAATGTTTCACTTCAAAGCATTTTAAAGTGTGTATAAAAATATTTACTATATTTATTTTTCAGTGGTGTCAAGTTCTGTGAAACCATTCTGCGTATGACATCAGTTATGTGATATGTTACACATATATTTAAAACTGAAATGTAGCATTCTAAAAATTGCTAGGATATAGCCAACAAAACGTTGTCAACCATACTGGCAACAACTAGATCTTACTAATGACAACGGTTGAAAGTACTTGAACAAAAACAAAACATTAACTTTGTTCAGTTTTCTACAATTTTGACTTCATTAAATAGCAACTCATTTGAAAATTAGAAAAAATACAATCAAAATTAAACAGACAGACCTTGTTGGTTGAATAAAAACAAAATTGTAAATGTGTGTTTTATATATATATATATATATATATATATATATATATATAAGCATAAAAGCTGCCCTATTTGGTGGCATTTAAGCTAGCACCTGCGGAGGGCTCTTGATTGGACCTTCATTGCAATAGGTAGGGAGGGGTAGATGCGATAGTCAACAATAAACTACAGAACTCAAAATTGATCACTGCATTTAAGTATTGCATTAATATCTTAGCTTACCATTTAAAAGTTCAATGATAATTCTTCTGTCACCATTTTAGTTTAAAGACAATTTGATGTATGTAGGTCCTTAATTTCCATACAAATATTTTATTTTGTAGGTGACTCTTGCTGGATTTTGCAATTTTTATTATTCCCAAATTTATTTCCAAATAAAAATTATCATACAAAAGAATTTGTCGCAAAAAATTACATAAAAAAATTGCTGAAAACAATCACAGTAATGAAAATTGGGAACACAAAATTTCGTGATTGTGGGTCTGGATCCAGGCTGGAATGTTTTTAATTTGCTTGCAGATTCGGCTTAATTCCAAAATGGTATGATATGTTTGGCTATGGCCTCTCGGGGTAAAGTTGAAAAAGTGTGACACTGACATTCACATTTATTTTATATATATATATATATATATATATATATATATATATATATACATACACACACACACACACACACACACACACACACACACACACACACTAGTGTGCCTGTGCCATAAAAAATGATGGCTTATTTTTTATCCACTGCATTTGTTCATAATTGGCTTAAGGGAACAGAATATTATTTACTCTATGAACTCTGCATTCTCTTCTCTCATTAGCTTCTTTCTCGGTTTCATTTTGTCTTCTTTGCACTCATCTCTCTCGCAGGTTTGGTCTCTTCCTATAACCCTCTTCTTCTGTCTCATTAATTCACCTATAAGCCTTGCGTCTCCTGGCTTGTGCTCTTATTGCTTCACAGAGTTGCTGAAATGCCTGTGAATATCTTTGCCTATCAACTTCCTGTTGTTCGGGTGTCTGATATTGAGATAGGGATAATTGCTGCCTTTGTTTTTGCTCTCATTTTAAATCTCCTCTTTCTTCAAGGGAATTTTCCATTTTATGATGTACACTGGACAAAACTGTCTTAAATGCACAAAACAATATAAAACATAGGAATTTATTTAAATTTAATTTATAGAGCAAGTTTGTGTTCAATCTTAGATGCCAATGCAAAATTAAAAAAATATTTAAATAATATCAGAACTTGTTATTACACCGACAATATTAATACTAAATTTATCTCTTAATAGTTATTCAATTAGATATTTCGAGGGTAAAGGTGTTGAATCTAGGATACTGTAATTCATATCCAAATAAAATATATGGTGAATGATGCATTTTCTGCAGCAGTGATAATAAAAACCCTATGATATATTTGAAGATAATTGTTACTTGTAAATAAATGCAATGGTATCTGTGATTCATTGATTACTTCTGCTACGTTAAAAATTTTATATGTTCAATGTAACCATAAAATGTAAATATCTTTCGGTAGAAAAAAGATTAGCAACGGAACAGTGACAACAAAACTTATTTTAAGAGCAATCTGATCACTTAATAAACAAAAGTAGCTGAGTGCCTCAGATGAAATGCTTGAACAAATAAGACTGCAAGCTAAGAAACATACTAAAGGAACTGACTAATTAAATAGTTCATTTTGCTTGGGAACTAATTTTGTCTGAATGCAGATAAGTATTTTTTTTTTTTTATAGATTATTAAGAGAAGTAATCGCTCATAAATTTACTAACTGCAGTTAATTTACCTCCTTTTCCACTACAGATGGGACAGGACATGTATAAGTAAATACACAGTGATGATTATATGGTTTGATATAAAAAGTAATGTACAAAGTAAGCAACTTCTAAGGGAGTATGCTATAAAAGCACTCTGGGGAGTGGGGAGAGCTTGATGCCATATTCAATTACAAAGTAGTAATATAATTTTCTTAATAACTTTCTGGTATATAATGACTGACCACAACTAGTAGTTTCATGTAGTTGCACACAATGATCAAGCAATTGGCAAGTGGTTTTTGTGAAATGAACATTTTTATACCTACTTAAGGCATTATAATGAATGTAGCTGATGTGCACATATGTATACACTGAGTAAACTCACAGTGTGGAGAAACATGATTGCTGAAGATTGTATGTAAATGTGTCGCAGTGTGCCCAAACACCACTCCCACCTTTTCTTAAACAACCCCAGATATGCCTGCCGGTAGAGAAAGGTCATGACCCTTGTGTGCTAAAAATAGCAACGACATCCTTTCAAACTGACAGAAACACTAAACAAAAATAAAAGACCTTTAATTTTGAACCGAAATTAATTTAAATACAGTCAACAAACACCAAACACACTTTTGACTGTAATTAATACGGCTCGAAATTAATTATATTCATTTACTTGTTTAGCGTCACCGCTTCTCTTGTATGTACCGTCATATCTAGATGTCCGAGACTTCGCAGCAGTTTTCAGCCGGCCAGGGAGCAGGAAGCCTTCCTGATTCGCGACTTTGACGCGCCCAGTCATGTCGACCAAGCCCAGCAGCTGACGGGACCCAGCAGCAGTAGCAGCAGATGTTCAAACAGTCCTTTTCAGGGCTAACTTCTGAAAGTCATTCGATCACCACTCTTCAAGGCTCCACTCACTTCACTCTTTGCTACTGACTTCTCTCTGAGACGCCAGCTCACACCTGCAGCTTCCAGCACTCCAGCAGCCTCCAGCTCACCCCTGCGGCGATCTACTGACGTCCCGCTACCTATTCCAGCACCCGCTGACAATCTAATCCAGTGCCCACTGACATCCAGCGCCCGATAACGTCTGGACACCGTTCCCGAACAAACGACCTCTGTCGTCTTACCATCCACCGTTCGCAAATAAAGATACGATTTCCATCGTCTACAACGGGTCATCTGCGTTTGTCATCCTTCTTTGCTATTGCCATCTCCTTGCCTTTGTGTCCCCTATTTTAGTTGTACGGTCGATTGGCACTCACACCTCTCGGCCCGCTGCAACAAATGTATGAAACTATTAGTGGTGGTCAGCCATTGTATACTGGCAAGTCATTAAGAAATATATACATAAAAAAAAAACTGACGGTTGAAAAAGTTTTCATGTGATGTGTTTCATTCTTTAGGTCTTCATTGGACTAAACTGATGTTTATGTTGATGTGACTACAAATGCACATGAGGTCGAGGGAATGCTGAGAATTTTAAGTTAAATTTTAAAAAAAAAATGTGTTTGGGTATAGAACCCAGCCGATTTCATTTAATTTCTTTTTGTTTATATTTTTATCACATTCATTATTAAATATCCCACATTGAAATAACAGAAAACCTGCCAATAAAGGTGAAATGTAAGATGCTGGACATAAATTTAATGTAGATAATCTAGCAGTTAAATCACTTTCTATACATTTTCAACCTAGCAAATTGCTTTCTCTTTTAATTTAGTAGCATCTTTAAATCAAAATTATAATCAGACTAATTACAATTAGCAACTAATGTGTTGAGTGTGTTTTGCATAAGATCCCTTTTGTGTTCATATAATCTTTTATTTAAATTCTTTGTGGTTCACCAGTGCATTCCTTGTAGCAATTAATACAGGTAATAGAATAAATTCCTCCTTCAAGTTTTAACCTATTTTGTTTTGTATTAATTAAATTGGCTAGACTATTTACGTAAAACATATTTAAAAAAAAAAATGAATTTAATTTTAGTATTTGTAGTTGCATCATGTAAACATCACTTTAGTCTAAAGTCTGAAACATGAAAAAAGAACATTCCCACTTGGTCATAGTTTCCTTAAAACTGTGATTAATATATAATTTTTCCCCATATATATATATATATATATATATATATATATATATATATATATATATATATTACAGAAATAGTATGAGAAATTGGGAAAAAGTTTTTGTAACGTGTTTCATCCTGGCCATTGTTGATGTCTAAATGTGCACAAAATGACAGATGCTGGTAGTTTCAGAATTTTTGAAAGATATATATATATATATATATATATATGCACACATTTTTTTTCAGTATCAACAAAGCCCAGTCTGATGAAATGCATCACAAAAACTTTTTTCCAATTTATCATACTATTTTTCTAAACAGTTTTTGTTCATATTTAAAATTATACAAAATCATGTATTGTTTTTATATATATATATATATATATGATTTTGTATAAGTATCAGAATGAAAAAGTTAAAATTTATTTATCAAGAGTAGAATGAATATTTAGAATAATGGAGGCAGAAAAGCCATTGTAAAGAGACATGAATGCTGCTGTTGCTCGGTCATATTGACAGTTCAGTTAGAAATAATTTTGTTACTGGCTTAATAATTGATAATCTGTGGTTTGGTCATTGATTCTTTGTTTTTACTAATACCATCTAATGTTGCACTACTCTTTGTATTATAGTTGAATGGGAGAGAGAGATGCACACACAGTGTTATGTGATTGCTTCAGTTAAATCAGTTGGCTAGTTCTGGGCATGACAATAAACTACATTTGGCAGCAAGGTCTCTGATTATGAGATTGAGAGTTTTGAGGAGCATGCATCCAACCCTTAATTGTTTTTTCCAAGCCCCAAAACTTTATGAAAGTATAAAAATATCAGCAATGCATTTTTATATAAAACATTACCTACATATTTATAGTAAAATTACTAACAATATGCACAGACTAACAAATTGTAGCAACTTCACCCAAATCTTTTTAAAATACTATCAAACAACCAATATAAAAGAACTTTCATGACATTAAGCCATCCTACAATTTCTTAAATGAAACTGTATTCCAAAATATAATGTCAACAAAACCACAACATAAAACATATCACTGCCTCCATACAAACATGTATATGAACAAAAGTTCAGTATCATCTACCATGTATTCAACTGTGAAAGCAGAATAACATGTATCATATTTTTATTACTTCCAAGCTATCAAGAAAATAAATATCAACATCAAATGACTCATAAGGAGTTGATATGCCATTAACAAACAAATCAATCAGTCCAGATCCTGACAACCACATTCAGAATGGCACATCCCAAACTTCCTCCAACCATTGGATATTCTCCGTCTTAGGGTTATAAAAATTGTATCATTTAAAATTTTCTGTGTACTGTGTTTCTTTAGCACATGGCCGATCATAGCTCTCCACAACTTCCTATCCTTTGTAGCTCTTAGCAATGTTCAGCTTTTTACTATCCCTCCCACTCCCTGTACTTCCATTCACTTACACAAGCTCATTGAGTATTTTACTTACTGCTTTCCTCTCTCTTACCTTCAATATGACTTGTGAGTGCCAAATTCTTTAAGCCTGCTTTCTTTTGTGTCCTAGAAATTTCAATTCTCTCTTTCTGATTTTAAGTAAAATTGCCCTGTTTGTTTCCAATTTTCTTAAAACTTTCTCATTGCTTACATGTTTTTCTCCATGGTATTCTCAGTATTCTTTTTGGAGAACCACATCTGTTGTTGCAAGTTTCCTGTTTATTTGTGGAGAAATTGAGATGCACAACTAGCTTATTTTAAAACACTTCGATTAATATCAATGGAAGAAAGAATTTTATCTTGGCTTTCCCATTAGAAATAGTAGTGTTCAATCACAAGTGAAAATCATGGTTTGGATGTTGATTTTCAAGGAAAACAGATTATTGTTAGGCTAACTCACATTTCTCCTGATTTCGCTTTGTTACAGATAAAGTTAAACAGTAAATATTGGTTTGAATGTTGGTTTTTCAAGGTAAAACTATTATTAGTATATTACAAAAATAGAAGTAGTCTGGATTAGTTTTGTTTATTTTGTGGTATCTTAGACTTTATAAAGGCTGTCAAACCTAGGTCAAAAGTTACAGTATTACCTTTTTTTTTCTTTTTTTTTAGGGGCCAACAATATACTTATTTCATACTGCTATATTTTTCATTCTTTTGCAAGTCCTTGGCACTTGATAAAAACTTTAATATTAAATTACTTTATTTGGAAGTTCTGCAATTGATACCTTCGTCTCAGAACTTCTCTCTCTCTCTCTTTTTTTTCTAATTCTCTTTCATTTACAATATGCAACTTTGAACTACCACAAAGCTCAATTAGTAAATGGAAACTTTTAACAAACTTACCAACATACTATCCTCACACAGATGTTCAGAGTTATTAACTGTCATTTAATATCTCCGATATTTGCCTGTAGAAGTTCAATGACAATCGACTGAATTGGCCATGTGATATAAATTCCAATCTCATTGGATAAAATTTATGCTTTGTTTCTGTTGGTTTATGCCACAGGTACAAGTCCTGTAGTCTGACCTTCTTTTAATTTAATTAAAATTTGATGAAAGCAATTTCTTCATATTTACTATTTGTGTATCTGTCACTTGATAGTACATCATCAAATGGTAGATGTAAAATAAGTGGGTCAGAAGTGTTGTTAATGTTTTATCTAACTCTGTAATATATGACATCTGATAATCTGATCAGATTAAATGGCAAATTGAAACTCCGGATATTGGACAATAGGACTTGGAGCTGGATTTTAATGATGATTTCTACCACTACTTTTTGCTTCATCTTATGAGATTATTGTTGATATTATTTAATACTATTGCTCAGTGCTAGACTTTTAGATTGCTGCTTAAATTATGCTTTTGTTAGATTTCATAAACTTATTTTTTAAATGATAATTTCTCCCTCATATCTGAAAATACTTAATGTTTTTAATATTAATGAACAGATTTCATAATTTATACTTTCTCATTGCATGCAAATCACAAAAACTTGACCATTTTTTTCTTTCCTTGAATAGCATAATCAAAAAATATTCCTTTTTGTTTTAATTTTCACAATGTTCATAATGATTTTGGGTCTGAATGAAAATTATATATATAAAAAGAAAGAACAGTAAGATATATAATCCGGTGTTCTTATAGATATTTTTATTTTTACAAAATAGTGCTCAATGTAAATTTACAGAGCATTAATATTATAAATTAACTGATTTAAAATGTTTTTTTTTGTTTTTTTTTGCTACACAGTTCTAACCATGTTTCAAAAATGGAAGCTAAAAGCTTTGAATTTTAATTTAATTAAAATTCAAAGCTTTTAGCTTCCATTTTTGAAACATGGTTAGAACTGTGTAGCAAAAAGGACCATATTTTAAATCAGTTAATTTATAATATATATTAAAGTAAACCATAAAATCCAAAATTACATCATATGAGGAATAGATCAGTCTTATTCAACGACCAAGTTCATGTCAGAATTAGAAATTTAACTGACAGCTGTTGACAAATTGATACATAATATGTCCATTTCAATGTTTTAGTCAGATGAAAGGCACGCGATAGTGGTCAGGGGAGGGTATTATATTAACCATGTTTATATAATTTTTAAAAAAAAAACCCTCCTTTCGTTCATCTCTTCGTTTCAAATGAACACTTCATTCTTCATATAACCCCAATTTAATGTCATAAGGTTAATAACTGTGTTTAAATTTATAAAACCTCTTCCCTTTAAGACTAATACCTTCTACCCTCCCCTGACTACTGTCTCATGCCTTTCATTTGAAATGGACAAATTTTGTATCAATTTTTTTGACAACTGTCACAGTTAAATTTTTAATTCCGGCACAAACTCAGTCTATATACCGGGGTTGAATAAGACTGACAAAATTTTTGGCGGTTGAAATAGGTCTAGTCTGTATATGAGGTAATTGGTGCAAATTTTTTTTTTTTCATAATCTGTGTGCGTATTATACACATGTGCCTGTATGTGTCCACATGTAGAATGTTGTGGTTATTTGTCTTGTTCATTGGGGGTTTTTTTTGGTGGGGGGGTTCCACTTTCCACTCACTCCTTAATCTTTCTCTTCTTTTACCTTTTTTTCTTTTTTTTTTTTCTTTCCAAGTTGTACCCATTTTGAATTTTGGTATTCTAGACATATACTGTCATTGTTAAATTTTGAGCATTCTAATGTTTTCTTGAGTTAGGAAAATTGTATATCTTTTTTTTTTTTTTTTTTTTTTTTTTTTTTACATAATTAATTTTACCATTACTTTGTTTTCTTATCTGATTTGGTGGTATCTTAAGTACCATTAATGTATTAATTGTAGGAGATTCATTTAATCATTTCATCCTAAGTAAGGTGATAATGTCACACAGACACAGGGAGTGAAAAAGAAGACTGTAGTGAGGAGAGATGAGGAAAAGAACAATGAAGATTCTGGAAAACAGAAGATGGTGATTTATGCTACATTTAATTTTTGAAGATTTTAGGTTGATCTTTTTATATTAGAAATACTTATTTAGAATAGTTTATTTGGTTGTGTAAGGAGGAGGTTCAGTGGTGGAATGGATAGCAGTTCGGATTCCAGTCAAATCCATTACATTCACTTACATGCTAATACCCTTGGGAAAGGTATGAATCCTCTTCTCCTTCCAGCTATGTTTAAATAACAGGACAGACCAGGTTCTGTAGCTTTGGATAGCAACTGGTCTACCGCAGAAAGAAATGGCAACCTACTGCAAAAAAAATCTGCCTCGTCAGTCATGTATCAAGATACATGATTGCCTAAGCGTGTATCATGCATGTCACATAACTGAATTTCTCAAGTAAGTTTTAGTAATGAATACAGAGCTGCATGAGATGGTACTGATTGCTAGGCTAGAGGCTGTATTTTTCAGACAATGGAAAAAAAAACATATCCAGAATTAGTTTAGAGTATAAAGAAAATGTTAAATTGCACTGTTTTGAAAAATTGTTAGTTTGGCTGGGAACTTTTCACTTTCAGATTACCATTTATTCAATTTTTCATAGAAATCACTTAATGAAAAAAGTATTCAATCATTTGGAAAACTGTAATAGGCAATTAAAATACCATATATACTCCTGTAATGTGCAACCCCCAAATTTTCACTTATAAAAAGTGATTTTATCATGTATCTCATATATCATGTGAGTTCCTTTTTTGAGAAACCAAATTATAATTGACTAACCTCTTTTCCTCATCCCATCTTCTGGTTAAAAAAGTAAAAGAAAATGATAAAAGTATTGTTAGTTATACTATATGCATTGCATAAATGCGAATAGCCATAAGCAATTTAAATTGATTAAAAAAAAAAATTGTGGATATACGTGTTGGAGTAGATACTGTTTTTTTATTTTTTGGTAGGGGAGAGGGTATTTATTTTAATCATTGTGAATTATGTTTTATGGAAGATAACAATCATTTAATTTAAATTTTTGAAGATCAAAGTTGACTGGAAATCAATAAGTTGGAAGAGAATTCCTCAAGTAAGAAGTGTGAGAAAAGAAACTGTTAACATAGAAGTTATGGTTACATCGACTGTAAAATGATGAGACCTAGCTGCCAATCTAGTACTGCACTTAAATTCATGAAGTTGAGGTAGCATAGTGGAAAGTTCATCAAAACAATTACTGTGAAAGAATTTCTAAAAAGGTAAAGGGAAGCTACATTACAGTGGTATAAAAGTCTCTTGAATGTGCAGGCTAGTGGATATAATTCACACTGCTTAAAATAAGTAAAATGGAGTATCTACTCAAACATGTGTATTGACAAAAATAACATTTAGAGTGATAAGAAATGATGTCTGGTTAAAAAAAAATCAAATCCATTCATTTGTTAGAAATAAATGAATTATAAGGTAAGAGGGACAGAGAAAAGCACCATATAACACCTGCCTAATGAGCTTGTGTAAATGGTTGGCAGTTGGCTTAGGAGATATATAAAAATGACAAACTTAACTAAGAACTAAAAAAGACAGTAAATTGTGGCGAGCCATGATTTCTTATATCCTGAAAGAACACAGCACATGGAAAAAGAATAAATTATAACGCAATAAATTAAATGTCAGTAATTTAAAAAAAAAAAAAAAAAGTTTTTATTTTTAGATAATAAATGGATCATCATTTTTCGTCACCTAATATATCAGCAATTGTAATAATATATAAATGTTATCACTGGCAATATCTGTGGGCGATTTTCACATCTAAATAGTGTCTTGGGTTAAAGTTAAATAAATGCTTCTAATATTACAGAATGACCAAAATGGAAACTTTTTGGTTTATGAGTCAATTGAGCAAGTATTAAAACCATTTTGTTTTATTTGACATAATTTCATTAATTCTACTGGGGACTCCAGTTACTTATTTTCAAATAAAACTAATGCCACTAGACATCATTGGTAAGTTTGAGGAACTGCTTTTTTTTTTTATCCCTTTCACGGCATAATTAAATTTCATATTAATTCCTGTAATGATGTTAATTATCCAAAAAAAAACAAAAACAAATCCTTCTTGCAACATTTTTTCAAAACTGTGGGGTAAATCTGCTTTCTGCAGTTGATGGAAATAAAACTTTTTGCAGATATATCCGCTTTCTGCAACAAAAAGGTTAAAGTTAAAAATAAAATATAACAATTATTAAAATTTAAAAAGTTAGATTTTTACTTTTATGTGCATTTATTGATGTCTGTTACTTGTCAAACAAATTACAGTAAAAAAATCTAAGCATTGGAATTTTTGTAAATTTCTTTTGTGTATATAATTTGCTTTTGTAAGAGTCAAACATTTTTATATAATCAACTTTCCTTAATAATTACAGGCTGCAATAGATGATATAGTGCATTTAATAGGTTGACTTTTCTGGTATTTTAATATTATTATGCATTGAGAAAGAATCTAGTGGCTTTTTGCAATTTCTCACTTATTACTGAGAAAAAACAAACATTTTTAAATTTTAGATACAATTTGTGCATCTAAGCATATGACATAATTTCTGAACAGACTTTTTTATTTATCTGACCATTCTGAATATCTCAAAATACTCATTGCATGACCTTTTGATATAATTTGGCAGCCAGTCAAAAGGGATCTTGTTGCTCATACATAAACAGAACCTCTCCTCTAGGGTTACTCACTTGAAGTAAGATATCATTGAGTGATCCTGTGTATTGTGTGGCCATATCCATAGTATCTATTTGTATCAAGAATGAGATAGTCCGGATAAAACTTTTGCACTGAGGCTGTGTGAAGTCCGGATAAAACTTTTGCACTGAGGCATCCATTGAAAAAGATTTATATATTGCAAAGCCTCCAACAAGCAAAACACCTGAAAATGTTAAATGCAGTTGGGTTCCAATAAAGGGAAAGGGTATTTTTGAAGTTGATTAAGAAACCATTGCCTCAAGTAAGTTGTTTTTTCATTTGTATTATATTTTCTTTCATATAGATATCATGCATGGTGGTAAACTAATTCAGAAATATCTAAACTGTCAGCTGTATAAAACTGCTTTCTCAGATCAATGGTTAAAAAAGGCAAAAAAGTGAATGAATCCTGTAGATGTTACTGAGGACCATCCTTTTTCAAACCTTGTGGACTGGCATTAGAGATTCAAAACTGTAGTAAATAACAGAAATCCCATCACTTGTGGACTTTCATGAACAGCAACAACTACAATGAATATCACGTCTAACTTAAAGAGAAAATAACATAAACAATCACTACTTCAAACAAAAAATTAGTAAGGACCTTCTCGCTTATCGATACTGGAAAGCGATAACAGTTACTGAAGTTAAGAAACCCATTTTCCTGAAAAATGTTTTTAATCAAACGATTTTATAAATTTCAGCCAAAAGTAGCTCTGGCTGCTCAGTCAATGAATGCAGAATGTTTCCTTATAAGGAAACAGCTAGTATTACCATTAAATGGCTGAATCATTTCATCTGGATATATTTCTGATTAAAACAACAAAGAAGGCAAATACCTTAGTTACTGTTTCATTTACTAAGGGTAAGCTTGTTTGATACAAGGCCACATGTAACACTATCACCCAGTAAGGCTTGAACTCCCTACTTGGTCATAATGGTCAAACAAATGAGCTTGCTGTCCCTTACTCCAATCCAAGGGGTCTCTGTAAATAAGTTAGTTATTTGCCAAATAGATTATCAGAATTATTACTCAATTCAATAAAAATGTATTCTGCCAGGGCAGGTTTTTTGTTTTTTTTATACACTTGTATTGCATTCTTACTTAAATTTCTGAAAGCATTAATAGATCTGTTTTTAAATTGATTATAGATATAGGCTCACAAATATACATACATATATACAAGAATTATGAAGAGTTTGTAATACATGGCCAAGTAATTTTGTTTACAACTGTCAAATTTTGTATGTATACTTATTAGACAAATGAGGTTTTATCATAATGTTGCTGTTCATAACAGAAAGTAGTAAAACCTTTTTTCTATATGGAAATGTCTTTTATAGTAATAATTACCATTTGTAACTGTTTAGTGTAATTTCTCTTTTATTATTAATGTCCAGACAAAAAAATATTTGTGTGCTTTGAAAAAGTTTGTTTTTCTTCCAAAATATATTTGAACTTTTCATAGTATTTCTTTGTTGGAAATTTACCAAAAATTAAATCTATTTTCCTTTTGCAGTTCTAAATGAAAATATTATGTTTCTTAACACAACCAGATGCAACTTAAAATGAACTTTGATGCACGTGAATAATGACAATATAACAAATTTTAATTGGCAACATTGTATATAGTGGCATTTGTAATTAATTATAGTTGCAATTAGTCTACTAAATAAACGCCCAATGGTCATAAAATGTAAACTGCATTTTATTTACAATAATATTTTTGTATTTAAAGGTGTGGCTAAGTTGATTTTTGTGGATATGTTTTCACACTGAACAGTCTTAATATTTGAAATATTTATAGATATAAAGAAAGTTCATAGATTTTAGTAAATGTCACAACTCAGTTTCCAGGAGAAAAGAAAGTAGAAAGGAATTGATGAGTTGGAAAAATTAACATGTAGTTTCAGTTGTTAGTCTTTGAATCTTTTTCTTCTTCACTTATCTCTTTGGTAGAAAGGGAGTCACATAGTGTGGTGCAATTGTCTAGATAAGCTGGCATTTTTTAGCTCATTCATGATGACCTGTTTCACAAAATACAAACTCTGATTTTGCTCAAACAAAAAGCAATTGATTGAAAATTATTTTAAATTTGTGACCTGTTTTCTTTTACAACAAAGTAAACATATCTTAGATTTTATTTGGGGTGTCTTTTTCCTGGAACCTGTCATTTTCAGATAAGTATTGTAAATATTAAGTTTTTGGGAGCTTATTAAAAACTTGCCATGCATATTGAAAGTTTAACTGGAATAAAACTGATCGTCAAATGCTTAAAATTGGTCACTTTTATTGTTTTCACCTAATTATACATGTGTACAGAGGCTATCATGGTCCATCCTCACAAGGGGTGTGGACCAAAGCAGGCACCACCCATGGAAGACAAACATGCATTTGAATATCCATTGAATAAAATAAAATTCCCTCATGCTATAATAATTTATATCATATTGCAAGGTCTTCTTTCAGATAAGCATTATGTCTTTTCATTTCATTAGATCAACTGATGGTGTATTAATGATTATTACTGAAAGAGTTTATCAAGCTTCAAATAAAAATGGTGAAGCTTAGGTTGTTACTTTGGACATTTCAAAGGCATCCTGATCTTCTTCACAAGTTGAAAGGTTACATTTCTTGACAAATTTTTGAACTAATTCAATGTTATCAAATTTCAAAATGAATGTTGTCCTGAACAACCAATCTTTTAGATCTTTTTGCATTTATGCAGATGACCCCAGGAGTCTATTCTTGAACTGACATTGTTCTTAATTTTCAGGAATGACCTTCCTGATGGCTTCACCTCTCAACTCGGTATCTACACTGATGATACAACTATTTACTCCTCTCGTCATAGTAAATCTGATCAGTTTGATATGGTCAAATTGGCAACAGATCTGAAATCTGATCTGCTGTTAACTGGGGTAAGAAATGGCTTGTTAATTTTAGTGCCTTCAAAACAAAACTTCTCTCTATTAATCATCTGAGAGACCCATTTCTACTCTCCATCAGCATGGCTGATGCTAAACTCTAGGAGAGTGACTTATTGTGCCTTCTCAGGCTAATGATCTATGTTGACATGAAGTAGAAAGATTATATTGAATAAATTGTCAGGACAGTTGGTTCACTGTGTCATGCTAGATAATTTTTTCTCTCTTGAATCCATCTTACATTTTTATAAGTCTAACATTTGTCCATACTTTGAATATTGCTTCCATATATGGTCCAGTGTTCCTCTTATATATTTAGAGATACTTGATAAAATCCAACGACAGAATCTGCGATATTATTGGTCCTGGCCTGGTATCCCTGCTTCAGTCAATTTTCCACCACTAACTTCACTGTGCATTCTAAAAAAAAAGATTCAGAAAGATGAGTTTAATGGTGATTATGAAGGTGTTTGGAGTGATCACTAGTCATAGCAGTGTTATGCTACCATTCATCTTCCCACAGGGGCTCAGACTTAACATGGAGGCCTACATTAAGTGCCTTGAGAAGGTAGTGCTGCCCTGGGTGAAGAGGATGGCTGCTAGAAGACCCTATGTCTGGCAACAGGACTCTGCACCATGCCACACATGCAGGAGAATCCAGTCATGGCTGTCAAACAATTTCTGTGATCACATCACCCTTTACATCTGGCCACCTAACTCCCCAGACTGCAACCCCCTTGATTATTATGTGCGGAAGACAGTTTAGTGAGAGATTAAAAATCTTTGTAACACCAAAGATGAACTGAAGGCAAGGATTATGACAGCATTTACTAATTTGAAGTCAATGCCAGATAGGTTGCTAAAAAAAAAACAAAACAAACTAAAGTTATCAAAACTAATTAGTTATGTCAGGCTAACTTCTTTTGGGTTATGGAGTTGGTCCTGGGTGTCAATTTTGCTGAATCTTCTCAGGCCCTCCTTATGAGGATTTTATGGGTTTAAATCAATATTTTTAAACTGGACTTTTCTTCATCAAACTCCAATCCAATTAACCACTCTCCTATGTTTTCTTCTAATATCTTTACTTCTTTGTTCAGAATTATCAAGTCACAAACCACTTCCCATACACTAGTATGACTCAATCAGGGCCACTGCCCTGTTACATATATAAACAAGAAGTGTGAAATAACATTGCAGTCACTGGTGTGACAAACAAAAATCACAATCTGAGTTCAAATTTTACTTGAAGCTTATGTTAATTCAAGACTGATGCCATTGGAAAGGCTTGAATTCACATTTCCCTGTGTTTTGTCTCATTGATAATAATTTTATAAAAAGCCTTGTTACCTGCATGTCACAATAATTCACAATGAAGAGAGTGGGTCATGGAATATGTGTACTAATCCTTCTCTAATAACTACCAATGTTATACCAATGATTGTAAACAGTTGAGAGAATCTGTTGTGGAATTTGAAAGAGACCAGCATATTTGTACATGCAATCATTTTAATTATAACATTGTTGACAGAGGAAGGAAGAGAATAAGCTGTTAACAAAAGAAATTTCATTGAAATTTTGCTCTGTTTTGTTTCTGGTAGCAACTAAATACAATAAATTCAATTAAAAGAACATTTGATTAATTAAATACTGTAATTAACATACAATAACTACAAACTGTTCATTGATTTGTGGCATGTGTTGCTCCTGTGACTATTGTTTTAATATTGCTTTTCATGTGCATGGCCTCTGCTCTATGGATGACAGGGTTTCATATTTCACACTCTTTGTAGAATCCTTGGCAGAAATGAGGATTTTGATTGTTGATTTTTAAGGAAAATAAACACCTAGTTAAAAGACTGTCTTAAAACACAATCTTCCTTGCTCTAATTATCTCTATTTGGTTCCAAGCTGCACTTTTAAATATTATAACATGGCATTATGCTTGCTTCTAGGCTGAGATAGTTGGGCATTCTTCACTATTTGTTTGTCATGTCTCTTCATGACATGGGCAATCACATTGGACAAATGGTCACTTCTTTGTGCCACTTTAGAAAGTACCAAACTCCTCCTGCCACATTCTCTCTTTACAAGAGCTAGATCAAATCAAAAATAGAATATTACTGCCATATCTGGGCTGGAGCTTTCCAAGCCTCATTTACCAGCCTTGAAAGAGTTTAAAAGGCATTTGTGTAGCCTTGTGGGTGATGAATTGTCTTCAACCCTACAATTCTTATTCCGCACAAAAATATTGTTAGCCTCTCACAGTTATATAATTATTTTCATAGATGTTTGGGTGAATTACATTCCTTGGTTTCACCAGTCCAGATCTTCACAGCTACATCCACCATGCTACATACAATCAATTTATCCCTTTATATTCCATTGGTAAAGAGGAAACACCATTATTCCCTGTTGTTGTATTGAGGAACAAATTCCCAAAAGAATTCTACCTCAATCAGTAATCATAAATAATTTGAGGGTTATTGTTTATCCTACAAATACTTATAATCTGCACCTATTGCTCCCTCCTTGTACACCTTTTCAACAAAAGTATTTAGTAACCTTCTACCTTGAGTGACTATTGGACCTTGTATTAAGTGAATAATAGTATTGGGGGGGGGAACTTCAGGTCCTTTGTTGTTCTAAGCAATGTCTGTTCTCTGTTATCCATTCACACTAACCTTTTAGGTTAGTTGCTTGTTGTTTGTTTCCTTTATTATGGTTAATTAGCTTTTATAATTTTGAAAAGAATCATTACTATTCTATAGTTATTCAGAATACCAAACTTTTTCTTTTCATTTGTATAATTTCCAATGTGTTTTGGCCAATTCAATTTATGGTGTATTTCAGGTGTACCATCAGTTAGAAAGGTTTCTTTTCTAGAAAATGGTAGCAAGTAAAAAAAGAAGCATCAATTCAACAGGGACAAAATATCACAATCAAAAGATATCCCATATCAGCCACTCAATAGATAAATGATGCTGACCAGAGGGTACTTAACCGAAAAGTTGTGCCTATAATAACATCTATATCAACTAAGATGGGAACAATAGTTTGAAGTGATACAAGAATATTGAGAATTACTCATCCCTAGAAATAAAATACTAAAGTAAAAGAGTTAGACATTTAAAGAATATTTATCTGTTATAGTGGAACACACCTATTCTATAGTTAATAGACTCTCCCACCTATAATAAGTAGGAGTAGTAAGAGTAACAAGTGAGTCGCTAAGTCGCTCAGTGAGTTGGTCAGTCAGTCGATGCCAGACGACTGTTAGTCGGATACTAAAGTATCAGCGACCACAACTAGATTTCTCTGCGTCATTATCTATTATATCAAGTTCCTAACATTTTGTACGTCGAACCTATTTTAGGACCGACTTAGTACAAATACAAGCCTCCACTGTAAAACCACTCCACAACAATTATTTGACGACTAGGATTCGAACTCATATGGAGGAAGAAAAATTTTCATTTGCCACAGTATAATTTGGCGAAGGGATTCGAATTCATACAGTGGAAGAGAGAAAAAAAAAAATTCGCCACAACATTATTTGATGACTAAATTCGTACTCATACAGAGGAAAAAGAAAAAATTTGCTCATCACAATTATTTCGGCGACAAAATCTTGGATTCACATTTAAAAAAAAAAACTTGGCAAAGTTTTTTGAAAGACAAGACGTCAACTTCATGATGAAAAAACCTGTCGTATTCTCAACTGAGAAAAGAATTTTTTTTTTCTCGATAAGACAGTTTGCTCAAATAGGTCATGAATTGCAAATTCGTAGGACCCCCCCTCTATGATATTTAAGCATTATGTAAACTTTTTTGCGAAGATGGAGGAATGCAAAAATATATTCCAGGAATTTTTTAAGTTCCAGACGGAACAACAGATGACAATATTAGAGCAACAGAAGACATTTCAGATGCAACTGCAGGAGGAAACTTTTAATAGACAGATGAAGTTTCAATGAGAAATGGAACAGATGCATAGGGAGTTTCAAAACAAAATTCTGGAAATAACTGAGAAGAGGAAAGAGAAAAATCTACAAAATGATTCTTTCCCAGAGAATACAATATGGAATTCAACTGAAATATTCATGCACAGTCCAGATGAAGAGATAACTTTTGAAGAGTATTATAAAAAATATACAGACGTGTATAATGAGGACTGCCACTCGTGGTCTGAAGGAAAGAAGGTTAGACTTCTTTTAAGCAAGTTAGGAACTGCTGAGCATAAATTGGTAAACTACATTTTACCAAAAAAAACCAGTGAGTTGACATTTACCGAGGCAGTAAATATATTAAGTGAATTATTTAGTAAAAAAACATCTTTGTTTCACAAGAAGTGAAAATGTTTGAATCTGATGAAAGACGACGAACAAGACTATATAATGTATGCAGCCAATGTGAATAAGCATTGTGAAGAATTCAAGCTGGCAGAGTTAAGCACTGACAATTTTAAGTGCTTAGTGTTTGTTCAAGGGCTGGTATCGGAAAGAGATGCAGAGTTGAGAAAATTAGTGCTGTCAAAATTAGAAAACGAACCAAGGATTTCAATACAGAAGTTGGCAGAAGACTGCACAAGATATGTTAGCGTAAAGAAAAATTCGAAAAAGATAGAACAGTCTGGCGTTTCGCATGTAAGGAAAATATGCTACAAAAAAGAAAGTCAGTCTACCAAAAAGAATTCTAAAATTACGGATTATCAAACAAAAAGTGAAATACCAGAGAAAAATAAACAAACTCCCGAAGCCATGTTTTGTTTGCAGTGAACTTCACTGGTACAGATATTGCAATTTTAGGAATAAAAATGGTTCAACTGTAAAAGAGTGGGTCATAAAAGCTCGCACTGCAGGTCAAAAAATAAAGACAATAAAATAAGAAAAAGTCCGACAAGGTGAACGATGGAATAACCAGAAAATTTGTCACTGTCAAAATAAGTAATAAAAAAAATAAAGATGCAACTCGACACTGGTTCCGACCTATCTATCATAAATTTGCATACGTGGAAGAAGTTGGGGAAACTAACTTTATTGAAGACAAATAAAATCGCGAGGTCAGTGATGGGAGAAAAAATACAATTTATTGGAGAATTTGTTACAAACGTCACGTTAAATAAAAAAAGCACAAAAAGCTAAACTATTTGTCATAGAAAATACCACGAACTTACTTCGTATGAATTGGATAATAGAATTTCAATTATGGAATCTACCGATAAATTCTTTCTGTTACAAGGTTGAAAATTTAAACTACGAAGCCCAAAAATTAGTAGAGAAACTTAAGGGAACATTTCCTACTGTTTTTTCTCCAGGTTTGGGAACGTGTACCAAGATGGAGGCAAAATTCCAGCCAAAAGAAAATGCTCAGGTGGTATTCAAAAAGAAAAGGAATGTGCTGTTTGCTTCAATTGAACAGATAGATAAAGAATTGGACAGATTAGAGAAAACCGGTGTGTTTAAAAAAGTTGAATAGGTAACACCGATGATATACATGAAAAAAAAAAGCTCCAGAAAATAAAGATGAAGCTGACACCGAGAAAAACTGGGGAGCAAGTTCCCCGCAGCGAAGGACATGCAGTATTATTAAATGATTTAAGTCAACTGAAGTCACCACAGAAAATGTTAAGAAGCACAAGATCAACAAAAAGGAAGCTAGAGGCTGAACAAATAGAACCACAAGAAGAACGTACAGAAACTGTGACTCCATCCTTAAGAAGCTCAAAGCGGAAGGTTGTTTCTGGTAACACTATGGATGTGGTTGACAGCGGTCCCGCGGAAGAAACGCCGATGGATGTGATTTTTGATATGTTTGATCTAACAACGCCTGCAACAATTTTACCTGAGGTACGCCGATCCAGGAGAAAAAAGAAAGGCAACTGATCATTTAAAAGTGGATCAAAAAACGTAGGAGATACGCTACAATGTTGCTAAAAAAAATAATAAAAAAAATGAATTTTTTTTTTGTTTTTTCTTCATATTTCCTGTAAAAAATGAAAAATAAAGAAAACTGTTTACTCTTACGGAGTAAAGTTTTAGGTGGGGATGTTATAGTGGAACACACCTATTCTATAGTTAATAGACTCTCCCACCTATAATAAGTAGGAGTAGTAAGAGTAACAAATGAGTCGCTAAGTCGCTCAGTGAGTTAGTTAGTCAGCCGATGCCGGATGACCGTTAGTCGGATACTAAAGTATCAGCGACCACAACTAGATTTCTCTGTGTCATTATCTATTATCAAGTTCCTAACGTTTTGTACGTCAAACCTATTTTAGGACCGACTTAGTACAAATACAAGCCTCTATTGTGAAACCACTCCACAACATTATCCTAATTTTCTTAAAAAAAATAAAATAAAAGAATAAAAGACCCATGTGCATATGAAGAAGAAGGCTGAAGATTGGATTAATTGAAACATTGAGGTTGCAAAAAAAGCCACAAAAATTAGGATGAATTTAAGTCTAAACTAAAAGTCAGTAGGATTGGGGCAACACAGTCTTCTCTTATTTAACTTTGTACTTTAAAAAACTAAGCAAATATCAAATCAATATCATTTGATGAAAGAAATAAAAGCAAAAAAGTAAAGATTTAAATAATTTGTCTCAGATTCTCAATTTGTCTTCATAAATTCATACCATAAAGACTAATGGTGGATGTAGCTGTGAAGATCAGAACATTGTTTTTAAATCAATACAAATCTTGTATAATTACCAGGATAATACTTCAAAATGATTTATTACAATAATAATAATCTATTTCCTGTCAGCTACCCCAAAATTTGACCTTTATGGAAAAATCTCTAATAATAAATAAATAAATAAAAGTAGACATTGGCAGATTAGGAAAACTTTTTTTTTTTTTTTTTTTTTTAAGAAGGTTCACCCTATACAAGGTCCAGGGGACACTCAAGGTAGTGGGTTATGGTAAGGAGCAGTTTATACATGTAGGAGTGGAAGATAATGGTAGTCTTGAACAGGTTAAGATTGTAATGATTAGAGGAAACATCCTCTTGTCAGTCTGTTCCATAGAGAAGTAGTTTGGGAGAAGAAGCTGTTCAAATGGAACTTACCTCTCACCAATAGAATATGGAGGGAATGTGGGCAGAGGTTTGCTACAATGTGAGTGGCATGGTGGGTCCTAGCTGTGAAGGTTACGCCTAGCGGAACCAAGTGATACAATGGAAACTGTGTAAATGACGTGAGTTCAACTAGAAAGACAAAAGATATTAGCATAAAACTAAAAATTTCTGAAAAATATAAATCACAAAATCCTCTGATTTTGACACCCACATCACCCCCTCCCCCTAATGCAAGAAAGAAAACTGGATCTGGTAAACTTGAATAAAGGATAAAAGGATTTCCCAAATTTTGGAAGGTACTTTACCTGTGGAACACAATGAATGTGAAAAAACTGAAAAATTGAAACAATACCAGCACTTCTCCCAGGAGCTAAGAAAGATATGGAACAAAGTTTGAGATCGTGTTATTAGGTTGTTGCAAAAATAATGACGTAATGATGTCGTTTTTTGACGTATTTTTTAACGTCAAAAAACGACATTATTATGTCATTATTTTTGCACCAACCTAATAATAATAGTGGTAACTCTTGGGATCACATCAAGAACATTGAAATCAAGATTGGATGAATTGGAAATTGAAGAAAGGTTGAAACTTGACAGTTAATGCTGTTCCTGAAGTCAGTGCAGCTGATTTGAGTGGACTTTCTGTTATTTAGTCTTCAGTGATAACCACCCGACCTCGAATGTCAACTTGCAAATTTCTGAAAATAATAAAAGTTCAAATGATGTTTCTGAAATAGGGAATTGAAACAACTATGAAATCATTTGATACCATCATGACTAATGGTATCATTAAAGTAATATAATCATAAGTCATAGATTGTCTCCTATTAAAATTTTAATAGGCTATAAAATATACCAAAGAAACATGACCATAAACAAGCTTTGGTCTATCAAACTGGCAGATAAAAAATAATACCCAACATTTAAAAAAAATTTTTCTTTTTCTGTTCCTTTCTTCCTTCTATGTCCCATGTTTAGTAGCTATGTTAAACAGTTCAGAAAAAATATTGCCTAACAAAAATACATAGCATTTGTGAAGTGGAATCTAAACCTGGACAACATCTGGTCACCTTACTTTTATATACACAGAGAGAGAGAGAGAGAGAGACAGACATGTAAAGATTCCATTCTGCTTGCATGTGTAGGTGTGTGAAATAGAGATAAAGCAACAATATAAGTCTGTTTTTCAGAATCTTTCCTCTTTTATGACGAAAGGGGAAATTGCTAGAGGTGTGGGGGATGGGGAACAGGGGAAGCTGAATAAAGGAGAAAAGGAAAACTTCTAAAAAAAGATGAAAGAGAAACACTTTCCACTGGGTTTTCAATATCACTTTCTTTTTCCTAAAAAGATTTTAAGAGAACATTTTTAACTTTATTAATTATTCAATAAGAGATTATACATAAACGCATACAAAGTCTTGCTCTAGAAAGCATTCAGTTAATATTAAGAAAAACGAAACAGCCTACCAAGAGCAATGGTACCTTAGTCCACTTCAAAGTACTCTTCTTGAAACCTCACATACTTATTCCAGTATTGTTACAACTGTTTTGAAAAGTGACAATGTCCTCTTTTAGGTTTAATACTAAATACAAGTGAGCACTCACTGCAAGGAAAGACTCAAAATACAAGCTTTTAATATACAAAAAAAAAAAAAAAGGAAAAAAACCTGTATTAAATAAAATATCTTTCCTTATAGGAGATGAAATTTTAAAATGTGTATAAAATATTTCAAATACATATAAAATAATGGCTAGCTGCTAAGATCAGAGTATGCCTGTCTGCTAGGGCAGCTACTGAATCCCTGTTGCAGATGCCTGCTCAGGCATATTTGTTTTTGTTCAACACCCACAATTATACTGCAATTATACTGAGCAAGCCTCAGTTATAATTTGAGAGTCAGTGTGTGATCAATAGGTTGAAGAAAACCAGTATGCTTAAACCGTCAGTCACGATGACTTGTGACTTCATGCTAGCACAATCATTGAAAAACAATTCCATTTTCACTGACAAGACAGGTCCATCTGTGGTATAGTCTTCAGACACTTTCCAATGGTGCCATATGCTGTGATTGCCTACCCAGACCAATAAAATCAAGAAATTATGTTCCTGACAAATTGACTATGGATTTGAACCTGGGTCCCATGGTCGAAAAGTGAATGTACTAATCACTCAGCCATGTACCCATTGCATTATAAAATATTAATATATTTTCTGTTTTTATTTAACCTTATGATGTAGTATTTCACATCATACCATGACGAAAATTATAAAACCTGTCTGTGATGCTGACAAATATTTATTCTTTGATAATGACTGAATTTTGGACACAATTTTAATCTAGATGAGCACCAGCTTATTTGAAAATTGTCAGAATACAATAAAAATTTAAACTCCTAACACAACAGTGTAAATATTGATGATTGACAGGGTACTTTGATTAATCTTTATTTCATTTTATTTGTGTTCTTGTCAGTGTTCTCTTTACTGGAAATAAAATGTGTAAAAATGGTGAGACAGAAGTACTAGAAAGAGGAAAAAAGTCAAACAATTATGTCCTGACCCCAAAAAGAGGTATTGAGCAAAACCTCATGACAAAAATTAGCTCAGGGGGAGGTGTTGTAATAGAATGTCCCACACTCCCTATTGCCTATTGTGGACTGACTGTATCAGTAGCTATAATCATGAGCACAGGAGATACCTGGGGCTTACTTTGGGAATTAGTTGTAGATTTGTCTCCAGCTGTGCTGGTTGAACTCTCTGCCTTTGGGCAAAAAGGAACTCGGACAAGGCTATGCCAAAGGGCAGTCTCATCTATACAGCTACCTGACCGCGTGTATACGGGGTCTATGGAGAATTTTTGCCTGAGCTTACGGGCTCGGTTTTGCCCCACATTAAAAAAACGGCCTTGTGCCACATCTTGTCTCGTGGGAAGGTAAGGTAAATAACCATGCTTCAGGAATTACTAGCCTGCCACCTGATTCCCTGTCTTTCAGCAGTGTATTCTCTTTTACAATAAGCCTCTTCTTTCATCTATGCGCATGTTGTTGTTCCTTCATTCAAGTACAACCTTTGTTTGTCACCCGTTTAAGGATACACCAAAAAATTGTCTGAATGTTTTGCATATCCAAGTTCTTTTGGCTATTCTTTTAGCAATTATCAAAGTTGATTTTTATTTTTAACTGAATGCATTGATTTTTTATGCATGTTTCTAGAATTACAAGAATGCTTTATTTTCCAAACAGGGCGGGCACATTGTAGCCATGTTCATTACATAACTTTCATAGTCCTATAATTTCAGGTGACGGTGTGTGTATATATATATATATATATATATATATGAGACACAGTAAAAGAAGAAATTGAGCTTATTTTTTTTATTTTTTTTTTTTTTTTTTAAGCATTTCACCCCAAGCAAGGTGGGAAGCCACTAGGACGTAAGGGGTTACAGAAAATAGGAAGATCAGATAGGAGTGATAGTAGAAAGGATGAGGGTAGTAGATAGATTAAGGCAACTGGAGATGTCGATTGACATTACACTTGAATAGCTGGAGATTATAACTCTCAGGGAAACAGGAGAAGGGAAGAGAGTTCCACAGGCGAGAGGTGCGAGGCATGAAGCTATTAGAGTAGAAGAGACGGCTACATTTAGGAGTTTCGACAGTGAAGGGGTGAGAGCGGAATGCCAGCCTCGTAGGGCGCTTGAACTCATGAAGTTTGGGAACCAGCGAATGCAGTTCCTCGGAGCAATTTCCATGAAAGTATTTGTAGAACAGACAGAGGGAGGCGACGGTGCGTCTGTGAGAAAGAGAGTGTAATTAATATACTTATCTGGTGTGATAATTTACCTTCAAAATTCTTCCTGCACAAGGCATGAATAATCTGCTTTCTCAGACATTATGAATGTGACAACCATACAGTAAACAAATTCAATCATTGGCATATTGCTACAAAGTGAGGGACTCTATGAGGAGTTTCTGTTCATCCTTCTGCAGTAAAGTCCTATCTGATCCAAGTTACATCGAGGTCATACAAACAGTTCTTGAATTTTTAAAAATTGACCAGGCTGATGACTTTTCAGTACCCCTTTGTGTGTGTGTTTTATATATATATATATATGTGTGTGTGTGTATGTAAATTTCCAAGAGGATAGAATCCAGTTAGAGCTCAATGTCCAGGACAGAGCAAGAATTCATCAGATCTGCATATTCAAAAAGCTTTTTGAATTTGTAGGTCTGATGAATTGGATCATGATTACAATTCCAATGTAATAAATTATAACTATGGAATATTAGCATTTGAGCCTTTTATATTATATACATATATATATTTCTAGAGGGAAATATAAATTGTATACTTTGCTTCTTATTCTTGCCTGCCAACAAGTGACCTGGTAATTTCAGAAAATAATCAATTGTTTTAGCTTAATCCAACTTAAAAAAATTTTTTTTAATTTTTTTCTAGCTATAGATGCATGTACACTGGCGAAAATGTTTATTTAACTTATTTTGCTGGTAAATTTAGATAATTTAAATTAATCCAGCATTAAAATTTTTCAAATTGTAGAAAAATATAAAATTTTTACATCATTTGAAAGAGATATATAATTCTGCATAAAGTGTACAAAACAAAAACTAATTTATATTGTTTTATTAGAAAAATATTCTGAAATGAATAAAACTTTAACCATTGGTCCTAAACTTATTTTTGCCAGTGTATAAGAAAAACCTGAAAGTACCATGGATTCAGAGCAAAATGTTGGGAACTGTTGTCAGGCAGGATATAAAACAGTCAAAAAAAAATATTTTTTAAATTTTTTCTAGCTATGGGTGGATGTATAAGAAGAACCTGAAAGTATCATTCTGGGAGTCAGAGCAAAATGATGGGAGCTGTTGTTAGGTAGGGTAGAAACAGTAAAAAAAAAAAAAAAAAAAGTTTCATTGCCATAGAAACAAATCAGGAATTTCTTTCTCATGAATCCTGTGATTACATCATCATGTGAAAATACTTGTAGGTAAAGCAGTATGGTTAGTTTGTTGAACTGGTTGATGAAATGTGTCATCACATAATTCCTTTATGAGAAATATGATTTCAATAGATATTTAATAACTTTCAAGATATAAAAAGACTTCTTGCAACACCACTGGAAGGATAGTAAAGTCTTTATCATGGTCCCATCAAATAACTGTCATTTTTTTATGTTTCTTTCTTTATAATTTTTTCTGTAATTATCTCGTTTAAACATTTTTAGTTGAAATGAAGGCATAATTTTTTTTTTATTACTGAAACTAAAATGACTTACTTACTAGAATCATTTTCTTTAAATTTTTACCAGTCTTACTGTAAATGCATGTAAATAATCTGGAATTGTTCATAAAATTTGGGGTGTCAAACTTTTATTTTAATTTGTAAAATTTCCAAAATATACTTGTAAAATCTGATATGTGTATTATTCCAACCAACCAAAACTAGTTAGTTTTTTTTTTCTTTGAAAATAGGTCTCTGATCAGGAGATTAGAAATTTTGAGGAGTGTGGATTCACCTTTTAATTGCTGTTGCTCCCAGGTCAACCCTGACCAGGGTGGTAGCACCATTTAGGGTCCCAGCTATAGGCAGATAGTGACTCCACAAATAAAAACAAAACTTTATGAAAGTATAAAAATACAAGCAATACACTTATATATAAAAAATACCAGCAATACCTATTTATAGTAGAATGGCCAACATGAAAGAACTCTTTCAATGGCATTAATCTTTATATCCTACAATTTCTTAAATCAAACTGTATTCCAAGATATAACTTCAAAAAAACTACAACATGATGCACATATCACTGCTTCTAGTAATTATGTTCATACAAACATGTATATGCACAAAAGCTGAGTATCATCTACCATGTATTCAATTGTGAAAGCAGAATAACATATATCATATTTTTATTACTTCAAAGGCTCTAAGAAAATTAAATTTTGGCATTAAGTGACCCATAAAGGAGTTGATATACTATTATCAAATCAATCAATCAATCAATCAACCTTTACAAACTGTATTATTTTACACCAATGTTAAAACTTTTATGACATTTAAGTTATTATTTATTTAGGTGAATATTTAAAGAGAATCTAAATTAAAAATCTCTCCAACTTAGCATTCATGAGAAGACAAAGTATTGGACTTGTTTTCAGATTAACTGCACATTTTACCACCAACAACTCTTAATTAATCAGGCTTAATAAGAGGTTGTGTTACTTGTCACTTTAATTAAAATTCAAACTATTGCAATTGCCAATTTTGGAGCAAAATGGAAGGAAATGGGTCAGCAGAAGACAACAAGATTTAATAAACTCAGTTTAATTTGGTGCATGAACATAAGTGTTGGTCATTCACTGATGATTCACCTTATTACAACAGTAACGGTCTGTGAAACTAATCTTGTTAACTCTTGCTCTATAGAGAAATTCCCATGCTAATGACATTCATAGACAAAATGAAGATTAAAACTTTGGATACAGCCATACCTGATATCATTTCAGTAGCAAAATTATAAATTCTGAAAATATCAAGAAAAGATCAGATTAATGGTGTAGGGGAGTTATAACCATCTTACATTTATATATACAAAAATACTTGTAAAAATGGAAACAACAAAATGAGTATTATTTATTATCTGGTTGTTATGTGGTGTTGGAGACACAGGAGACGGTAATGCTGGGTAAAATTGTGAGTTTGGGGTTAAATGTAGATCAAATATGGATTAGAATCTGAGAGAATGATAAAGAATAAGTAAAGTGTATACAGAGCCTTTCTCATATATTTCTTTATAGATAATGAGTGTCCAGATAATTTAATCAGAAAATACAAGAAGTGTCTGGGGTTTTCTTACCTCAAATTTTTGTTGAGTGCTAAGAGATAAATCTTAGTATTATATTTTGAAAAGGGAAAAGAAGTTAAAATTTTCATTGATTCACATGTTGATGGCCTGTTCAGCATTGAGAATGTGTGTGTGTGTGTGTGTAGAGGAGAAAAATGGGGGTCGATTCTCATTGATTTAGAAAGTCAATTATTGATAATTATAATTATTTTTGAAACTATGATTAAATTTTATTTTTTATGGACACAACACCGAGACAGTATAATTAATTTTTATTAATGTATTACTTTATGGATATGACAATGAATCTAGTTGTCAATTCAAAATAAGATTTTAGTTTCAGACTTTTTAATTATTCCAAGAAAATGGTCTTCTTTGCAAAGTTCTGTGCATAAGGTTTACCTGTCATCAGGTTCACACTTCTCACTCGTCTTTTGAACAGGTGTAGCAGTTTATCCCTTGTTTCGTGTTTGGGTTTTTAGTTCCTTCTAGGGTCTTCTAATACACTTTCACTCCCAGTAACTCCTGCATCTTAGTGGCATTATCACCTTGCTTAGGGTAAACTGGTTAAAAAAAATTTTTTTCTCTTATAGTTCATGATTATTTTTTAGCAATATTTGAACAAATAGCATGCCATGAACTTTAAGCTTAGTAACTTCCAGTGACAGTCATAAAATGTAGAAATTTCTAATGATAGAAACTTATATGGCATTAAAGTAAAACTATATCTGCCTTGTCACTTTTTGTACTTCTCAGACGCTCTATCAAGATGAATTATTGTAAGAATAACCTGTATAACCTAAAATTTCATCTTGATCTTTCTTGCCTCTTTTTCTATTCCATAAAGATGATTTATCAAGTTTTTGTAAGAATATCAAATGAAAAATCAAATTTAAGCTTGATAATTAATCACATTCAAACAATTGTAGAATTTGTGACATTGTTCTGACAGGTTTTTTATAAAAATTTGTTTAAAAAAAAATTTAATAAATGTTGTCGTGTTCTGTCACTGGATAATGATGATAGGCTAATTTGGTTGACTGTTTTGTTCCTGAGCAGTGAGTTTAATCCTTAATTGGATGCCCTTTGTAAAAATTTGAAAAGGAAATAACCCAGCAAGAATTTACATGTAAAATTAAGCAAACAAATAAATGTTCTTACCAACACTTGGTTACTTTAAGGAAAAACTTTAATATATAGTTTTTTTTTGTTTTTGTTCCCAAGGATTGAATTTTTATTGCTCCCAAAGGATTGAAATTTTTATTTCTTCCAGAAGGCTAACAAATATTGAATCTGTTGGAATTAAAACCCTGTCCCAAAGTAAATAACATGATAAATGAAAGATGTCATTTAAAGCTAATTAAAAATGAAAAGCCATAACATCTTGATATCCTTTTAACTAAAGGTTTTCCCTCTAATTAGAAGAACCATCTACTGAAATATTAATTTGTCAAAACATTTTAAGTTGGGAGAGAATTAAAATTCTAAATTTAAGGCCTCTGGAATCTGTTGGACAATTTCAAGTGAACTTTGACTTGAAGATTGTAGTGTTAAAGCATCCACGCATTTTTTTAGCTATAATAATGTTTAAATTTCTTCAAAACAATGGAGTTGGCCATATTTCCTGAATACATATCTTTTAAATAACATGATAAATGAAAGATGTCATTTAAAGTTCATGAAGCAAGAAAAAGAATTCTTTAATTTAACTCAATGGAAAATAAAAAAAAAAAAAAAAAGTTAAATAGTTAAAGAAAAGATACATATTTGATATCAAAAAAGTTCTTTATGTTTTCATTTTAACCTTTAACAAAGGTTTTCCACTGCATTCTTTTTAATTATCTCAGTATCCAATTTTTAATTTACCAAAATTTTCTGTTGAAATATTAATATGACAACCATGAAAGTCAAAACATTTTAAGTTGCTGGTAGATACAGAGGGATTTTTTTTGGGTTTTATATTAAATTTATTTTTAAATCTAAAGATTGTTAGCAACTATGTTCAAGAAGCATTCATCATAGCCAGACAGAAAACCTAAAATAAAAAGTTTACCTTAAGTTTCAGATTTTGCCATTTTTTAGTTCTGCATACAGCTTCATAGATTTTGTCCTCATGAAATTAATATGTAAGAGATAATTGCTGCAAGAAAAATTAGAAACTTAAAACCTAAAAGCATTCCATTATGAGGCTACAAATATTTCTAAAAGGTAACAAGTTGAACTTTGACTTGCCAAAGATTAAAGATTGATTAGAATCTTTTGTTCAAAAAAGCATCCAGTATTTAGTATTGTTGAAGTTAGCATTTTTTTGTTTCATTCATTTGTAGCTATAAAAACTGCAAAAAACAATTTAGTATTTGTATTTATTTTAATCATTAAATTGTTTTTAAAATAAAACAATGGAGTTTTATTTTCCTTTAAATCAGTGAATACATATTTTACCAATCCACCCGGCAATTTTATTTGGAGTAGTGGATCACCAGCAACTGGACCCTCAATTAAGACTGCCTGCTAATTGTTAACACATCAACTGTCTATCCACCTTCACTGACTGTTCATCCTTTGAACATCCCTAAAATGGTCATTTTTCATTACAACATAGTACCAACCTTACACATGCTAATAAACATGTCATCAATCCATCTCTTCTTCTAGCTATTTGAAACATAAATAAATAAATTTTTCCAGGATACTCCTTGACTGTTGTCCTTGCCTTGGCCTATGTACAATTTTTTAATGTTTGCCTAACACCGACATTTGGACCTCACAACAGAAGGTAAAGGCAAAATGTGTTTAGTGTCAATGAAGAAGTAAAAAAGTATCTTCATTCAAAACTAGCCATTTGCATGGAAAGTGCCAAAGGTTGGGCTCCATAAGCTGATGGCAATCTTGCCAAACAAAACAAAGCTTCTATAGATGGAATAAAATGTTGAAAAAAAAAAAAAAAATGGTACTTTAATTTGATGGAAAATAAACTTGTAATTTTGAAAGGAAATTACAAGCTTTATTCTATCTAAAAAAAAATGAGATATTTAAATAGTTAAAAAAAAGTACCATTTTCATTATACATATTTCAGGTATATTCAATGTCAAAAAAATAAAAATTGGTTTTAAAAATTTACATTTAATGTTGAATATTTTAACCTTTAACACTTTGATCCAATTTAAAATAACAGGAAAGCAATTTTTTTTTTAATTTTACTTTTTAACCCCTTTCCACTGCTTGTATGTATAATTATTAATTGAAGATATATAATTTGACATTTAAGAAAAAGGCCTCTCAATTTCACAAAGATCTTTTCCTTTCCAAAAAAAAAAAAAAAAAAAAAAGAGAGAGAAAAGAAAGAGAGAGAGAAAGATTTAATTGTTGATTTAATTTTAAATTAGATAAGTACCTAGTTTAGATTGTTTTTGTTATTCATAAAAGAGTTTTCTGTTGCCTTAGCAGTTTGTTTAAATTGAAGTTGAAGATAAATTTTGGTAATGCCAAAGGAATTCTGTAAGAAGAAATTTAAAATAATAAAAAAATTAAAAACTGTTTTCAAATGAATACATTTGATAGTTTTTTAAAATTCTTGAGATAAATTTTTGGTAATGCTTTTCTTTAGTAAAAAAAAATTCTAATATTGAAACTTAAAAATTTTTTTTTAGTCTATTCATTGCCAAATTCAGTCTGCAACTGTTTTGTTGTCCCCTACTTAAACTTTGGATTTATTTTTTTTTCCAATCAGATTTTGATTTCATTGTCTATTGTCCTAATTATAAATGGTGACAATACCAGCTTAGTTTTCTGAATTCAATATGAAATCTCAACATTTTAGAATCATCTGGAATTTGGGTTTTATTTATTGTTAACCATTATGAAATCTTTCATTAATCTTTCTTTTGACTGAATTTCATTTGCTTTCATTGCTATTCGTCCTATCAGTCATTAGTAAACAAGTAGTGATGTTATCTTTAGAAGCAGTATTGTCAACCATTATTCATTTTTGACTAGTATTTCCTTCATCTTAGTTTACCTTCAATTTATTAGTAGTAGTAATATAATCTGCAAGTTTTATTAGGTGAACCATTGTTACCTATTAAGAATTTTTGTATTATATTTCTTTCAACTTAATTTCAGTTGCTTTTCATTCTATCTAATCGGAATTAAATTTTATTATTAAGGGCTCCTCAAGTTATTAGTAATCATTTAGGGTTGCTAGTCTTGTTAAACATTACTAAAGAACAGTGTGTTTGATTCTCACTTGGTGTCCTATAAAAAATTTAAGCATAAACCAATAAGGATTGACTTATTCTAAAATCAATTGACCTAACATTGTAATATTATTTAGATGAAATATTGTTAACCAATTCTGGACCAATATTTATTTCTTCTTGAATTCAATTGCTTTTCAGTTCCTCTAGTAAGACTGGCATTCTATTATTTTATTATGAGATGAAGCATTATCAACCATTAGTCATTTTGTCTAGTATTTCTTTCATCTGAATTTCACTTGTTTTATTTACTATAGTAGTATTATTAGTAGTAATATTATCTTGAATTTTGATTAGATGAAACATTAAGTATTAGTCATTTTTGCTATTTCTTTCATCTTCATTTCAATTACTTTTCATAGCAAATACTCAATACCACTATGGCTGCTAAGAATGCAGATTAGAAATAAGCTGTTGTGAAAACCCTAACATATATTCGTTTTTCTTTCGAACAATAAATCATCTAATAGTAATAAAATTCAAAATGATATTACTACAACTAATTTATATATTCAAAAGGCCTAGCTTTTGGGTAAAATAAGGAATATTGTTAAATTTGGCCTTTATCCTTTGACACTTGTAACTAAAGTAGCAGTTGTTATAACACAGGGTTTCCAGTGAAAAATTATGTTTGTTTTATAGGTTTTTTTTTTTCTGATTTTGCACTTGGAACTAGTAGCCGTCAGATGATGCTATGGGATGTTATAAGTAATTGAAATTAAAATGAAAGAAATACTTGTCAAAAATTAAAGATTTTAAAATTGAACATTTTAATATTTCATGTAATTTTATCCATTGCCTTTCAATTTAACCATTTGTGAGAATAACTTTTCTGTCTCTTCCCCGTTAGTATGCACCATGCTTGGCTGGTCATGTGACCCTTCAGGGCTAGTTTGTGAAGCCTGGTCTTTACAGAGGGATAGACATCAGAGAAAGATGTGTCCTGAACTTGAGCAGAGATAGTCCTTTGCAACATATGCCTGACTTGTGAGTAAAAACAACTTCTTATAATATTCACTAGTTTTTCTTTTCAGGATTGTTGAGAAAGCATGTAACACATTTTTATACTTTGGTAACACGTCTTTCAAGAAAATAAAATCATTTAAATTCTTCTGACTTCTTTCTAACCATCTTTATTTTTTTCTATAATTATTCAAATAGTTATGTTTTTCAATGGCAGATGTTATCCAAAGCTACCCAACATATGTTTAGTAATCTAACCAATACTTATTAACTTTAACTATTTTGGTACAAGGTTACAACTGTGAAATCAAACTTAATAGACTTATAATGGTTTCCAAGACTAGCTTGTTAACCTTTATAACATAAGGTATTCTGTTATTAAGTAAATTTAGTTTTGTCTGGTACAAGGCCAGGGAAAATCAGTTTTATTATTCACTATTGGTCTGTGAGACTAGGTTGCTGACCATTCCTCTACAGGAAGGTAGATTCAGGTCAGTTATCTTTGTTAGTCATCATAAACATTTAAAATGGAGAGAAAACTGAAAACCAACTATAATCGTGTGGCTTTGATTATCAGCATGGTGCCAAATAACATTCTTAAGAGAAACCAAAATATTCGAAATTCTTTTGCCACTGAATGTAAAAATGATTTACTTCTCTCTTGATAACAGAATGTCGATGTTAATACTGATGAAAAGTAATTTTCTGCTTTATATAAGGCAATTGAAAGTTAGTGGACTGTTTATCCCAATTTTGGGTTCACACACTTCACAATTTCTAAAGGAAACAGAAATACCAGTTTCTTATAAAAGAATCTTATTTATATGATCAACCATTCTACTCAAGAGTTTTTTGGTTTGTGATGACTTCATGTTGGGAATGTAATAATTGCTTGAACAATTGTGACAGATGATTGTTATTGTTTGTTATTGTTTAATACAATTTTGTGATCTGGAACATCAAAGAATAAAAACTAAATTGTTTTTGATCAATTCTGATTCGCCCCATTATTCCAAAATTTGTGGGGGTTTTTTTTTTTTTTTTTTTTTTTTTTTAAATCATTTCACCCCAAGCAAGGCAATAAAGGCACTAGGATGCAAGGGGTTACTGAGTAAAAGAAACAGAGAGGACAATAAAAGAACAAGATTCAAGGAGACAGAAAATGACTGACATTACATTTAAATTTTTGAAGATTGTATTTGACAAGAAAGCTATAAGAAAGCTCCACAAGTGAGAACAGTGGGAGAAGAAACTATTAAAATAGAATTTATGGTTACAACTCGCAATTTCAAGAGTAAAATGATGAGACCTAGTTTCCAATCTAGTACTGCACTTAAATTTATGAAGTTGAGGTACCAGCAAGGAAAGATTATCAGAACAATTACCATAAAAATATTTATAGAAGAGGTTAAAGGGAAGCTATTTTATGATGATGGGAAAATAACTGAAGGGATAGTTGGATTTATGCCTTTCTCATGGAAATAAGAGCAACAAGGTAAGCCTTAGGTAGAATTTGAACTTGATTTACTGATTGTATTTTCTTTGCTAACCACTCCACATTGTACCTCAACTAAAAACTAAAAGGTCACTCAACGTATTGTAATCATTTGCATAAGTCTTACCAACTCTAAATTAACTAATAGTGGAATGGATAAGTCAAAGACAAAACATTTTTTGTGAATTTTTTTTTTTTTTTTTTAAATATTAAAAATGTTCCAATTAGGATCTTGATGTTAGAGAGTCAAATTAAAGTCTTAATCTTCCATTTGTTGGGATTTGTCTATCCAGGTTTTAGTTGCTATCTGGCTGTTGAGATTCCAAACATTTAACAAGACATTTTTAAATGAAACATGTTATTTTCTGAAGGAAAAATAGAAGCAGAACTTTAGTTGAAATAACATTTATATATTCTTTTCAAAGATAATACAGTGACAATAAAATGTTCAATTTTTCTGGTAGTGAAGTTTGTTTTATCAAGTAATTAAGCATTCTTAGGGAGGTGTGAAATGTATGGACAGACTTACTTTATGATGGTTAGCCTTATGTGTTTGTGAGTTTGTAGGCAAAAGGCTTAATCAGCAGTTGGTGGTTAATTTCTTCTATTGTGTGTGTAGACAAAGCCTTAGTTGGTGGCTGCAGCTGGTGTGTGTGTGTGTGTGTGTACATGTAGATCAAACCGGTTTCCCAAATGGGTTTGAACCTCAGGAAAAAGTATGCTTCTATTTTTATATCCACAACAGGATTCAAAATCTAATTTCACAGAGGTGTGAACATTTTGAATACAAGATTTTCATATGTACAAACAATGAAAATCAAACCATACAAGCCATTGTTTGGGAGACAATGCTTTACAATAAGCAGCCACTTCAAGGTTTTTCAGATATGCTCTCATTCAAGTGAAAACAATACTGGCTTCAGAGGAAGTGCTTAGAGATACTTAAACTAAATTGTTTTTGCAATGGTGATAGCAGGAATTGTAAAATTAAACTCTGCAAATATAGTTTTTAGAAACCTCCTCCTACATCAGGGGTCAAAAGATTTTTGTCCAGCCTGTCAACTTAACACCTGGACACTAATTATCAAATTAATTTGCGGAGCAAGTGACAGAAAAATATCAGTTGGGGTTAATTCATTTCAATGCAACAAATTTTTTAAATCAAAATTTAATTCCGAATCCATTGCTGACTTCTACAAAAGAAAATGTTTTGCCAAGTGGAAAATATAAAAGCCTATTGGATAATATGAAAATGATGCTATCATTATTTGGAAGTACATATGCTTGTGAACAACTTTTTTCAAAAATGAAATATATTAAATTTTGTTTATGAACAAAGTTGAATTATGACAACATGGATGGTGTTTTGTTCCTGTCATCAACAAATATTTCACCTGATGTGGAGAAGTTATCAAACAATAAGTGGAAACAAGTGTCTCATTAAATAATTTTTCATTTCTAACTGTATTTCATCTGTAATAAGGAATTTGCATTTTTGTTAATTATGTTAGTTGTTATCCTGTTATTCCTGCAATAAAATAAGAAATCTTGTTTTAATAATATAACATTAACTTTGTTGTTTCTTTTTTAAACCTCCAGACCGAGGTAGCCTTCTGGACAGAGCAGTCTGAGGTCAAGACATTGATATCATGGCCTTCCTCCGAAACACTGCATAGCTGTCTTGCCTGCTTTCTCTAAAAGGTTGCTGACCACTGTCCTACATAGTGAAAAACATGGAAGGTAATTTTTTGCCCTTAAAATAACACATCTCTCATTCTTTTGTGCATTTATAGTCTCATCAGGTCAATACTTTCCCATGGTTGTCCTGGGTATGATGATAAACTACATTTGGCAGCAAGGCCTCTGATTGGGAGGTTTTGAGGAGTGTGGAACCACTTCTTAATTGCTGTTGTTTCCTGCTCCACCCTAACCTGGGGTGGTAGCACCTGTTATGGTTCCAGCTATAGGCAAATAGAGAACCCTCAAACTGTGGTCAAAACATTATGAAAGTATAAAAATGCATTTTTGTAGTAAGAATACCAGCAATACATTTTCATAGTAAAAAAAAAAAAAAATGCCAACAATATATTATTGGAAAAAAATTAACAAAGCTCCCCCCAAAATTAAATTTTGGCATTGAATTACCTATAAAGAGTTGCTATGACATTAGCAACCCTACCCAAACCAAACTTTCGTATGGATGCAATGCATGTTGCCAAACTCATTCAGAAATATCTAAACTGTCAGTTTTCTCATTTTTAATAGGTTTGAGCAAGTTAAGTCTGTGTTTTTTTTTTTTTTTAAACTTAAAGACTGGTGCTACAGAATCACAAAGAATTGCACCAAATAATAGAAACTATATCAATTGAGGATTTTTCAACAGTATGAGATGTTCAAACTATAGAACTTTTTCATTGCATTGTGGCTCAGTTTTGGTTGATTCATTCCTTAGTCATCTTCCAGAACTTTTTTTGTAGGTAGCTAGACACTAACACCAGTACTACAAAAAGAGAAAATAAAAGCAAATATACTGATCATACCAACGTTTACAACCCAACTGTCTTGTGTGTGATACAATTTTTTTATTTATTTTATACATTGCCTATTTGCCAATCCTCTTGTTTTAGTTACTGTTTCTTCAGTTTTGCAAACAGACCCTATGTGAAGATCCTTCACTTTCCTTATATGGATCAGTTGTATGGACATGTGACAAGACAAAATGTAATAACAAAGAGAATGTGATAAATTGTCACAACAAATCTTTGAATAAATTATCATCTCTAAAACAGAATGACATTCTTGAGTTAACGATAAGAATGTTTTTAGCTTTTTCAAGAATCTTTTCATCTTAAGACGCAACTGACACAACTGAGTTGGAACATAATAATAGTACCCTTGTACTTGATACCGTTTCCACATGTGTGTGTTTTACATCTGGTGTTCGCATTCTTCAATAAAGCAAGTTTACCCTTCTGCAAGCGTGTGTGAACATATTGAAAAAATATATTTAAGTCCAGTAGCAAGAACTGAACACACAACACTAGTAAATGGTCGTCAAGGTTAGCTCATTGGTAAACTACAGCAAATACTCTACATATTTTAGGTGTGTACAAAGGTTTTATGAAAAAAAAAACAGGTTTTCTAATGAATCTATTCAGAATCTATTTTTGAAAAAAGACAACACTGAAAACGTTTGTACACACTTAAAATATTCTGCTTTTCCTGCCACTGACATGACTTCCTTCTGTCTTTTCTATAAATATTTTCATGGCAATTGTTCTAATGAGTTTTCCTTGTTGGTACTTCAACTGCATGAATTTACACTCACTACTAGATTGACAATGTCTGAACTTTTTACCATGGAACAATCTAGATGTAACGGTTAAGTTCTATCCTAATAGTTTCTTTTCTCACCTGTGGGATTCTCTTCTGGTTTCTTGTTTCTCAGTTGTCTACAATCTTCAAAAATTCCTTAATTCTGTTCTTTTATTGTCCTTTCTCCTTACTAAAGTATCCTCATTCTCTTTCACTCCCAGTAACGCTTTGAATCTTAGTGGCATTATCATCTTGTTTGGGGGTGAAATGATTAAAATATACATGCTGGGTGCTATAGATAAATTGTTGTGTAAATTATGCAAAAATAAAAATAGCACTGATATCTCATTTTAACAAATATATATTTACCAAAATTACACAAAAATATCTTGAAATACTAAAGAGTAAATTTATTCAATAAAATCTCAGTTGGCTTCAACCACGGCCTCCAGACAACTTTGGAATCTGCTGTAGCTCTTCTGAATGGTTTCCTTGTTGAAGTTGGTGAATGCTGCCATAACCCTTACCTTCAGTTCATCTTTGGTACTACAAGCATTTTTTTTTTTTTGCTCTCTCACTCAACTACATCCCACAATCAAGAGGTTGCAGTCTGGGGAGTTAGGTGGCCAGATATAAGAGGAGATATGGTTGCAGAAATTGTCTGACAGCCATAACTGGGTTCTCCTGCTTGTGTTGCATGGTGCAATCCTGTTGTAGAGTAGCAGAACACCCCCACAAGATGTGCTTGGTCTAAGACTATTTAAACAGCAGTCTCTCTTACTGAGGGAGAGGAGTTAAAAATTAACTGTTTATTACATTAGTCTGTGTTCTCAACCATGTACCATGTTATTCTCTGGAATAAACTACTTATTTTCTATGTGTGTGTGTCAGCCTTCTCTATTTATGACACAACACAGACATAAAGTCTTCCAACAGCCACCCTCTTGACCCAGGGCAGCACTACCTCCTCAGGGCACTTGGTGTTTCTTTTTCTTTTTGTTCTCTTTTTCTTTTTGTTCTCTTTTTCTTCATTATTCTTCTTCTTCTCTTCATTTTTGTTCTCTTTTTTCTTCTTCTCCTTCTCTTTTTTTCTTCTTTCTCCTTCTCTTCTTTCTCCTTCTCTTCTTTTCTTCTTTCTCCTTCTCTTCTTTCTCCTTCTCTTCTTTCTCCTTCTCTTCTTTCTCCTTCCCTTTTTGCTTCTTTCTCCTTCCCTTTCTTCTCCTTTTTGCTTCTTTCTCCTTCCCTTTCTTCTCCTTCTCTTTTTGCTTCTTTCTCCTTCCCTTTCTTCTCCTTCTCTTTTTGCTTCTTTCTTCTTCCCTTTCTTCTCCTCTTTTTGCTTCTTTCTCCTTCTCTTTTTGCTTCTTTCTCCTTCCCTTTCTTCTCCTTCTCTTTTTGCTTCTTTCTCCTTCCCTTTCTTCTCCTTCTCTTTTTGCTTCTTTCTCTTTCCCTTTCTTCTCCTTCTCTTTTTGCTTCTTTCTCCTTCCCTTTCTTCTCCTTCCCTTTCTTCTCCTTCTCTTTCTTCTCCTTCTCTTTTTGCTTCTTTCTCCTTCCCTTTCTTCTCCTTCTCTTTTTGCTTCTTTCTCCTTCCCTTTCTTCTCCTTCTCTTTTTGCTTCTTTCTCCTTCCCTTTCTTCTCTTTTTTCTTCTTTCTCCTTCCCTTTCTTCTCTTTTTCTTTTTCTCCTTCCCTTTCTTCTTTTTGCTTCTTTTCTCCTTCCTTTCTTCTCTTTTTTGCTTCTTTCTCCTTCCCTTTCTTCTCTTTTTGCTTCTTTCTCCTTCCCTTTCTTCTCTTTTTGCTTCTTTCTCCTTCCCTTTCTTCTCTTTTTGCTTCTTTCTCCTTCCCTTTCTTCTCTTTTTGCTTCTTTCTCCTTCCCTTTCTTCTCTTTTTGCTTCTTTTCTCCTTCCCTTTCTTCTCTTTTTTTGCTTCTTTCTCCTTCCCTTTCTTCTCTTTTTTGCTTCTTTCTCCTTCCCTTTTTCTTCTCTTTTTGCTTCTTTCTCCTTCCCTTTCTTCTCTTTTGCTTCTTTCTCCTTCCCTTTCTTCTCTTTTTGCTTCTTTCTCCTTCCCTTTCTTCTCTTTTTGCTTCTTTCTCCTTCCCTTTCTTCTCCTTCCCTTTCTTCTCCTTCCCTTTCTTCCTTTTTTCTTCTCCTTCCCTTTCTTCTCCTTCCCTTTCTTCTCCTTCCCTTTTTCTTTATTTCCCTTCCCTTTTCCTCTTTTCTTTCTCCTCTTTTCTTTCTCCTCTTTTCTTTCTCCTCTTTTCTTTCTCCTCTTTTCTTTCTCCTCTTTTCTTTTGATTTTTACTTTTTTTTTATGCAGTCTTTTCCCTTACACTCTCTGTAGTCCCTTCCATACTAGTGGCACTCCTACATTGCTTGGGGCGAATTGCTCAAAAAAATTCACTTAAAATATGACTTTTCATGTTGGTATTATATTATCTTATTAATGCCATCTTTTGATATTGTATCACCTTAATAATGCCATCTTTTGGTATTATATTATCTTAATAATCCAAGATATTTCGACTGAAATAAGTTATTCTTTATTTAATCATATTGAATTTAATCTATATTTTCTCAAAGTATACTCCTGGATTATAAATTTATATATAAAAGGTGGTAATCTGATATAAAACCTATGACATTGTTTGCATCCAATGAGGTTAACTATTTTTTCTTTTAGGGTAAATGTTATCATTATTGACAAAGTGGGAATAGTCATATGCAAATCTCTTAAGCACAGACATTTCTTGTGAAAAATAATATCATGGGAGAATCTGTGTTTAGAGCGCAATTGTTGGCCATGCTCCAAAAAAGGCCCTCAAACTCATTGAAAGTTAACAATATGGTAGGGAGTGTTGATCTCGAAATGGGTTTAAAAGCCACTTTCATGCTGCACAGTAGTAAAAAGAAATAAATAACAACTTACCTCTTCTTGACATTCTCTTAATCTAAACTGATACTAGTTTAAAAATAAACATCCACTGTAAGTCAACAAATAAAAATCATCTCATACGCTTTTACTTGGAAGACAACAATATAATAAAAGATATAAAATGTTGTTTCTGTTGGTAAACTTCTCAATGGGCCATTCATTTCGTCACATTACCTAGGTCTTCATGAAAAAATACACTCCATTATTGGTGAATTTAACAGCCATAGAATACAGGTCGATGATAATGCAATTCAAGTAGAAATCCTTTCTTTTTCTAAGTTCTGTTCCCTCAAAATACATTCCCTGATCTGATGAGGAAAGCAAATTGGACACTTTTCACAGAATTCCTCAATATCTCCAGAACCAATTCATCATAATAAATTTATCCAACTAATTTGTTCAGGTAAAGATCTTGTACAAAATTTAACCAAAAACAGTAACTATAGCAAATGTAAAGCCAAAGTTCATAAAATTCAATAAACATTAGATTACAGAGAATAATTTCCTAAATTTTTAAGATTATTATGTAGTTAAAAAATTATATAAAAAAGGCATGTTATATTCCTAAAGTAATTTTTACAGATATATAGGAAAAAATTAGATAAAATTTCCGTGTGTCAGTCAAGCTGTCAATATCTTAAATAAACAATTACTACCATGTTAACAAATGCATTTCTGTGAAATTTTAAAATTAAAGTAATTAATACTTGTTTAAAATCAGAGTAATTAAACTTTAAATTGGCTCATAATCTGCAAATAAATCTTCAGAAAAGCATATTTTATTTCTGAAAGATTTTTTTTAATAAAGACAATTACATCATGATGATAAATGGCTAAAAATGGTGCTAAACAAAAACTCATTCCAGTCAATTTAAATTAGTTTTGAAATACAAAAAAAAGTATTTTGCTTACTGGAAATATTAAAATTAATTTATTCAGTTGAAATTAAAAGTAAAATAAAAGCTTCAAGAAAGTTGTTTTTTTTTTTTTTCCTTAAATTTTAAACCTCTAGTATTGTGTTTCTGTGAAGGTGCTTATTTTAAACTGTAAATTTTTCAAATTTTTCTTGCTTTTGATGAAACTTAAAAAAAAATTGGAGAAGTTTTCAAATCTGTCCAAAATGTTTAAAATTTATGCAGGGGTAGGGAGAAATATTGACTTAAACAGTTTTCTGTTAACAAATGTCAACACTGATCTTAATACCCATACACCCAATGATTTGCTTTTCCATTTTGTAAAAATAAACAAAGGAAACTTATACTTAACATCAGGAAGAGACAGTTGAAATTTCTGGGGCATGTCATGAGGAAGGAGGGCTTGGAAAATCTGATACTCACAGGACAGATAGAAGGAAAGAGAGGAAAGCAACGTGTGACATAGCTGATGGGCTTGAACAGGATTTGGGAGAAATAACAAAAGGACAAAACTTATTAAAAGCTACAACAGACAGGAAGATGTGGAGGGCCATAATTGGCTATGTCTTGATGGGACATGGCACATAAAATAAGGAGCATTATTTTACTTACATACAACTTACAACAGTTAAAAAAAAATAGATTATAAAGGAAAATGTTTAACTATTCTAAAAAAAAAAAAAAAAAGAAAAGTAAAAAGTATGCATAATAAGTGACTCAAAAAAATCATTTTTTTTGCATGCACAAAAATATTGTTGATCTAAATTAAATTTCTAAAACTTTTCTTCTCTCGACCAATTATTCTACTCTTTTCATCAGCATGTATAAGAATAAAGAGATAATTTTTAAGGCAGATGTTTGTGGTTAAATGGGAAGCAATAAACTGTTGCAGACCGGTGTATGCATTGAGAGATAAACGTGTGTCTCCTGAAATAGCAACAACAAACATAGCAGACTCGGGATGTGTGTCCATATGAAAAAATATGTAAAGAAACGACAAGAACCATTATATAAGTACAACAAATGATAATGTATTAACAATAAAGGGTTACAAGTGACAAAGATGTGTGTGTCAAATGAATGTGAAAACCTAATAGTACAAAGTATGTGTAGTGAGTGAACGTGTGTACATGCATACATACGTGTGTGTGTGTTTGTATTGTTCATGCATTTCCCAAAGGGAATGAGTTCTCCATGAGAAGTTGCCTATTGGCAGATAAGATCAGAAGAGAGTGATAAAAAATTATTGCAGAGTATTTATAGTCCTTAGTGTCTCCTAGGAGCAGTTTTGAAAATTAGGAGGAGGTAACCTGACAAAACTGTGTGGATCAGATGAAAATACAGTTGAGAGTTTGTTGATGTAATATGACAATGCACTGATGAAGGTTGTTTTTTTTTTTTTTTTTTTTTTTATGAGTTGGAGCTGGAGCCCATCCTTTTTCTGATGAAAGGAGCGAGGAGGGAAGTGAGCTCAAGATCCGCTCCAGAATTTGGGGTGGGAGGAGGTGGGCGTATAAAGCCCTGCTTAAAAGTTCTTCAGGCAATTTTTCTAAAAACCAAGACAGTCATCTTTGTGTAAACAAAGGGAATGGTTGTTGGGTCTCACTGTGATTTGTTCATATCCATATATTTGTTAATGTGTCATTGATATTTGTCTTTTTTTTTATGCCGTAATTTCTGGGATTTTTATAAGGCCATGTCCATTACGTTTATTATCTCCTCAATAAAAGAGGCACAAAATTGCCTGTGCCATACAAGGTCATGTAAATTACCAAATGCCTTAGGACTAATTCAATACTTGTAGTTGGACTTGAAAAAATCTGCATAACTGACTGAGGCAAACATAAAAGCTGGCAGATTTTGTCTTTGGGAAGAGAAGGATTACGGAAGATGATTGAACAAGCCAGCTGTAAGGTTCAAGGACAAAGAATTTGCAGTAAAGAATATGAAACTGATTATTACCGATATATAACAAAAATATTACTACAAGCTATTTTAGCAGCATGACCCAAAACTAATACTGGAATTTGATGGCTCTAATCTTGAACAATCCATTGTCAAATGGTTAAAGAAGGTAGAATTGATGTGTCGGCTGTGTACAGCAAAAAGGATCACATTTGTTGTCCTGATGTGTCTAACAAGTGGTGCATACACAGTGTATCAGCAGCTGAGTGAAGAAAGAAAAAAGAAGATTTTTGCTGCATAAAAGAAGCCCTGTATACAGCCTTTACAGCATATAAATGATTTCTGGCATGTCATTTATACTCCAGAGAGTCTGTCGATGTTTTTCTGGCAGAACTACAGAAAGTCTCAGTTCTGTTCGGTGGTATATCAGAACAAGGCTTAATATGTGCTTTTGTGGCCATTCTACCTGTGTCTGTTAGGCAGCTCCTCTGTGCATCCGCCCAAATGGGCATTACACAGATGCTGGCTTGTGCAAGAGCAATATTAAAGGACAATCCCACAGGAATGGAACTAGCCACAGAAGCTGTAAAACCAATGCATGACCCAGTTGTGTGACTGCCTGCCTTGCTCGACACAAGAGACTGAAAGATGACTGTCTGAAGCTCCCAAAAAACCTCACATGCTCCCAGTGTAGGGAGCCAGGTGTGTTCCAGAATTGTTCAGGACAAGGTAGAGTCTACAGTGCCAGTTTCATCCTCCTGATTTCAGCACTGTCCACAATATAGATGTATGTGTGCAGGATGAGGGGGACTGTGCAGATGGATTCTGGGTGTTCTTGAACTATTGCCTACAGAAAGATGTGCTAGACATGGAAAAAGAAGGATGTTGAAATGATGACTCTTAGTGCATCAGTGGTGTTGGGCAGATCGATCGAGTAACTGCAGAAATTGAGGCTTTGGTAGCACAAGAGGACCCTCTTGGATTCAACTGGATGAGGTTTACTATTTAAAGTGCGGAAAGGTGCATTTCTTTTGCAAGCAAGCTTCTGCATGCATGATGGCAGCACTCTCCATTGAAGAACCTGATTTTCATGCAGAATTCAATCAGCAACGAAATGAATGGACTGCATCATGGAAATGGACAGATGGCAAAACATCCTGCAAGCTGCAAAACTGCATTGCAGAGTATGCCATGTTGATGACAGGAAATACAATGAAAAGGAATGTGTCAGTGGATCAAGAAAGTCTGGCTTATTCCCTATGATGAACAAAAATTTGGATGCCTGTAAGGGCTTCTTCCGTTGATGGCTATCATACAACAAAACAAATCGGATGTGCTGCCTGTAATGGATTACTGGGAAATTGATCACTACGTTGACATATGTACAGCAAACACTGATGTTTGCACCAGCAAACTAAGACAGTGGTGACAGCAAGGGTCAAATTTAGGAATGTGTGTACCAATGGTGGATGACTGATGATAATTCTGATCATTTTAGCAGAGGTGATGGTAAAGAGGATCAGCAGGTTGTAGCAGAAACTGATGAAGAAGCAAGTGAGCCTGTTTTACCAAAACTTTGGAGAAGCACCAGACACAAGAGGCCTCCCTCCTGGCTGCTATCTATGTGATTGAGATCACAAGGTGAATGTAATGGACATGGCCTATCTCCCTGATGAAAGACGCAAAAAAATACCTAGTGCCTTAGGACTAATTAATCTCCTGTAGATGGGCTTGGAAAAATCTGCATAACTGACTGAGGCAGACATAAAAGCTGGCAGATTTTGTTTTTGGGCAGAGAAGGACTACAGACAGCGAGGAATACATTTGAACGAGCCAGCTGTGAGGTTCAAGGACAAAGATGTGACAGCGAGGAATGTGAAACAAATTATTACAGATATTATTACAAATATATTCCTACAGTAAAGTAGCACAGCAGAATATATCCAGAGGTCATAGACCCAAATATATTTTTAGATTTACTGGCTGTCTCAAGTGGGCCTAAAATGAGTATGTCAATATATATAAAAAACATACAGGATGCGATGGATAAATTGTCATCTAAATTATGCAAAAATGAAAATAACACTGACATCTTATTTTAACAGATATATTTACCAAAATTACACAAAAATATCTAGAAATATTAAAGAGTAAATTTATTCAATAAAATTGTTGCTGGTTTCAATCACGGCCTTCAGACAACTTCAGAATCTCCTGCAACTCTTCTGGATGGTGTCCTTGTTTCACTTGGTGAATGCTGCTATAATCCTTGCCTTCAGTCCATCTTTGGTATTACAAGGAGTTTTGTTGGTGTCTCACTCAACTGCATCCCACACATAATAATCAAGGGGGTTAAAGTCTGGGGTTTGGTAACCAGAAGTAATGGTTGTTGTAACTGCAGAAATTGTCTGACACCCATGACTGGGTTCTCCTGCTTGTATGCCATGGTGCAGAGTCCTGTTGCCAGGCATAGTCTTCCAGCAGCCACCCTCTTAACCAAGGACAGCACTACCACCTTAAGGCACTTGATGTAGGCCTCTGTTGAGTCCGAGGCACTCCCCAACAAATTTGGGAGTTCTTTTCTTATCAGAATGGTCAGAGTGAGTTTTCTGAGCTGCCATATTTTCGTAATCGCCATTAGACTCATTCAACTCTTTCCAAATCCTCTGCACTGTCCTCAGATTGATACCCAAACACTCTAGAAAGTTCATATTAGAGCTTCCAGTGCAAATGCCAAACAGTACAGGATGCCATTTCCAAATTTCTGACAGAGTGAATTGTGTTATGGTGCTTTTTTTTTTTCTTTCTTACAGATTGTGCCCAACGGACCCTACTATACTGTGCATGCGCAAAATTAAAACTATAAAATGGTGACAATTTATACATTGTATCTTGTCCATTCAGTCAAAATGCAATTCAACTGGATGAAATGGTCTTGTCTTTGTTTTGCCATGAAAGGCAACATTGGAATTAATAGAAAGTGTAGATATAACAAAGAACAGTGGGAAGGTATTGTGAACTATTCAAAAAATTCAATGATGTTCATTAAGTCAATGAACATAGTCTCTTTGATTCACAGGCCTTTTATTGAATTTATCTAAAAGAACAAAACAAGAATGAATAACTGTAGATTTTATGTAGAAATGAATGAAATCAAGAGCAAGCAGTGCCTACGAAAGAACAGTTTAGTGTAGAGTTCACACCTGCTTGTTTAATGTCTATATAACCAATCAATATCAGTTTATATTTCTGAAATGAGGTATTGTAACTATTTACACCATTTACTTTGTTCAGACTGTTGTCCTCATCTTTATTGCCATATTCACAATGTTTCGGCTGTTGTATGCTCAAACCTTCTTCAGGTGATATATGTTGGAATTTTGAACTGAGCCCTTTTAGTTCATTAGGGTAGATTGTTCTAGATTGTTCCATGTGGCCCAGTGGATAAAAGCCTTGGTTGACTAATCCCAGAAGTGACTTAATCCAAAGAAGAGTGTACAAAAATTTGTAGAGTTGACTTACTAAAGGGAATTCACTGAAACTGAGATATCCAAAAATGGCGTAGCATGTGGAACTAGAACAATCTGCCCATATGGACTAAAAGGGTTTGGTTCAAAATTCCAAAGAATATCACCTGAGGAAAGTTGGGGCGTATAATGGCTGAAACATTGGGAATATGGCAATAAAGATGAGGACAACAGTTTGAACGATGTAAATAGTTTAAATAACCAATCAACATTCTCAAATGTAGGTTTATCTATACAGATGACCCATGCTTAGAAACACAATCTAGTGCCTTTGAAGGAGTTAAAGTTCTTGAAGTATTTAATTTGTGTAATGATAAATGATCTCTGAAACCAAATCTATAAATGAACAGAACACTGTCATTTCCCAACTAAATCTCAAATTTTAGAATTAAAGTTGGTGCTCACAGTTTTCTCTGAAAATAAAACTAATAGTATTAAGTATTGTTCACAGATTAACTGCCTTAGCACAATGTTATGCACCTGCAGAAAACTGTTTGTGTGGAACAGGTAAACCTGATAGATAATGATAGCTACCCTCTGTTTCACAACTATTAACATACAATCATTCCTGTCAAACCATGTAATGAAGGACATCCTAAACGAATTCTCCTCCTCCAATTCCTTTCTCACAAACGCAGGCGTAACCCAAGGCTTTATCCTGGGTCCTACACTGTTTCTTGTCTTCATTAACGATCTTCCTGATGTCATCAGTTCCCAAGTAATTATCTATGCAGATGACACCACTATTTACTACTGCCTCAATAACAAACTTGGTATTGCTGACAAAACTAACTTGGCTGTTGGTCTCAAAAAGCACATCCAATCTGTGGTTAACTGGGGCAAGAAATGGCTGGTAAACTTTAATGCCTCAAAAACAAAACTGCTCACTTTTACCCAGCACAGAGAACCCTCCCTACCTCCTATTAGAATGTCTGATGCTCAACTCCATAAGAGCACCTCTCTGTGCCTGCTTGGTCTCACACTATTCTCTTACCTTAGAGGGAACAAATACATTGAATCAATAGCTTCATCTACTGCAAGTAAAGTTTGTTCTCTGTGTTGCGCCAGAAAGTTTTTCTTGCCTGATTCCATCCTTCAAATCTATAAATCAAGTATTCACCCTTGCATGGAATACTGCTGCCATATATGGCCTGGAGACTCTACTGTTCGTCTCAAGGTCCTTGACAAAATCCAGAGACTTATATGCAATGTGATTGGTCCTGATCTGGCATCTCATCTACAGACACTTTCTAACAGATGTACCATTGCTTCCCTTTGTCTTTTCTACAAATGCTTTCATGGTAACTGCTCTGTTCAGCTACTTTCGCTGGTTCCCAAACGGCACGATTTAAGCGTGCTACTAGGTTGGCATCTCAGTCCCACCCTTTCACTGTCAAAACTATTAAATGTAACCATCTCTTCTATTCCAATAGCTTCATGTCTCACACTTGCTGCCTGTGGAACTCCCTTCCTCTTACTTGCTTCCCTGATAGCTATAATCTTCAATTATTCAAATGCAATGTCAACCAACATTTTCAGATGCCTTAATCTAATTCCCCATCCTTCTCTTCATCCTTTTCTCTATCATGTCTCTTTACTCCTGCTCCCACTCTCTGTAACCCCTTGTATGCTAGTGGCACTCCTGCCTTGCTTGGGGTGAAAAAAAAATTTTTTTTTAAATCTCCAGACTTTACTCCACTGAAGATCAGAAGATTCACTGCAGCAAATATTGAAAAAGGCAAACAAAACCTGGCCTCATGGAACCCATATAACCTTCATAGGTCAGTTTCTACTCTCCAATGGAGTAAAGTGGAAGAATTAGCAAATGGAATATCCCCATAAGCCTATAGAATTGAAATATGTAAACGTCGAAGCAAAAAACTTACTGAACAGTACTGTGCATGATTCTATAAAAAGATTAGCAGATGAGACACTAGCCAGATGTAATGTACTCTTGACAGAGAGAGAGATTAGATGTTTGTATGATAAGAGAAAATTTAATTGTCATGTGGGATTTAAAGCCCAGCACTTTCTGTGAATTTGGTAAAAGGATGCAAATTACTGAACACATTCTATAAAACTGTTCACTCTTACCTGATCTATGAAACACTGAACTGCTGAATAGCAACCAAACAGCACTGAAGTGGCAGACTGGTAAGACAAGATGGAGAAGCCATTTTTATGTTTGTATTTTAAGACTTGAAAAACATTGGATTGCTTTTATTTTTGATAGATATGAACAGACTGGAATGGACAGATGGATTTGATAGATGCAAATAGACTGCAGTAGGTAGAAAGATATGGAGAGATGGTGGAAGGATACGGAGAGACTGGTATGAATGAATAGATGGATAAAAGTAATGCTTCCTGTTTATTTACACATAAACTACCACAAATACAGACAGAACAACAAACTCATTGTATTGAGCAAACAGTATTTTCCCTGTACAATGACTATTATGTATTTTTTTCACTATTGTATAACAGTCTGTATTTTACACTTGTAAAAATCTGTCCAAGTGGAGGCGACCCACACATCACTGTCACAACTGTTGAAATGCCTTTTTTTAAATATTTTTAACCTGAATATTTTTTAACCTAATGACAGACCTTTGCTTCATGTACAGTTTCATATCAGCCAATCATTTTTTCAAACTTTGTTCCTTACTATATATATATATATATATATATATATATACACACACACACACACACTCCTCCCATTTACTGCCTTCCCCCATCAATGCTTATTGGATGCAATGGACAAAATCTACAGGCAAAATAAAACCAAAAATCTACAGGAAAAAAACCTTCCAAATTGTCAGTGATGTACTTAAAAACTTTCGGACTTAGCAGAACGAGACATATTAATTCTCAAAGTGACCATTTTGTGGCGGTGGCAGGCTTTTCAATTGTAAACAAAGACGGGTGTACAGTATATAAAGTATGATACATTAGCGCATGTGTGAGAAAGTAGCTGTGAGAAATTTATTTTTGTTGTTTTGAATAATATATTAATTGTTCTGCATCGAACTGCATAATGGCATCAAAGTAAAAAGGAAACGTAGAAACCTAAGTATCAGAAGAACTTCATAGTTTCTTTGACTCAGAATAATAAACCAATCTGAGTCTCCACTATTTGATCACTCCAGAAAAAAAAAACTACATTTTCCACTATATACACAAGGTAAATAAACTTTAATAAGTTGTAGTGTACATTTTAATATTTATAATAAATATGTTATTGTATATTTTTTTAACTGTATATATTAATAGTATTCCCTTTGAGAGAGGGAGAGCATTATTGTCATGCTGCATTTATTTTTATTACTATGTATATATATATATATATATATACACACACACACACACACACACACATTATACTGTATATATACTAATAAAAATAAATACAGCATATTTATATTATACTATATTATATAAATAAATATATATATATAGTAAAGGTAATAAATCCATTGGTATATTATAATCCAAGTAGTAATTAATATAAAATATTAAAATGGATCCACAAAAAGAACTCAGTGTATTTATTATTACAGAACAAATGTAGTAAACTTTAAAATCCAAAATTACCTCATATGGGCAATAGAGCTATTTCAACCCAAATATATAGACAGCATACATATACTGTGTGTGTGTGTATATATATATATATATATATATATATGCATGCTGTATGTATACAGTATATATTTATTTATGCCATATATACATGTTTATAATATTTACATTCTGGTCATAATTACTGGTAATTAATATAGTGGCTTTATAACTCAAGAATAATTCTTTCCCCATCAATGGACAATTGACTTTAATGGGCTGTCCCTCCCCCCACCCATTAGTCCATTGATGAGTGTGTGTGTGTGTATATATATATACACACACACACACACACAGTTATAGTGTTCAATAAATTAAAAGTTTTAATACTTCAGAGATGAAGTACTTTTGAGTTTCTCTTATATTGACAATCTATATGCTCTGTAATTACATATGGGACTTGTACCATTTGTTTTTTTTTTATACAACCTCAATTTGGCTCTTAATAGAAGGTTTATTCTTCACTGCATTACTTAACAGAATACAAAAATAAATGGCTGGGCCCATAATTTGAGAAAGTATTGACATTTTCATCAGGAAGTGCACATTGGAAAAGCTAAGTATTTTAACCTTTTTAGATGAAAAATTTGAATTCACTGCAAAAATTCCCTGCAAGGTTTGCAAATTAAACAAAAATACTGGTATTTTATGCTATTTAAAAATGTTGACTTTCATTTTAGTGATTATATATAAAGGACAAAATTAATTCTAGATTTAAAAATGTAAACAAAATTTAATTAACAAACAAAAAATGTTTTTGATTTTAATATTTTATTGTTTAAACTTATTTTAAAATATATTAACTTAATTTTCTGTCTCTCTTAACATTGTTTCTTTTTTAAATTTTCCTTTTTATATAAATCTCAAATTGTTTGAATGTAGATCTTGTATTATCAATTTAATTTTGACTGTCACTGTTATTATCTCGTCTGTTCATATCTAAGTCTATTCGGATCTGTCTTAATCTGTTCTTATCTATCCGAACCTGTTCAAATCTATCTATCCTTGTCTCCACATGTTTCTTTATATTTTGATGTCTTATTATTTATTCCCATTTTCTCTCTCTCTCTCTCTCTATCTATATATATATATATATATATATATATATATATATATATATATATATATATATACGTCTCTCTCTTTTCTCACTCTGTCACTTTGTCAATATCTTTCTTTGTCAGTCACAAAGAGTTGTCTATTTCTGTGTCTGAGATAACACCAGTTATCAATGAATCCTGTATTTTGACAATATAAACCCTTAAGAATGTTGCATAGGGTAGGGCAGAGGGGAAAATATGCTGTCTAGTGAGGTGGGCTGGCAGATATATAGAATGGTATACATGTATATTGTCTCTATAAGTAGTTAGCAGAATCAACAATTTGGGGGATTGGGTGTGTATTCAATGCCATCATGCTGTTTTTCTGGTAATATATAATTCAGATCATATCTTGGTACTAGCAGCTGTTTGATGAGGGTGAAGAACACAAGTCTTCTGCAAATGAGTTAAATAAAGGTTTTGGGTTTTTTGCTGTTCCTTTTTGTGTGTTGTTGTTGTTTTTTTTTTTTTTTTTTTTTTTTTTTTTACAGTTTGTTGCTGAAAAGGAAGCAGAAATTTAATAATAATAAAAAAAAACTCAAGGAGAGGGAGGATATCCATCATCTAGTATAATCTAAACAGATATGACTGCAGTTTGTAAATTATACAATCCATTTTGAGTAATGCTTCTGTTCAAACTAGCATAGTACCCATAAAAAATGGTAGGACTATTTATATATGGATTCACACTAGGATCACATTATGTTCACACTCTCCCTAGAATTAGTGTCACTTCATAGCCCTGTGTATAGGATCAACCAAGTATCTGTGCACTCTGGGTCAGATCCTTGGATCAGTATTGTATGTGGGCGTTCTGCCTGAGTATTTGCAAACTCTTTTCATGAAGGTTTTATTGTTTAACTTGAACACTTCTGACTGGACAACTGAATCAGGACAGGATTTATTTGTTAATTTTATACAACTGATTCTTTGAGAGCACCAAAGAAAAATAGAAAATCTCCTCCTCCTCAGAAATAGTGGAGAGGGAGGAGTCTTCCTCTTCCTATTCAGAAATATAGACAGGAGGAGGAGTACTCTCCTCTTCTTCCTATTCAGAAATAGGAGGGGGACTCCTCCTCCTCTCCAGAAATAGAGAGTAGGGGAGAGTTGTCCTCCTCGGAAATACTCTCCTGCAGAGAATAGACACACAGTTTCACCAAGCTTGTTTTGCTGCTGTGGCTTCTATTGCATATTGGTTTTTAGGAGGTGAAGTTGTCAGCCCCACACCTAAACAGCTTTGAATTCAAAGATACCCTTCTCCAAGACTGGTTGCCAAGGCTAAAAACCTTAGATTGAATGGGAGAGAAAAGATGAATTCATACCTTTCTCAGTGGTATTTCTGTGAAAGTGAATGCAACAAACCTGACCGGAATTTGAACTTTACATACTAATTCTACTTTCTGCATTGATGACTGCTATATTATAGTACATAAAAAAAAGGTGACACTGTTAATTATCAATAAAAGTTTCAGGTTATTACTTTCTTTTGCTGATTGATGAAACAAATGAGAGATGTTTTCAAAGAAAGTATAAACAAATTCAAATTTTACTTTACTAAAGAATTTTTTATTTCCAAAATAAAGTTTTGTAAAAGAAGAGGAATTTTAAAATTTATTCAAAAATATTCATTCACATTGTTGCTTTGTTAAAGTATAATAAAAATTCAAAGAATGTTAAATCTAGTTTTCATTGTTTTCAAAGTTTAAAGCATTAGTATTATTTTGACAAAATTTGAATAACTGGATTGTCACAATAATTACAAACATAAGGGTCTGTAATGTAATCAATCTTGATGTGGCATCTTAACTCCAGTCACTTCCTCGCTGATGTGACGTGGCTTCCCTCTGTCTTTTCTACAAATATTTTCATGGCAACTGTTCTGATGTACTTTCCTGTCTCAGAATATATATATATATATATATATATATATATATTTTGCAAAACAGTGTAATATATGAGGCTACTGTAAAATCAACAGATAATGAAGAAAAATATACATAGAAGTAACTGAAGTACTTGGGGGAAACAAAGAAATAATGCACACAAAACATCCTTTACAAATAGTAAATATGTGAACAGCACAATACTTTCTAAATATATCTGGGAGATTAGACAAATCACATAAAAAATATCATGGAAAATAAGGTAAAGAACATCAGCCTTTAACAATCAATTCAAAAACTAAACTCTACTTGGAGGAAGAAATAGCCATAATAACCTTCTCAGACCAAAACAAACTATTAAATAAACGAGAAGAACTCATCTCAAAATACAGGCATGAAAACAAATTTTGACTAAGTTACTTAAACATTCAAAACTGAAAATGAACAAGAACAAACAAAAACGAGTAAAATACAGTAAGTAACCTCACTTATTTTCATGATTAAAAACAAAAGCCAAATAACACCAAAAATGTCACAAAAAATAAGGAAAGCAAAATCTGCTGACAACAATCAATCCAAAATCTGTGAACTCTTTTTGGAGGAAAACATGGCCATAATTACCTTCTCAGGCCAAAAGCTTTCCTGAGTATGACGATAAACTACGTCCAACAGTAAGGCCTCTGATCAAGAGGTTTTGAGGAGTGTGGAAACACCTCTTAATTGCTGGTGTTCCCAGGTCTACCCTGACCTGGGGTGGCAACACCTGTTAGGGTCCCAGCTATGGGTAAATAGTTAACCTCCAAACTGGAGTCAAAACACCATAAAAGTGGAAAAATAGGTTTAAACACCAGAAATACTTTGTAAAAAAATTATTACCAGCAATAAATCTTTGAAGAAAAATTATTACCAGCAATACATTAAAAAAAAAAAAAAAAATTACGAGCAATAAAAATCTCGTTGGCATTAAATAACCTATTGAGGTTGATATGCCATAAAGCAAAACAAACTAAACAATCCCAGACCAAAACAAACAATAAATGAGCAGAACTCATCTCAAAATGCAAAAACAAATTTTTACTGTGTTACTTAAAAATACACAAATTAACAAACCATACTCACCAAAATAACTTAGAATAATACAATACTCACAATGCATCACTGATTTGTGTATATAAAGCATCGAGCAAAAGCACAAGGCACATGGCCTGATGATTGCATTTAGTATGAAACACTGTCACCTTTCGGTGCTGACTTCAATGTCCACTTTTATTTTTATATCTGTATGTATTAATTGATTTTTTTTTATTATTCACCATTTAAATACAAATTATAATAATAGTAAAAATGTAGTCCATTTGATGAGGAACTCTTTATTCCAATGTCCATTGTAAAATATATATATGCATGTGTGAGTGTATGTATATTTAAACTTCAAATTTTTTATTAATTTTAACTTACTTAAGTGGTTTAATCTTATGTTAATATTTCTTTGATTTCAACTGCTGGGGTTAACCTTCAGAGAGGTTTTAATTATTTAGTAATTCCCACTTGCCTTGGAAGGGGTCTAGATATATATTCAGCAACCTTCCTAGAGATGCTGTCTCAATAAAAGCGTCATATCCTCCTATGCTGAATCCTTATACTGGTATTATAACTTGAAATTGTCATCATCAGTAATCTTGACAAGTTTATCCCAACTGCATAAATAGTTTCTCTCAAAAAATTAATTTTGAAACTTTGTCCTTGTTTTATTTTCCAGGACTCAGAATTGGATGTAATTGGGGAGGTGATGCTCACTTCACACCCTAAACTTATAATTCCCATCACCGACCTTCAATTTATAGGATGTATGGTGGTTTTTGGATATATTTGATAAAAAAAAAAAAAAATGCATCTAAAAAGCAGCAAAATACAATAAGTTGAAAGTAAATGCTTGTCAAAATTAATAATAGTTAACAATGTTTTATCTAATAAAAATATGACTTTGCTATTAATTCTACTAGTGTAAAACATGCCCAAATATGGTATTGATAAAGATCATGGAAAGAAGTGCTTATAGGTTAGATTTGATCTTTTACAAAGCTACCAATCAGTCCTCCTATATGGCAGTGAATTTTGGATAATTTCCTCACAGATGAAGATTTGAAACAGGTTTACTTAAAAATGCTGAAAATTCATGGACCAAACATGAGCAACGACAAAATTGTAGAAACACTGTCAACAAAAAGTATACTTAACATCAGGAAGAGAGATGTTGAAATTTCTGAGGCACATAACATGACATGCTAATTGCAAAGATCACATGACTTTGTCCAGAATAATATAGATGCTAAGTCAGAAGGAAACCAAGATGATCTCATGACTTTTTTGTTTGCATTTTCATCATATAAAGTTATTTAAAAAAATAGTAGGCGTAGATAAATCATTTCAAAGCTAAATTTATGCAGTTGCTATTTATTGCTTCAGAAATTTTATCTTGAGAGGGTGGAAAATTATCTAAAAATATCTCTTTGTACTATACTAGGTGCAGATAAATAGAAGAGATAATTAGACTGCATTGTTTTGCTCAGATTTGACATTTACTAAAGATACACTCACTGACACACACTTGTGTTACTGGTATAAAAGCAGAATTGAACAAACTGAGTTCAAATTCAAATTAAAGCTGTTTACATTCACTTCATACTTATAGCTTGGTTTTGCTAATGAAAATTTAGAAGCAGATTCCACATTAGTTGCATTCCTGCTGGTAGCATGTAAGGCCAAAGATGGCCAAGTACTTTAACAGTGGTTGTGGGAGAAGACCTTGCAACCAGGTGTTGTCCTAATTTTACAGCATTGTTCTTTTCTGAAAATTGGGACCTTTTAAAGTCTTTAGGAAAATTGGGACCTTTTAAAGTCTTTAGGCTTTGAGATTTGAAAAGTAGGTACAATAAATATACCCATGTATATATATCTCTATATGATTAATGAAAATATAAAATTTGTCACTTATCTGATTGATGTTACCTGACTCTAGAGTTTTGTAGGTCGACCCTCCAGCAATTGTCCTGTCCATTTGTTAGGGGATACCAGCAATTATATATATATATATATATATATTTCTTTGGCAAATGAAATTTAGTATTGTGTTTATTACCAAGCACACCCATTTAAAACAAGGATTTACTTACATGGCCAAGCAAGTGGGACAATGGTAGTAAGGTCTTGAGTATGTAGATTTTTTTTGTTTTTTGTCAGTTTACTTTTTTAAGCATATAGGCAAGTGGCCTTAAAAAATCTGACACTACTTAAATGTATAACAAAGCAGGTGAAATCAAACTGTACATCTTGAACCTGGACTTTACACAATGTCTCAGTATATAAGTTATAAAATTTTCACTTCAGCTCCTCTGTCCCTTGTTTCCCATTTAGGATTGGGTTTCTGGTTCCTTCTAAAGTCTCTTTATTCTCTTTCACTCCTAGTAGCCCCTTGTGTCTTATCACCTTGCTTGGGGTGAATTGATTTAAAAAATAAGTTTAAGTTTTTCTTGTACATTCTACTTAGTTTTGGAAACTCTCTTTCTGGTAAATAAATGTAACGTAATGGCATGTGTTGCTAATAAAACCAGAATTCTTCATTGTTCCAACTGGTTTTCAGTGTGGATGAAATGTCATGTCACTGGTATGCCATGATGGTGAGTGAGTAAATAATTTCCCCATAACAAGTTCATCTACCCATGCAGTGTGAAAAATCTCAAAGTAATCAGCTCATTGGCAATTATTCTGTTAAAATTGAAATAACCACATAAAATCTTCACAAAGTCCTTATAGACCAAGAGATGTGGAATTGTCAGATTTGAAAAGTAGTTATGAGCAATATACCTGTGAAATATATATATATATATATATATATATATATATATATATATATAGTGTTTTAAGGTATACTATATTTATGGTTTAACATACTCAGTATCAAGGATAGTGTGTGTGTGTGTATATTTATATATATATATATATATATAGTTTTAAGGTATACTATATTTATGGTTTAACATACTCAGTATCAAGGATAGTGTGTGTGTGTGTATATATATATATATATATAGCTTTAAGGTATGCTATATTTATGGCTTAACATACTCAATATCAAGGATAGTGTATGTAAATATAAAAGTGGACAGACTGTCATCTCTGGGTGTTGATTTCAATATCCACTTATTTATTTATATGTATGTATGTATCTATTTATTTATTGATATATATATATATAATATATATAATACCTGTAGAAATATATAAATAATATACCTGTGAAAATTTTACTGTTTCACTATTTGAATTTTCTAATGAATCTTACTTAAGTTATATTGCTCATAATCCATGAGTGTAATAAAACTTTAACAAAATATTGTAATAATAATCATAAATATGAAAGTCAGTCATTATTTAAAGAAGTAAGAGGGTACAAATGAAAATATTTTAAATTAACAAGTTTTTCCATTTCACTGAAGGAGCCATTAAACATGAATGTTATCACCTTCTCTATATTCCTTGTCTGTCTTTCTTTCTCTCAATGAAATCAAACAGCATCTATTTTTTCTGCTAAGGAAGAAGCAGAATTAGAATATGATATATTGACAATTAATAATTTTATTATAAAAAAAAATACAAGAAAAAAAGCCTTATAGTCCAGGAGCAGGGAATTGTCCCATTTTGAAAGGAGATCAATCCAAAGGTGGAAATAACCAGTGTTGAATGACTTTAATATTGGGAATTTCAGTTTTTATTGTCCCAACAGCAATCAATTATGAAGGAAAGGAAACATCTAGATCTCATTCATATTAATAGGAGTCATCAGGAAATTTTCTTTGTGATAAGAAGTAGGAAATGTTTTTTAATTTTTTTTTTAATAAAATCCTTGTTTTAAAGAGACAGACATGGCATATATGAAAATGAGCTGAGGAATGGCTATATCTCATCACATCATTTATTGTGACAGAGCAGTCAGAAGAAAGCCATTTCAAAAGCAGTCAACAGGCATTCAGAAGAAAAAGTAGTAGCTAAATGGACAAAATCTTTGACTTTTGGCATTGTCATGTTTGAGACAAAAGAAATAAAATGAAGTAAAGAGAATGACAGAAGATCAACTAATTTTTATAGTAAACAAAAAAAAAAGGCTTTATTTTATTTCTAGTGATTTGGTCAGTGCTTAAAAAGGAAAAAAATACAAAGGCTTACTGGCAAGAAGTTAGAAATACCACAAAACAGCTTCTATCAGGAGATGCTGGCGTTTTGTGATATAGGTTACATGTCAGGTCAGCAAATGGTAGTAAATGAACTACTTTGAAGCAGATTTCTGCAACAACTGACTTTGCCAGCCAACTCTCTTAATTTTGGTGCCAATCAACAAATATGAATACCTGGATGAAGGACCTCCATTTGTAACATCATCTGACCACATCAAAGAGTTCTTTGAAGTCTTTTATCTAAATGACCCAGAACTCTGAGAAGTTTTTCATAAAAATAGATTTTCTTAACAGGCATATTTTCACCTTTCAGATCCATCTTCATCTGCCCATTATTTGAACAGCAAATAAAAATAGGATCTGAAAACAATCACGTCTCGTTAATGTTATATACGTTAAATACAAAGTGACATTGGAAAGTTCAGAGAGTTGTGCTCTTATTGTACTGAAATTGAAATTCTCACAATTAATTACTCACATCTTTCATTTATTTATTCATGTATACAATATTACAAAATAATGCTTAGCGATAAGCTGTTTACATGTGTCAATAGTCACAACCAACTTCCTGGGTTTATTTCATAAGATCAGCAACTACAATTCATACAAATTAAACCTGTTGCATACATCTGCGCACATATAGATGCATTTATCCTATACTAATGCAATTCATTCAGTGGTACCCTGTTTTTACAAGTTGCTTTGTTTAAATCAGACATATCTGCTTAGTTTCATATCCTATTTCAAGAGTCAGAGTAAAATTTGTGTTGAAAGGCACTATTCAGCTTTAGTTTGGCCATCAATGCACGCCATGAATAAGAGATTCAAAGGACGTCAGATCTAATCATAGTTTCCCCTAAGGGAAACACAGGTTCATATACCTGCCTGAGAGTGCATAGTTTTCTCTTATAAGGTTTCTCTAATATTCAGTCCAGTAGATGAAAATATAGACTGTTTAATAGTGTCTACTCAAATATGAGTAACCACTAAAAATAACATTTAAGTAGTAAAAATACTAATATATATATATATATATATATATATAATCTCCAATGGCAAAGGAATTGTCACTTGAGTCCTGAGAAATCTTTTATTTTAGCCCACAGGAAAAACTATTTCCGGTTATATCAGCATGACAGTTGTCATCACAACAGACGCCTATTCATGGTTGTACATAATGAACATAAATGTGTCCTCAAAATCTCTGCTCAGAGAATGAGGCACCGTATTGTGTCTAACAACTTTGGCTCTTGTGATTACTGGAAGCTCTGTAATAGTGTAATAAATATTTCAACCATAATTTGTCCTGAAACTCTACTCTTGACTAGTATCCTTGCCTAGCTTTGCACTTAGAAACAAGTTCTCTGTTGAGTGATATGCATATATCCTCTTCCATGGTTTCTGCTATCATTTCTAATCAAGATCTCTACAAAGTATGGGGACTTGATTGTGTCCCTGTAATAGTTCTTAAGAAATGTACTCCGAAAGTGTGGCTCCTGTTCTCTTAAAACTGTATAATAAATGCCTGGCTGTCTCTTGCTTTCCTGCTTGTTGGAAATCAACATCTGTTGTTCCAGTCTTTAAGAACTCGTGAACCACCCGACCCTCTCAACTATCGGTCTATTAGCCTTCTACCTCTTTTTGGTAAACTACTAGAAGTCCTAATCAATGCTGAATTAGTCAAGCATCTCACAATGCAGGGCCCTCTCTCAGACAAGCAATATGGCTTTTGTTTCTCTAGATAAACTGCTGATGTATTACAGATTATTGTGGAAATAGTCTATCAAGCTTTAGATAAAAATGGTGATGCTTGGTCTATTGCTTTGAACATCTCAAAAGCATTTGACAGGGTTTAGCATACAGGTCTTCTTCCCAAGTTGAAAAGTTATGGTGTCTCCAGACAAAATTTGAATAATTCATTCTTTCTTATCAAATTGTGAAATGAAAATTATCCTGAACAGCCATTCTTCTAGATCCTTCTGTACTAATGCAGGTGTTTCCCTCCCCCCACTCTATCCTTGGTCCTACTTTGTTTTTAATTTTCATTAACAACCATATCAATGGCATTAGATGTCAACTTGGTATCTATGCTGATGACAACCATTTACTTGATAGTAAGTCTGATCAATAACGTCAAATTGGGGGCTGTTCTCAGAAACGGCTTACAGTCTGTTGTTAACTGGGGCAAACAATGGCTTGTTAATTTTAATGCTTCTAAAACAGAACTGCTCTCTATTAATCATTCGAGAGACCCCTTTCTGCCTTCCATTAGCATGTTTGGTGCTAAGCTCTAGGACAGTGACTAATTGCACCTTCTCAGGTTAACATTTTCAGTTGAGATGAAGTGGAAAGATTACATTGAATCCATTGCTAGGTCAGATAAGAAAGTTGGTCCACTCTGTTGTGCTAGACAATTTTTCTCCCCAGAATCTATCTTACATACCTATAAGTCTACCATTTGTCTATACTTAGAATATTGCTGCCACATATGGTCTGGTGCTTCTGCTATATATTTAGAGAATCTTGATAAAATTCAAAGAAGAATCAGCAATATTACTGGTCCTGACCTGGTATCTCAGCTTCAGTCACTTTCTCACTGTTGTAAAATTGCTTCCCTCTGCCTTTTCTATAAATACTTTCATGGTAATTGTCTGGATAAGCTCTTCACTATGATACCTAGGCTTTATGAACTTAAGCATAGTACTATTTTGACAAAAAGGTCTTATCAATTTACAGTTGAATTGGCTAGATGCAATCATAAGTTCTATGGTAACAGTTTATTTTCTCCCACTTCTCAATTGTGGAACTCTCTTCCAGTTTAATCCTTTCCATCCAACTATGATCTTCAAGAATTTAAATGCAATGTCAATCATTATTTTCTGTCTTCCTGAATACTCTTCAATTGTTCTCACTTCTTCATAATGTTTTGTTTTCTAATTCTTTTACACCCAGTAACCTCTTATGTCTTAGTGGCATCCCTGCCTTGCTTGGGGTAAATTCAATTAAAAATATATATATATATATATATATGAGAGAGAGAGAAAAACACACACACACACACACACACACACACACACACACACATCATCAACTAATATTCTACAGGTTGCCCAGTAAAAAAGCAGCAAATTTATTCTTTGAGAAAATACACCATCAGCTCTAAATTGTCCATTTCAGTGCCCCTTTAAAATCCCAGATCTGAATGTTATGGATTTACCGTATCTGGAGTATACTCCTAACTCACTTAACTCAAGCTTGGAATGAAATTCCTCTTGACATAATCTGCAAAGCTACTGCATCCTGATTACCATGCTTACAACTTTGTGTTGAACATTCAGGCAAACATTTTGAACATCTACGATGATTGTTCAGTTTATGCATGACTCATGGTAGCTAAATAAATTTCTTTCTGAATTTACCACATTTTTTACTGGGCACCTTGTAAAATATGTTTGTAAATACCATTTTAAAAACTTATTCATGTACTAAGTACCTCAATCTCCTTTTCCATATATTCATACTAACCCCCTTCCCATTACAACTTCTTATCTATTTCATTCTAACCCTGCCTTTCTAAAATCCCTCAAGATTATCCCAAGTGATCTGCCTTTGCATGGAAGGGAATATTTTTAGTTTTATATCAAATTCCATTGCATACAACTCAACTTCCTGATTTTCTGCTTCGTTGTGCTTTGCTCAGTCTGTTAATTTTTTTCCCTTTCAGCCAATGACACTGAATTTCTTCATGGAACTAAATTCTATTTAACATGCTTGCAACATAGCACCTATTATTCAATGAGTGTTCATTCACTGAAATTAAGACCTTTAATAGACAGTTTACCCATAAATTTGTTTCTAATACATAACACCTTATTCAAAAATAGGAAAAATACAATAAAAGATTAAACAGACTGACCTTGTTTAGATGAACACTTGCTGCTGAAATATACATTAGTCATATATATATATATATATATATATATATATATATATAATGAAATGGACAAAATCCAACAATTATTTTTTAAGACATTTTTTTTATGTTTATATGTTCTTTTTATAGATACAAATATTTAAGTAAATGCTCTGTTTATAATAAACAGTATTAACAATTACCGACCTGAATGTCCAAGAAAATTTCTCGGTCATTCAGGCGGTAAATGTTATTAATACTGTTTATTATAAACAAACATTTACTTAAATCTATAAAAACAAAAAAACAAAAAAACAAAAAAAAACATATAAAATATATATATATATATATATATATATATATAGATAGATATGCATGTATGAATGATTAAAATAAAAGATGACTCGTGTGTTCTTTATATAATATGTAGATTTAATTGATGATTTCAAATGCGTGTTTTTAGTGTCTTCATTTAACAAAGATGCAGATCAGAGTTAAAATATATTTTCAAAATAAAATCACACATTAAAACATTTAGGTTTACTTGGAGAATAAAGTTTCCACTGGCAGCCCTCTAACCTACAGCAACAACATTTCTCAGAAGAGTGAGTCCCACTACTTTGTTTATTCCTTGTCTCATTGAAAAAAGACACAGGTGTGTCTGAAAATTCCAACTTGATTTTCATCAAAAGGCTAATGTATAATAAATATCATCAATCTTATTACCAATATTGTTAACATTTTGTTTCTTTATTCCTCAAATTTCATTAACCAGCCTATTATATCTCTCTCACACTTTCTCTTTATCTATAGTAATGGATAGCAGCTTGGATTGAGGAATTGACCGGGTTCTATAGCCTTGGATGGCAACTGGTCTACTGCAGAAAGAAATGGCAACAAAAGATATATGATCGTCTAAGCATGTATCATGCATAGCACATAACTGACTGATATATGCTTATATAAGCTAAACAATTTTATGAAAATCTATGTTGATGGGAAAAATTTTCTGTATGATTTGTTTTATACTTTAGGACATCATTGGACTATAGTGATGTTTACATTGACATGATTAGACGTGCACATGAAGGAGAGTGTATGCTGGAATTTAAAATTGTTTTATTTTTAAATTGTTTTATTTTTAAATGTGTTTGGGTATATAGTCTGGCCAATTGTATTTAGTCTCTTTTTTCTTTTCGTTTATTTTTATCACACTTGTCATTAAATTTTCCACATGGTGATATTGGATTGACTAATAAAAATTAAAATTAAAAATGTCAGTGTCCTCCTCTCCTTCATAAGGATGTATAATCCCATCAACTTCTACATTCCTCTAGTGTGATGGAGTCCTAAAGAATAAAACACGTCACATGAAAAAAAATTTTCCATTCTGTCATAGATTTTCCTTTGTGTATCTGTATGTCTAAAAAGGAAACAAATAGGCATTCACTCAGTTGGTTCCTATGTCTCTGAAAACCATTTTTTTTTCTTCTTGGAAATTTGTTGTTCTGGAATATTGGGGAGATGGGAGATGTTCAGTGCACTAATGTCAGAACACAAATAACTAAATTTCATTACATGTTTACCAATTAAAGCTTCTTTTAAATATGGTCTTAAAATTTGAAACCAGTTAGTATTTAGCCTAATTTCCCAGTATTCAAATTTTCCTTATTAAATACTAAAAAAGGTTTTTTTATTTTTTCCTTATTTTCAGTGGTTGAGTCTAACAATGCAAAATTTTTTTTTCTCTCTATTTTTATTGGCCTTCAGGTTTTGGCTAGCAGCATGCATGCATATATATATATATATACACACACACACTGCTGGCCAAAATCTCAAGGCCAATAAAAATAAAGAAAAAATATCTTGGTTTTAGTGGTGTTCCAAAAATTTTCCCCTCATTTAATATTTGGATTTTGTGAATATCATCTTGTGTATCAGCCAATTAAACTAACGAATCCTGAAGAAGTGTTGGTTGCAAGAATTCTCAAGGAAAAAAATGTCTACAGTTCTTTTCAAGTCATTATGTGTGTGTATGTGTAATATTGTGTGTGTTGAAATTGTCTACTTTGATGAGAATTGTTTAGGCAATCAACTTTAAATTCTTAGCTCTGAAAATCTTTTCTTTCTTGACAAATAAGAATAAATCTAAGCAATCATTTATAAATGTTTGAGATAAAAAAAAAAAAAGCTTATGTTTGTTATATTAGGACTGACTTTTTCTTTTTCTTGGTTCTATTCACTGCTACCTTCTCATGGATAGTTTGAAAACTGGAGAGAAAGACTGATAAGTGCACAGTTTTATTGATCTAAGATGCCAGACATTTACCAGTCTCTTGGGATGGCCTGCATTTTGAGATAACACCAAAATCTTGACGATGCCAGGCTTGATTTTTCACCCACTTTCCCAATCTTCATTTTATTTTTATTTTTTTTTACTATTTTTTTTTTCTAAAGCAATGCTTTTTATGAAAGTGTGTTCATTTTTTTTTTTTTTTTTAACAAAATTTCCTGTTTAGAACACTTAAATGAAAGATACTCTTAGGTTTCTGAATTGAAAAAGAAGGAAAATATTCTCTAAAAGTTTAAATGTAAACCCCCTCCCCACAAGGAAGCCTAGAACAACATTTTCTTCATTTCCCTCACACCCACTTAACTATGTGCCATATAATGGTAAGTTTAGTAAATATTATAAAAGACTCATTGATAAATATGGAGAGATTATGATAAGTAGATATACATACATAAGTATGAACAGAGGTAGGTAGGTACATAGAATACATAGCTAGATATGAACAGACTGACATAGAAGGTCTGTCCAGAAATGATCCAACCATTTAATATTAATGAAAACATAGCTTGCTGTGGACAATAATGCTTTATTCCTCTTCAAAGCACTCCTTCACGCCACACTTATTCCAGAATCACTTTCATTTTTCAAAACAATGTGCAAAATCCTCTTTAGATACTTTGTCAAGATCTCCTTAATCTCAACCATCTCTTTCAATAGTGATTGTGGTTTAGTGAAGATTCAAAAGTGACAAGCAGACAGATTTGAATCATAGAGTGGCTGACAGACCAAAGTGGTGCAATGTTTTGATTAGAAAATATGCATAAAATATTCTAAATAGTGGAGTACTGTTGTAAACTAAAGCAAGAGTGTATTGAGGTTGAAGGAAATGCCTAAATCATAGTTCTCCCAGGTGCTATGGGTATAATAGGAAGAGAAAGGAAATGAAACAAGAAGTAAAAAAATGATACTGCCTTAGAAGACACAGCAACTTTAAGAACAAAATGTCTACAGGTTCAACTTCACAAGACACTAAATCTAGCTGACTGCTGTTTTTCCCTCACTTTTATTGACAGGAGACACTGGCCAAAACCTGGATCTGGACAAGTTGCAGAGAGACCTGTATCTGGACATGCCAAGCTGTCTTGCTGCTAATGGGGAAAAGCCAAATGTAACTTTTTTTGACAGGCATGTCCATATGTGATCCAGGACCTCTTTTATGTCTGTATTGATGTGTGTTCACCACAAATATTTTCCAAATGGTTCCTCAGGACACAAATCCTTTTTATCAGATTCCTGGGCAAGTTTGAAGCATCAGTACCAAAATTTTATCGGTGTTTTACTTGCTGATCTTCTCCTCTGAAGAGCCGCCTTAATACAAATCCTACAGGAGTTTGTCTGTTTGGATGTGCACAGTATATGGTCTTTTTTGAACAGGTGAGAAGCTGCACCAAGGCTGTATAACATTATTGAGTTATTTAAAATGGCTGGATACTTTCTGGGCAGACTAGATAAACCAAATATTGATCAGTTCGATAGACAGACTAGATAAATAGTGTGGTAGTTGTCACCATCCTGGCCTCCTTTGGAGGCCAGGATAGTGACAACTACCACACTATGCAAACACAGGAAGGGTTAAAAGAAAAAAATTCCTGAAGAACATCTTGTTAACCCCAGCTTTACAGTAAACATGTGAAGGAGGGAATGTTCATGTGTTTGCACCTGCAGCTGAATCAAACTCTGGAGCTTTGTCCCTTTTTTTGTTTGATTAGATTTGTGAACAATGCCATACTATTTGGAAGTTATTATGGCCATAGAAAATTTACTGAATATCTAAAACAGTGAAACAATTTAACCCCGAGCAAGAACCACACAAGAAGGTTTTATCAATGGAATTCCTTTATTAAGAACAATCAAACACTTTCGAAGGACATACCATAAAAATGATGAGTGGGGGGAATAGCTTAGTATACCAATGGATAATGCAGGGTTGCAGGCAGACATTTCTAGCCTAGGGTGTGGGTATACAGGGAGGTGCAGTCATACAATTGCAGCCATGTAAATCAGGGCAACTCTGGGTACCTTGGCTATTGTGTGTGATATATATATATATATATATATATATATATGGTGGGCTCTCTTGTTGCAAACAACAAATGAGGGCTCAGTAAAATAAAGAGGTGCTAAACTTTTATGGATATGCATTTATCTCCCGAAGCCTGCAAGTGTTTTGCAAACTTTTAAACAGATCGAACATATAGTTCAGCCATTTTGCTCAAGTAGTTGAGGATCAAATAGCCACATGTGTTATGCAAGTGGACAGCAAGGTCTGCTTTACTGCATGTGACAAAGCTACATTGGCAGGTAATGTAATCATTGAGAGGAGCAGAATGCTGCCAACTTTCTTTAATATTTGTATGCAGTTGATCCTGATGTTCAAGTCAGCCTTGCTGAAACCTTTGTATAGATGAGAAGCAGGACAGGTGCCCAGCTTCTTCACTGTTATGTTTTGTTTTCCCAAGAAGAAGAGGGATATTGCATTGCTTCAGGTTATCTTTGAATTTGTTTTTATAAAAAAAGAGTGGCCTTCTAACTGACCTGTTTGTTTTGGAAGTTATAACACATGAGGTGAATATATATTCATATTTCCAATTTTCAGATAAGGTGTTGAGTATCATGTTGGAATTTGTGGCTAAACTCTGAAGTTCATATTTTGTTGTTTTTGTTCAAGTACTTTTGACTTTTGCAGTCATTATCAAGAACCAATGTGGTGTTAGAATTCCTTTGTCTGCATCCTGATATTCTTTGGGAAGTTGGTTATTTGAAATGGTCTAGTGTGAAGTCCTGTGTAATGGCTTTTGGGAATGAGGAATACACAAAAAGAATGCAATTTATTTATTATATTAATTTATTTTTAATACTAATATAATGTGTGCATCCATTAATGATGTCATATGCACTTCAGTATACCATCTCCTGATATTTCATGTGGGCTGTTTATTTTGTATGATAATAGCTTCTATAGTTTTGAGACTTGTATTTGGTTGCTGTAGAGTATTTGGGTGTTATCTACTAATATTTATCTTATGTTAATAGTTACATTTTGGTCATTCATGATGTGCTGGTCATTATTTGCCTGGATTGCACTGTTTCCACAGGTGACAGGTCAATCTGCAAGAGAGTGTGGTGCATATGTGCCCAATGTAAGTATTTAATGTTGCTTTTTCATTATTAGTATTGGATATATAGTCTCCCAGAGGGCATGAGAGTTCATAGACAACATTATTATTATATGGAGTGGATTTATGAGGCCTGGTGTTGTTGATAATAATTTAAATGTTTTGAACTTTTGATAGTAGATAATAAATCTTAGGTGTTAGGATCATTGAGTTATATTTACTGATAAATTATGTTTTTAAATGTTTTTTTCATCCTGTTTATAATTAGGGTGCATTTGGCTATGATAGAATAAGTTAACAGTTTTTATTTTTATTTGCATTAGGGAAGGGTTTGGTATCATTTTTTTTTTTTAAGTTTTGTTAAGACTAATTTTATTTTCTTTTTGTCTGTGACATGATTAGAGAAATTAATGTTCATTAAGGTTTATTTAATTTTAAGTTCCATATAGAATAATATGTCTGAAGAGATTACTTTAGCTTGGTAAATCATGTTTTTTATAACAGCTATTTTGTATCTGTGAGAACATTTACTTAGGTAGTTGTATAAACATGAGTTTCTGCTAGTTTTTTGTAAGAAGAGATAATAAAAATTATAGCTATTGGCATTGAGTAATGTCAAGGGAAGGTATTTTACTAATATTGAGTTCATAAATGAAGTGTAGGACAGAATTATGTTCAAAGGTTTCTTCCAGATTTTTATTTCTTCTAAGCTGTTTGCTAATATGAATATACCATTAATATACCATGAATATGTGGGGGTGGTTTGGTGTAATTATTGAAGACTTCGTTTTCCACATGGCACATATAAGAAATTAGATAGCATCGGTCCAAGGGCTGAACACATTACTACTCTGTCAGTTTGTGTATAAAGGTTGCCATAAGCATTTGTCATGCCGGATAGTTGGACTATTTTTAGGGGTTGGGAATGAAGAGTGATTTTATACGTTCTATAGGACAATGTCTATAGTTTCTTTGACTGAGGCACCCTGAGTATAACAATAAACTCCATTCACAGCAAGGCCTCTGATCAGGAGGTTTTGAGGAGTGTGGAACCAGTTCTTAGTTGCTTGTGTTACCAGGTCCACCCTGACTCAGGGTTGTAACATCTGTTAGGATCCCAGCTACAAGAAAATAGTTAACCTCCAAACTGAGGTCAAAACACTATGAAAGTGTAAAAACAGTTTTTAATACCAACAATACATTTTTGAAAAAAAATATTACCAGCAATAAACTTGTTGTTGGCATTAAGTAACCCATTGAGATTGATATGCTGTAAACCAAACCAAACCAAACCATCTTTGACTGAGACATTAGTGAAGAAGCTTTCAATGTCTAAGTAGGTTAAGATGCTTTTTTTTATTTCATTTATTAGACTATAGCATGCTGAGAAATTGACTCGTAGACTGAATGCTATATTTACTGGATAAGTATGGAAGTTGGTTTAGGGTTTTTGCTAATTGTTTAATACATAAGTGTTCAGTACTTATTTATTTGTTTTAAGAAAAATTTATTATTTTTTAATACTTTGCTTAGCTTCTTGAAAGCTACTTTTGCTTTTCCCAATGTACCTTTGGATTTTGGTGTTGCATTTTCTATTCTGTGTTAAAATATTTCTTAGATATTTAAATTTTTGTTCTTGCTTGTTTTTCGTGTCTCCAGTTTGTAAAATTGTATTTTGTTTATTTTACTGACAACCATAGTTGGTAAACTTTGGAGTCAAATTAAATAGAGTAACTCATAAAATTTTCTTTGTATGATAACTATCAGCTTTGTGGAGAATTTAAAATACAGAAAATAAAAAGATGATTTTTTTTTCATAAGATATTTCAATATCACTTTTTTGTTATACAGGTTGTTCATAACATTTTAGTTTGTTAATAATGTAAAGTGAGAGGCTATGGTTAAATGTAAAATAAATGACAGAAATGTCCAATAAACAAAATTGACAAAGGCTGCAATAACAAGAAAAAGAAAAGAATAGGGCAATAAATAATATAAAGCATGCAAACAATATATGGAAGGCAAATTAACTGTAATATGGCAAAGCAACAGCAATATGGCAATAAAGTTCACAAACTAAGAATTGGGGTTGATACATAACAGCAAGTTTGAACAAACAAATACAGTGTTCTGACTTCAAGACCAGACAGACCAGGGCTAGGTCAGATGAAACTGAGAACTGGCCTGTTTTATTGGGTAGGAAGAAATTCCAACATGCATTTGGGTGCTTCTGCCTATAAATTTGGGAGGAGAAAGTGTTTTGCAATCTTTCTTATTGTGATTGTAACCAACAAATAACTAGCTGAACCCACAGAGATTTCACAGAATTTATCTTCTTCATCTTTGTTGCAAATTTATATTTTTATTAAAATGTTATGCAAATATGGATTTGTTAATTGCTCAAGAAAATGTACTGCACAAATATTTTCTGCTACATTGTCTTTTTTTAAATCTTTTTTTTACTCAGAACCAGAAAAAGGTGGCTGAAATTTGTTGGATACATAATAAGGAAGGTGGGCTTGGTAAATTTAATTCTCACAGGGCATACTGAGCTTAAAAGATATGGAAAGGCTGTGGGCCACCTATTTGATGAATGGATGGTGGAGCCTGGTGGGGAGGTTTGGCAAAGGGTAAAAATGCTGCTAAGGGTCATAAGGGATACAAGATTGTGGATAGCCATGATTGCCTACGTCCTGAAGATACAAAGTTCATAGAAGTAGTAGTCTCTGCATAAAGAATTTTAATGTATTGCAATTTGAATGCCTTTCTATTCCCACTTGACTTTAAATCTTTCATTTCTTGTCTTGATATCCAGCCAGCACATCTCTGTCTTTCATCTCCATCCCTTCCACTGCTCTTTAAATGTATTTATTTCCTTTCAACTGGTTTCTTTTCATTTTTCTCTAGGTTTCATATCTCCTTACCTTTCGTCTTTCACACCTCCTTTCTTCTCTCCTTAGCTTTTTCCAATTTCTTTCTGCTTTCTCAGCTAGAAAGCATAACCGAGACCCGAACAGAAGAGACCCTCTGATCCTTAGAAAAATGTAACAGCTGTACATATGATCAAGTAGAATAATATATAGTGGCGGCTGTATTTGATAATCTCTCAAATATCTCTTTCTACACAAACATGCATATAGATACAAGTTTTGTTAAATTCACTTGACAAGGTCTGCATGTTCAATTTTTTATTGTATTTTTTTTCAATTTTGAAATAAGATGTACATTGGGGTTAATATTATAGGTCAAACTGTCCAAAGTTCATTCTTTGTTCTGTTTTTGTTCAAGTCCTTTTAATTCTTTCTGTCACTGTCAAGAACTGGATGGTGTCAATTTTTATTACTTAAACGTTATTTTTAGTGGATACCCATATTTTAGTAGATACTCAATTAATTTATTAAACTGTATACTTATTTATTTTTGTCTGCTGGCCTGAATATTAAAATCTTATTAAAGAAAAGATTCACCCTCCTTATTAATCTCTTGAATTAATAAATAAAAATCTATTGCTTCTTTAGAAGTTGCTTTGTTTACATTAAGATATGAAACTGAACAGATATGAATGTTTTGAGAATCTTTGAAGGAATTTGCGCTTAAAGGCACTATTTGACTTTTCTTGATTGGTGAGACCCTTCATACCTGAGTTAGCCTGAAGCATGTCAGATCTAGCAATGATTTCTCTTCCTAGGAGGACGTAGGTTCAAATACTGCCAGAGGGTGCATCTTTTCTTTCATAAAGTTCTCTAATATTCAAGCTGTTAGATGAAAATAAATAAATATACTGTTTGATAAAGTAAACTGACCGTCTACTCAAGTATGGGTATCCACTAAAGATAATGTTTGTGATAAAATAAACAAACACACACACACACACACACACACATATATATATATATATATATATATATATATATATAAGCATTTTTAGTTGAATAATTTGTACATATTATGTGTATTTTTATTTTAATCCTCTTGAATTCTCTGATCAACTTCTTAATAATGATATTAAATTCATTATGGAAGGCGCCATAGTTTTTCTTTCATTTTCCTAAGTACTTTCAATCTTATCGGGGATCATCTAGCATTAAGAAGTTTGATCAAAGAATTAAAGAAGATTAAAAATAAAAATAAATAAACATATGTCCAGATTATTCAACCAAACATGCTTGAATGAAGACATGCTGCCTATATATATATATATATATATATATATATATATATATATATACACGCAGGTTGGTATCTGACTATATTTCTGAGGTGAGGTATTGTAATTACTTACACTTGTCCTCTTCAGCGGTTCAGCCATTTTACACTTTGTGCAGCTGTGGTAAGAAATATGAGAGAGAAACATGCTGCCCCCTTAAGATAAGACTGCAAGAACATTGTAAAACTGTAGCATGAGGGGAAAATAGAAAAATCAGGTGTAGCTGACTACATATGGTGGAAAAAGAGAGATCACTGCCCCCTGTGGGATGAGGTTGAAATGATGTGAATATGGCGATAAAGATGAGGACAACAGTACGAACTGTGTAAATAATATAATTTTGTGTTGTTATTTTATAATGGCTCCCTATCTCAAGGAGCTCCCAAACAAGAATAAAAATACAAGATACTAAAGGGAAATGAAGAGTGCCAAAATACATTTACTATTTTTGGCTTTGCAAAATGAAGATCAAGAGGGAGTCTGTACACGTCGCTTGCAGGCATGTTTGTGACTGATAAGTCCAATGCAGGACAGGCATACGCAGTCGCAGTCATTGCAGTCATACCACAGCATAGATCGCAAAAAAAAAAAAAAGGGATTTGAATTTGCATTGTTTTCCTTGACAAACTTGGTTGTTGAATTGTTATTTTATAATGGCTCCCTACCTCAACGAGCTCCCAAACGAGAATAAAAATATAAGATACTAAAGGGAAATGAAAAAAGGTGCCAAAATGCATTTACCATTTTTATTTAATGCACAAGATTACTACCTTTAAGAGTTAAGGTATGGTGAGCTCGTCAACTACCATCGATGAATATCTTTGTTTACCATGCTATGAATATGGATGTTGGTAGAGCATGTATTGCTCTAACCTCTTCTCTGAACTGGACTGATATCTGTTGCAAGGGCCTTAATCCATCTCAGTTGTCCCTAATGTGGCAAGGGCATTACTTCACCCCACTTATCTGCTTGTTGGGTAGAGAGTTCTGTCTAAAACACTAAGTATTTGTATTATAAATTAATTTCTGTAGATTTATGTTGTTTTTTTTTTTTGTTTTTTTCTTTTCTCTCTTGTATTTGTTTACCTGTATATTTATGAGATGTTGAAGAGTCCTTAGCCTAACCAACCTCCTAAAATCTGGCCAAATCAGAATTTTGGGAGGAATCACTTTAATTGTGCTGAGAAGTTTTAGTACCTCCATACTCCATTCTCTCAGTCACTGGTGTGTTTGTTTAAAATAAATATGCTAAAATTCACCTTCCTCTTTACCATGCACCAATAGCTTAGGGGGTACATTCTCTGACTAATACCAAATCAGACAGTTTTTGATCCTGGCTTGATGTCCAGCCACACTGATGAGCTGTGATACAGTGAAACAGTCGGTCTGTCTGAATGGCAATATATATATATATATATATATATATATATATATATAAATTTCCCAGAATAATTCTGAAGATAAGACAAATTGGTTTAAAATTGACAATAGGAAAAAATTCTTAGTTCTTGCCAGCACATTTTGTCTTCCAACTTTATCATATATATATATATATATATATATATATATATATATATATATATATATATATATTTATATATACGTGTGTGTTTGTGTAAAAGCAACATGAGAAAAATGTGAGTCTGTATTCCATGAAATAAAAAAGTAATTTAAATTAGTATGTTTTTTGTTTTTTTTATTAGTCTTATATGATGCAATTTTCTCCGCTTATAATACATAAACCGACCTTATTGTTTTTTGCTTTTTCATAAAGTGTGAACATTGCTTTCATTAAATAGTCATGATTAAAAATGAAAGACAAAAAGTTGAAATAAATTTCTGAAAACAAATTTTTTACAATCAAATTGAATTTATTACGTAATAAATTTATAGAAAATATATATTACATAAACTCAGAATAATCCTTGTACATCAAGCAGTAGCAAAAAGTGAAATACATTTAATAATACTGTGAATATATTTTGTAGAGGTACTCTTGTCATCAAATTTCTGTTGTCATTTGTGTAAAAATTTAAATTTTAACAAGATCCATTGTTAAACTGTGGAAAATTGTTCATTCTTCTCAATGTGTTTGCCAGATGTGATTTTCATGGTCACATGACAATTTATTGATACCTGTTGTATTCAGAGTAGAAATTATGTATACAAATCATTGATATTTTTAATTAGTGAACAATTAAATTTTTAGAAGCCACTTTGGAATAGTGATATCAATCTTTGCGTACAAGCCATGAAGATGACAAAGGGAAAATAAAGATTCCTTTGTGTGTGCACATCTACATATGAGGTAATATGAGTTCCTGCTATAATTGTACCATTTTTTTCTGATAGTTCACCCAATGCAAGGCCCAAGAGCCATTCAAGGCAGAGGGGTACTGACTGAAATTGGTGAAGGAGGAAGTAAGAGAATATTCTAAGGCTAAGTAAGATAGATATCATTTGATCTTGATGAAGTTGTTGTTATCAAGGAAGCATTCTCTGGGGAGTTTGTTTCATAAAGTAACAGCTCTGAGGAATAAGCTCTCTGAGCGGAACTTACTTTTTATCAAAGAAAATAGGGATAGTTTGCCACTGTGAATACAGCATGGTTGGTCCTAGCTGTGAAGGTCAAAGCGGATGGAATTAAAGAATGTAACTTGGCCAAACATTTGCCATAGTAACAGTGATATAGTTGTGAAAGGCAGGTGGAATTTTGTCTGTAGGATAAGGGTTGGAGAGTGGAGAATAATTCATCACTTACAAGGCCATGTAAGCACCTTTAATCTCTGTCAAAGCGAGACAGTGAGCACCAGCAATACTCCATGCTTGGCCTGATCTTATTCTTATAAAAATAGATCATGTCAGTGATATTTCTGGGGCAATACAATGAACTGACCATTCTTCCAGAATCTTTTGTGTGACAGGAATTTAGGCATTCCATTTGAGGTTTGACTAAGCTTTAGATCAGTAGGCATTTGTAATGCAAACTGATCCAGCTTACTAAATCAGTCTGCCAAAAAGTTATTGTTCTATCTACTTCTGCTCAGTTATTACATGAGGGTTTTATAATATTCTGTGAGAACAGTTCTGAAATGTTTATAATGGCTCATAAATTTAAGCAATGTGCCTGCATGAGAATTTGTATGAAGCTTAGCAGGTCTGCAACCATGACCATTAAAATGCTTTGTCAAGCTAATTTCTGATTGAACACAGATTTTTCAGTAACGTTTGGTTATCTATCCAAGATGCAATGGGTAAATTGTTGTCATTTTATATTTTTAATTTTGTGCATTGTTTTTTTTTTTATTTTGTTAATTGCACAGTACTATAGGGTCAGTTGGGCCCCACCTGTGAGAAAGAGAGCCCCATGACATGATTTACTCTACCAGAAATTTGGAAATGGCATGCTGTATTGCTTGGCAATTGTACCAGAAATTCCAATATGAACATTTCAGTGTTTGGGTGTCAATCTGAGGACAGTGCAAAAGATTTGGAAAGCGTTGGATAAATCTAATGGTGATTACAGAGATGTTTGGAGAGATCACGAATGATGGCAACGTTATGCCTCCATTCAATTTCCCACAGGGGCTCAGACTCAACATGGAGTCCTACATCAAGTGCTTTGAGGAGGTAGTGCTGCCCTGAGTAAAGAGGGTGGATTCTGGAAGACCATATATCTGGCAACAGTTTACTGCACCATGCCACACAAGCAGGAGAACTCAGTTATGGCTGTCAGACACACATCAGCCTTTACATCTGGCCACCTAACTCCCCAGACTGCAACCCTCTTGATTATTACGTGTGTGGCACAGTTGAGTGAGAAACCAGCAAAACTCCTTGTAACATCAAAGATGAACTGAAGGCGAGTATTGTGGCAACATTCACCAATTTAAAGAAGGAGATCATCCAGAAGAGTTGCAGGGGATTTCAAAGTCGTCTGGAGGCCGTGGTCGAAGTCAGTGGCGATTTATTGAATAAATTTACTTTTTAGTATTTCAAGATATTTTTGTTTAATTTTGGTAAATATATCTGTTAAAATGAGATGTCAGTGTTATTTTCGTTTTTTGTGTAATTTAGACGACAATTTGTCCATTGCCCTCTACGAGGCTGGCATCCCGCTCTCACCCTTACACCGTAGAAACATTCAAATGTAGCCGTCTCTTCTACTCCAATAGCTTCATACCTCGCACCTCTCGCCAGTGGAACACCCTCCCCAATTACTGTTTCCCTGAAAGCTATAATCTCCAACTATTCAAATGTAATGTCAATCGACATCTCCAATTACCTTGATCTACCCACTATCCTTCTCCTCTTCCTTTCTCCTATCACTCTTATCTGCTCTCGCTCCAAATCTTCCACAACGCCCTGCATCCTAGTGGCTTCACACCTTGCTTGGGGCACAATGCTTAAAAAAAAAAAATATATCTCATAAAATGGACTAAGTCCAACAATTATTTTAATATATTTTATTGTTATGTTATTTATATAGACACAAATATTTAAGTAAATGTTCTGTTTATATATATGAGTGTCGGACTGAATGTCTGAGAAATCTTATAGAAAATATACCTTCATAGCTAAAGATTATGCCAAATTAAGGTGTTAATTAAAGATAAAATAATTTTATTATTTCTTATAACTTTTACGTACATAGGATGCTGATGGTTGAAGGCCCAAAACCCTCCACTTTGGCTTGAAGGGAAGCTTCTGAGGTAGTTGCATTAGTATTGAAACTAATACAATATTTATCATTTACCAATTTATAAATAAATATGAAAAGAATTTATTATTCATAAATTTATAAACATTTAGTAAATTATTAAAATATGTGAACCAACTCTAAGGAAATCCTTATTATTAATCATTTTATAAAGTTTGAATCAATTGACAATTAGCTGATATTTTGCCAACCATTCCAATAAATAATATAATAGTGTAAATAAACAATCTGATAGTATTTAATAATTTTGTAGTAAATTCTCAAAAAAAAAATGTATGAATTCACTTTCATCATATATTTAGGTTTTATTACAATTCTAATTGTTGCTTTTTAAAACAAGCATTTCCGAGAAGTGAATGTAATTCAAATAATAGCAGTGTCATAGAAAAAAAACTGTCCTTTTGACACTCATTATTTTTTTGCTGGGATGAATGTCCAAGTTTGCCAAATTTTTATTATATATATGTTGATTTAATGCTCTACATAGGATATCTTTTGATGATCCTAAATCTTTTGAACATTTTTAAGTTCTGATGGTTAGGTTTTCTTCTCACTTACATTTTATAATCAACAATTGATAGTCATCCAATTCTGGGTTTTATTTCAAGAGAGAAGTTGATATTCTTAAAATGATTGAAGGCATGGATTAACCAACAAATACCAGCTGATATTTACAAGTGATAGGTAAACAATTTACATATGTACAATAATGTACCAGGTTTAATGACATCAGCCTTATAGTTTGAATATGTACTCAGTTGTGAGTAAGGCTTATACCACTTCAAGGTTTTGAAATCCTGTAAATACCAGGAAATAAAATCTGAAATTCTTAAATCTGGTCTTATATTCATCATTTGATCTTAAACCCAAATGTTTTCATTGAACAACAAAAACAAAGGAATTGGCCTTGCCATTTCAATACTTTTGCATGGGGCTGGAGATATATTAATCCACAAAATTCTACACATACATGCTGATGAGTATGAGAGTGTGCACACACTCACACAATGGGGAAAAAAAAAAAGAAAATCAATCTTGCACCAATGAAAAGTGCAAATGAGAAATATATCAATCAATTGCTGATACCTGATGACAAGTGGACAGAATGATTTCTGGTGTATCCATCGATGAAACTCCAGAGTCAGGATACTGAAGGTAGCATCAATCAGCTAAGTGATAAATTTTATATTTCTTATATATATATCCAAGTATAGGATTGGTGTATATGGAATAAATTCCAATAACCAAAAAATACTATTCTTAAAAGAGTACTCAATACAGAGTAGAGCCAATATAATTATTTATTCGAAAATTATAACATAAATATGTTATAAAAATCACTACAAAAATTACCATTTTGTTTCAACACTTCTGGTGTCTAATGCTGCAGCATTAGATCTTAACGTTTATTCCAACTTAATTTCAATAAAAACAAAAAACATATGTATTTTTTCCTCAGTTTCTTCTTTAAATAATTTTATAATTTTAAACTTAATATAGATTAAATTTAAAATTGATAATTTTGAATTTTATAGTATAATTTAATATTTATTAGAATGAATTCTATTTTAGTCTAACCCTAACATTAAAGCATTAAATAATTATTATAACCAAAGTTTGTTGTCAAGTTTTTGAATTCCCATATACTTGTATTTTGATTGGTCATTCCAGCTTATGTAACAGCGTTTCCCCTATCGAGGGGTGTTTGATTGATTTGAACCTTTTAAAACTCTTTATTATACATTCAACACCATCACTTGATAAGATACCAGAAGTGTTAAAACAAAATGGCTTTTTGTAGTGATTTTATAACATATTTATATTATAATTTTTGAATAAATAATTTTATATATATATATATATATAAATAAATGGAAAAATAGTTTTAAATTTTTTAAATACAAGAACATTGTCATATATATATATATATATATATATATATATATATATATATCTTGTTTAAACTAAGAATAAAATATGGAAATAAACCTTTCATGGCCACCTTATACTATAACTCAGTAGGAATCCATGCCTTTCTTAGCTTAATTAGTTGACTTTTTTTTTTGTTTCATTACAAATAAAGCAGCAAATCAATTAAGACACAAGGGGTTACTGGGTGTGGAAGAAGAAGAAAAACAAAGATTATTAATAGGTGAGAACAATAGAAGAGTAATCAAGATAGTAGATAATGATTGACATTGCATGTAAATTTTGGAAGATCAAAGATGGCTTGTAAGCAAGCAGCCAGAAGAGAGTTCCATAAGTGAGAAGTGCAAGTGAAGAAACTGTTAACATAGAACTAACAGTTGCATCTAGCCAATTCAACTGTAAATTGATGAGACCTTGTTGCCAATCTAGCACTGCATTTACATTCATAAAGTCTCAATACCATAGCAGAAAGTTGTTCAGAACAATAAGCATGGAAGTATTTAGAGTAAGCGCACAGGAAATCTGTTAAAAGTCAGGAACTTTACAACAAAGTTAAAGCCATTCTTGTAAACAATAAGAATGATGTTATTTGCAACATATCTGAGTATATAGTTCAAGTGTTAAGGTAGAGGACAGGTAAATAGTTGGATATTTAATTCATTATAGTAATTCAAGTCTTGCTCTTTTTCTGAAAAAGTTTTGTAATATCTAAATTTTAAATGTTATAAGGTTTTCATTTTTGGATTTACTGTTACTAAAAGAAACTAAACTCTGTTCTATTGCACAATAACTTTCTGCCTAACAATAAAAGATATTTGCAAACTCAGATTGAGTACTTATATTATTTAGGTTGATTTTCATTGTTACGTATAATTTTGTCTAGACACTTTATATGCTTCATCAGACAACAGCAGAACTCCTCTCAGTTGCAAAAAGAAGTCACCAAGTAAAAGTATTCAACTGTAAATCTAACCCGCTCCTTTTTTTTTTATCAGATATTGTATTCTTTTCCCATACCTTTTAGATATGTTTCTTACTTGGGAGAAAAAATGGTGGTGGATATATGTGGCTTTAGGACAGTATTTGAGTATGAAGAATGCCTCTAATGCAGAAATGGGGACTGAAAAAAATCCTTGATGTTATAAGTCACTTAAGCTTCAGAACAGAACTGTTTATGATAAGAATTGAAGCACAAAAAAAGCAAGTGTGTGTGTGTATATATATATATATATATATATATATATATATATATATATAGTCCCACCTCTTTAATCCGGTTTCCCGGGGTCAAGTCATTGTCGGACCACAGAAGATGCCAGATGACAGAAATCATCCCTAAAAACATAAAAAACCTATGTTAACATAGTTTTGCCAGCTCATTCCATATATATATATATATATATATATATAATCACAATGTTATCAAAGGTAGAACAAAGCTTAAAAGAGGAAATAAAACTATCCTTAATGCTCCCAAACAAGGTTTTTTTTATTGTTTCATACAATACAAAGGCTAAAAAGTAGCCTAACATCAGAAAAAATGTGTACATACTATCCAAAATGGGTAAATATGCAGCTATATATAAGAAATGAGCAAAACTGTATCACGAAATCACTCTGCTGCTGCAGAAAGTTGTAAACAATGTGTGGCACTGCCCTCATAGCTGCTCAACAAACTAATGGCAGTTGATTAAAAAAAGTGCCAGATCATGGAAGTTGCTAGATCACAGGGTGGTGGATTAAAGAGGCTAGACATATATATATATATACTGCTGGACTCTCCCGTCAGTTTTCCGCCATATGAGGGTCAAGCAATTCAGTTCCTAGGAGCCAACAACCAGACGCCTGCACATGTGCTTTGATTATAGTGGTGAAGGCTTTGTGCAGAAAAAAAAGACACTTTTGGAAGAGCCAAATAAAGAGACCTGATGCACAACGTCTAAGATCCCCAAACAACCCTCCTCAGGTTTTGAATTCAGAGTTGTCCTTCTCCTAGACCAATTGCCATTCAAGTCTGTCCTGCTATTTACCCATAACTAGAGGAAGAAGAGGAGGATTCATACCTTTCCCAAATGTATTAGCCCATAAGTGAATGTAATGGAATTCAAACTTGGCTCTCCAATTCCTCGATTCAACCCGCTATCTCTCTATCTATCTATCTATCTATCTATCTATCTATATATATATATATATATATATATTAATGGATTTATTTTTAATCCACTATTTTTATTACTTCAAATGTTATACTGTATTTGAAATAGATGCACCATTTTTATTTTAAACAATATGTATTACATCTGTTGGCTCTGCACACTGTACTTGGACTTGAGAAAATCTAATAAAGAAAATGTACTCTCTGGCAGGGTTCAAATGTGTGTGTTCCCCTTTGTAGGAGAAACCACTGTTTGATCCGGCATGCCTTAGACTGCTTGACCACAGCAAGGTTCTTTTTTTCCCTTTTAAGGATAGCACATATGTTTTGAATACGAAACTGTGTATATAGTTTCTTTTGAGAGAAATCAGAACAAAGAAATGTGCTTTCCTTAAAAGGGAAATAGTGCCTTACTGAGCTCTTCAATCTCTGTGGACAAGTGATCTAAGGTACACTGGATCAAATGGTGGTTTCTCCTATAAAAGGATCACAGGTTTGAACACTGTCAGAGAGTACAATTTTTTTATTAGGTCAATTATTAATTTCAAATATGGGTAACCACTAAAAATAACATTTGAAGTAAAAAATATATATAGGTTGGACATAAGAATCAACACTGTATGGTGACTGTTTCATCCCTCAATGCAGTCTTCAATATTGAATACTTTTCCCCTATAAATATTTCAAATTTTGAACAATATATAAAACTAGTGTACTTGTGCTGTCAAAAATGACAGCAATTGTTAGAAAGTTTTGAAAGTGAAATGTAATAAAACAAAAGTTTTTAAACAATGCATTCAGATTCAATAAAGTGGAGACAGAGAATCCACATTTAAAATAGAGGCTGATGAACTGTTTAATTAATCCATTCCCCTTATATTTTTAGATGTTCAACAGTATCTATGATTCATTGATTACTCCTGGTATTACATAATTCTCTTTTTGCTCACTATCTTTTCATGTTAAAAATTTTATGCGATTAATATAACAATAAAATGAGAATATCTCTTGGAAGAAAAAGATTAGAAACAGAATACCAGAGACTGCAGTGACAAATCCTATTTCAAGACCTAGTTAAAGCAAGACAATCACTTAATAGAGAAATGAATCTGATTGCCTCACATGAAAGACTTGAACAAATAAGACTGCAGTCTAAGAAATATAGGAGTAAAGGAATTGATTAATTAAACTGTTCATTTTGCTCAGGAACTAATTTTGTCTCAATGCAGATAAATATTTTAATTTTATAGATTATTAAAACAACTAAGGGAATTAATCACTCATAAATTTACTAACAAGTTGATTTACTTTCTTTCTTGCTATAGATGAGACAGGAAATATATAAATAAATACACATTGATAATTATTATATGGTTTGATGATTATTACTGATGCAGATTCAACTTAAAACTCCTATATTAAGTAGCTCTTTCTTACATATTTTAGCATGAGATGAACTTTCACATAAAATATTTTTAATACTTACATTTAAAACACATTATAAACTGCAGATACAAAGAGATACTTTGAATCTTCTCTCTAAGGACAAAAGGAAGGTGCTGTCTGGGTGATAGATCTCCAGAGTCAATTTATGCTATTATTTTTTTCACAAAATTTAATTCAATTGATACAGTTTACTCTTGGAGTTATAAAAAAAAAATCAATATAAGAGGAATTTGAATCTAATCAAGTCTCTCTGATCTTATTTCATGATACAAATAGGATATTTGAAATTGTCTTTTATCAGACAAAATACTTCAGATAATATTTCTTTGCAAAGATTGGTAAATTTTGTGGTCATAGAAAACAAATGTAAAAAGCATAAGTATTTCTAGAAAAAGAATACAAAATTAAGTTTTAAGTCATCCAAATTTCTCACTACCATATTTGGCTATTGTTTTTACCTATTACTACTATTATTATTATTATTACTACTACTAGTAGTAGTAGTAGTGGTGGGAATAGTACATTGATTGTGATTTTTGTTAATCGGAAAAGAAGGATGAATGTCTTTAATCTTTAAATGTTAGATTTAATTTTCTTCCAAACTCAAACTCCATCAGTGAAGTGGTTGCCATATGCAGATATGAATTTTTATCTCACTTGGCTATTTATTTCTGATAATTGTTGTCGAATGACAGTTTTTATAAGTTGCAATGAAAAGCAACTAAAAATGAATTTCAAATTTGTACTTGCATTCATCATTATGTTTCAATTCAATAAGTTCTGTCTTATTTTAACTGACATCTTCTATGTCACAACCAAAAGGATCCATCATTGACATATGGACCTATTTTAAAAATAAATCTGAAAATCATCTGCTCGCTTCTTTCAATTTCTCTAAAAATTCTGACACGTTTGTTCTGAGAGGCGTTCATTTACTCCTGTTAATTTGGGCATGTTTTTGAAATTCTTTTGTATATTAACTAGTAATAAGTTAAATTTTTCAGAAAAGGCTTTTAGAACATGTTTGCAATCTAGCAATGTACATAATTTACCTTGAATCTGGAGTGAAACTTCATTGGACTTTTGAAAAATCCATGTTAAAAAGTAAATGTCACAGTTGTGATGTCCAATTTTTATCTGCCAAATTTTTCTCGCCCACATTTTCCAAGAAATTAACTATTGTACCAAATAGATTTACAAATCTGGCCAGGCAGTTTCCTTTCGAAAGCCAACAGACTTCCACATGGATAATAAGTCTTATATTCTTTTCTTTGGTATCAATACAAAACTTTTAAAAAGCCTGTCATATTTGCTGTGAGATTTTATTTTATTCACTGTTTTAATAATGATTGTCAATAACTTATGAATATATATTTTTGGCAACTAAATGATGACAATGCACCACTCAATGCATAGCAAGAATAGGATGACATATATTTAAATGTGCAATAAAAACCTTATGCTTATTAAACATGGATGGAGCACCATCCATTTTGCAGGATACCAAGTATTCAAAGGGTACTTGATTTTTGTCAAACCAAAATTTTGCAGCTTCAAAAATGGATAATCCTGTGGTATCAGTTTCTAAAAGTTTCATGCAAACTCTTCACACAGCTTACAGTAATCGTTTATATAATGAACATATGCCATAAGAATGGCTTTATTATTGCTTACCGTAGATTTGTCAATCTGAATTGAGAATTTAGTGCTTTTTAATTTTTCAAATAGTTGGATTTCCACATCTGCTGACATTTCATCAATTCTTCTCTGGATTAAATCATTGCTCAGTGGCAACGCTTTTAAGACATTTGCTAAATTATACTGCAGCACAGTTTTCATGAGAATTTCAAAGGAAGGCTTAATAATATTTTCAGCAACTCTATGTGTACTTCCAGTTTTTGCAATTATTTGCAATATCTCATAAGATGCAATCAAACCACTTTCAATTGTTACTGTAGTTTATTTTCTAAATAAGATGAAAGAGTATTTTGTTGGTTAAAGTTTTTCTTTGAATCTTCAAAATAAGCAATGGGTTTGTTCACTTTGTCAGGATGTTTTCTTTTTAAATGCTGTTTACCTTGATTAGAAAATGAGCTGTTGCAAATAAGGCACATAGGTTGCCTTTTGATCAAATGGTCTTTCTACAAAGCCATAAACCAAATACTCCTATATACTATCTACATTTCTTTTTGGTACTCATGATTAATGAAAAAAGGATTAAAAATATAGGAACCAGGACAACTTAAGAAAAACTTTTTTCATTTTTTTTTAATTTTAAAGTAAATATGAATAAAATGATTATAATTATTTTTTAATTTAAAAAAAAAAAAACAAATATAAATATAATGATTTTAATATTTTATTTTTAAAATTAATACAAATAAAATGATTAAATTTAATTTTTTAATCTTTAAAATTAATATAAATAAAATGATAAATCCTTTTTCAATTTGAAAAATTTATGTAAATAAAGAGTAAAAAAATTATTTTCATAATTTTACTTTAGTTTTTTTAATAAAAATTAAAATAATCTATTAATTCAATCATGTTAAAATCCCAAAAATATGAATTTCAAAATTCAAAAAAGTAAAGTTGTCCTGTTGGAAAATTGGTGGTGCCAAATTGTACCCTCTTGAAAAATATAACACAGAAACAATATTTTCAATTCACTTATTGTCACTAACACTTGATCTAATTATTAATATTATCACTGTGATGCTACCAACTTAAAAATTGGGCATCATCCATTTCTCATGATTTCTGTTCAAACACTGCAGTGAAAGGCGCAACTCAGAGTGAGTAATAGCAGACAATGCTTGCTCCCAGATACTGAATGAAATGTTTCAAAATCATTAGTTCAGTTGAAACATTTTGAGATGTGTAACTGTTTTATGAAGAAAAAAAAAAGTATTTCTGCCAGGTGTGGTATTATTAGCTATCATTAAAAATAATTTATCTCATCCTTAAGGGATAAAAGACTTAATTTCATAAACAGATGAGAAAGCATAAATTTAGAAACGTTTATTAAGACATAAGCTTGTAATTCTTATTTACAAATGTTTCCATTTACTATGAAAGAAAAGAACTTGTTTATGAAAACTTATGGCCCCCTCCTCCCACTTCAGAGAAACAATCGCCCACTGGGAGGTGATATTGTCCCTGTTGAGAATGCCTGTTTTAGAGACAACAGATACAAAAGAACCCACATTGTTCCCAAATATTACATCTATATTCAAATTTGAGAGCTACGAAATCGAGATGCTTTAGTCAGTAAGACCAGAAATTTATCAATATGGAGATAAATAAACTTTTAGCTCACAAAATTATTGAACTGAGTATTTCACCAAATCATCATTGTTAAGTCGTAAAACCAGAAGGCACAGGAAGAGATTATATGTGGATTATTTGCAAACAATAAATATATACACTGAACGTGATGCATACCTATTGCAAAGGATTGATGATCTACTTACAAAGCTTGCCAAATATAGGTACTTTTCAACCTTTGACTTAAAAAGTGCCTATCACAAAGTTAAAATAAAACAATCTCCATTTTCTTTAATCCATAGCTCAGGGGGGAAGAGGTGGATTAATACTGTCACAACTAAAAATTAAAATTAATTTCTATCTTGGTTATTTATTTCTCGGTTATTTATTTCTCATAATTGCTGTTTATTCATTACTGTTGAATGACAGTTTTCATAAGTTACAATGAAAAGTAGCTAAAAAATTAAAATGACTAAAGTGCTAGACAAAAATTAATGTTTGACAATGCTTCATTCCATGAAAATTAGAAAAAAAAATTTGATTCACTAAAAGTAATGGAAAGAGAAAAGTGTAAAATACAATTTATGGTATTTTTTGAAGATTTATGATTTCTTCAAATTTTGGCATGTACCAAATTAAATAAATTTTGAAAACATTATGTAAATTATTCAAAATAATTAACCTTTATCACTCTGGATGTGACTTCATTTGCTGTTCAAAAAGTTTAGCTTATCACTGAAGGTGACTCTGATTCCTGAAAAATAGCATATTTGTATTTTATAGTTGTTTACATATCCTTCTCTGGCAACAGAAAACAACTTTAATTGAAATTAACAATAAGGATACTGCAATTGAGAGGGCCTTAAAAAAGAATGAAGTGGAAAGGGGGGACGTAATATTAAGAATGCAGAGTGCTAAAGATTAAAAATAGTTTGGTGATAAGTGACTTTTTGCACAATTTGAATTGCGAGGATTCTGTTGGTTTGATCAAACTTTTACCATTGCAAGGGGGAAAATTTGTCAAAATATGAACTTGTCACCTAATTACTTCAAAATTACAGAAAGTAAAGCTATATAGCTGGTGGAGGAGGGTGGGTGTTGTGACAATTTTTCAAACAGTATTTTGACTGAAGAAAGATATGTCAGATTATGTAAAGCAATGTCTTCACAATAAGTTTGGTATTAAACAACTGAGATATTAGTAAAAGCTTTAGAATATGTTTATGTAATAAATATGTCATGTGAATATCTATTTATCACACCTGTTTTTTTTTTTATTACAAATATTTACAATAAATTATTTGGTAGCATGAGATTTTATTGTGCAACTTGAGGGTTGTTCTTCATATCGTAAATAAAATATATAATGTTTTTGATATTGATCTGTATTAATGGCTATAAATATTGCCATGGGTTGAAAGAAAGTCATAACCTCAAAAAAGAAACAAAATATTGTGAAGTTAATGAGTGAAGAAGACACAATGTTAGAAATTGAAGAAAACATTGAATAGAGATTATAAAAGAAAACAGAAATTGAAAACAAAGTAAGAATAAGAAAAAACATGTAGATTGAAGAATGTCAAAAAAAAAAAAAAGAGACATGATAAAATTTAAAACAATAATAAACAAAAAAAAAACATTGACCAGCAACAAAATATTTCAAAAATCTGTGTTTTGAATATAAACAGAATGTATATAAATTTTCAACCAGGATATACATTTAACAGATCATAAATAGCAGACAACATAATTATAAGATTTGAGCATTTGACCACTTACAAACATTGAGATTAATATTGAAAATATGAAGAAGTTAGAAACTATATACAGCATTGAGTGTGTATATAAATAAATATATTTATTGATTGACAAAAGCAGAATGATTTTTTGATTAAAATCAATTTTTGATTTTTTTTTCTTTCTTTAAATTTCTTTTGCAACATGGAGGACAGTTGATAATGTCTTGTTTCTGGTGTTAATATAAATTTCATTTTGTTTTGAAATAGGGATTAGCAAATCATTACTTCTGTAGTGCAATTGATCCTCATTGGATATCACACATTTGTAGCTTTTTACTGTACTAAATAAACTTAATGTATCTGATCATGGTTTAGCAGTTAGCAAACTCATTGTACAAATCTTTACCACTACAGTCAATTCGATCATTACTTGATACCTTGTGCCACATTAAACCAGGCTTTGAAAATATCCAGTATCTTCAGCTTTGAGACTCCAATTGTGATTTTAAATATTAAAAATAATAAGACAAGTTATAGAAATTTAACTTCTTTAAAGTTCCTCTTGAAACAATATTATTATTGATTTTTTGTGTTCAGGTGAGAATCTTCTTTCTTGTAATTATAGCAGATATTTTAGTCGGCAGCCAATAATGGTTTTCTATATTTTGGAAAATTTAGTTTTGTTTACAACTGGTGAATATCATTTGTAGGAATTATTAAGTCACAACTTGTTTTTTTTTTTTTTTTTGTGAGTCTACAGATGTATAGTGCATAATTCAACAAATAGGAAAATAATTGCAGAAAATTAATTATGCTTATGTGATTCCTATTCACAATGAAGCGCTGACTTGCTGATTGTACAAGTTTCAGTTGAGGAAAGCAAAAAGTTTCTCTGAAGAGAAAGTAGGAACTTACAATTCCTTATCAGGAAAAAAAACTCACATCTTAACTTTATATATATTTTTTTAATGGCTACTTATTTTGGAAGAAGTGAAATTAAGGATTTTTTTTTTTTTTTTTTTTTAAAAAAAACAAAAGAGAAAAACTAGAAAAGAAAGAAGGAACTATGGCTCCAGTAAATGTCAATGTGAAAAACAGAATCGTCTGCAGGATTGGCAATGTGCATCATTCTTCCATGAAGATATTTTCTCAGTGTTGAGTAAATTCTATTATGACTATTGCTTGAAAGTTTTGGAGACAATTTACATTAAATCGAGACAGCCACCTTTGTATAAACAAAAGGAATGGTTATTGGGTCTCATTGTGATCTGTTTGTATCTATACTTTTGTCAATGTATCATTGATACTAGTTTACTTCTTATTCTTATTTTTTCCTTTTCCTTTTTTAGTCAGTTAATAATTAAATTCCTCAATTAAGCTCTGACAAGAGAGGAATGAAAACCAGTCAACTCATTCTATTAATTTTTTTCCTTTGAATTACCATTGACTGTGGCTGTAGTTTTTTTTCTCTTTTCTAGTTTTTATGCCTATTTTTTAGCAATGATTAAATTTTTTACCTCTATAAGATCTTGAAATTTTCTTTTTGTTTATAAACAGGTGGTTTTCATATAATTTCAAAATGGAACTTAATTTGAAAGTCTGATCATAAATGCCATTATTAAATTAAATAAACTATAAGCAAGTGTTGAAATAATCTTGAAAAACCATTATAATATATATGTGTATTTGTTTATCATGTTCTGAAATTATTTCTCTGAAATCATATAAACTTTTTTGATTGATCTATTTGTCAATGAATTACCTTGAATAAACCAAATTTTAATTAATTAAACCAAAATATATATTTTTGTTTGAAGTTTTTAGATGCAGTATGATCATTATTATACACTTTTACTTGGACTAGTATCCTCATTTTGGTTATTATAGTCACAGTATACCCTCTGGTGTTCTTCAGTAATTTGGGAATTTTGAGTTCTTTTTATCAATATCAGGACAGTATTCTAAAAGCAGTTCCATTTTCAGAGATACCTCTTCTGAACTAAGCTTTTGTCAGAATAAAATATGACCAATAATTGTGTATATTCCATTTGTTGTAGTTGTTGCAAAGGTGAAATCCATCACCCCACTAAAAGTAAAGTTGGAGTAAAATAGGAAGGCTGGAATATGGATGAAGATTGTGAAAGCAGGTGTAGCTGATCATATGTGAAAGAGAAAATGGGAGGTCATTAATCTCTGTGGAATGAAATCAGAATAATAGACCAAAAACAGCAATAGAGAAGATAAGGCAATTGAAAGAATCAATGCATATTCAAGATTAAAATAACCTCCTCAGTAGGCACAGTGTAGAAACGAATATCATATGAAAGCCTTTAATTAGAATGACCATTATAGGCCTAACACTCAGAAATTTAAGCATCTTAATCACACTCCAGGTAATTTAAAGTCATTATCTGGTTCATTTGGGAAGGCAGAGAAGTGACATTAAGTTTAAGGCTTCATGATTCCGTCTGGATTGTTTCGGTGAATAAAAGTATTAGTTAAATGTATTAGTTACCTGGTTGTCATGAGTTCAATCTCTGAGTTGGGCAGTGCAAAAAGGCATATGCTTTGGATTAGTAACAAAGACAAGCAGCATCACAAAGACAAATGAACTACAACACATTAACCGATACAAGATATATCTGTGCATGAGTATGGAATGAAAACAATCTTCCTCTTTCAGGTCAATATTTTCAAGTTAACAACAATGTCAAATAACTAAAGAATGTTGTTGAGTACAGCAGCCAAAATATTATGCCAAACATAACCAACATGAGGATACTCATCCAAAGAAATCCATGTATAATACTGAAAATAAATAATTGCATAAAACAATCATACAATAGCAAATAGTATTAAATAATAATGTGCAGTTTTAGACACTGAAGAAAATTTTCTTTAAATTGAATTTACACTTTTGTTTTTCTTTTGAAGGGAAAATAAATATTTAAAGCTTAAGGTAAAAATCCAAGATGTTCTCTATCAAATTTTTCAGGATATTAATAACAACATGGAAAAAAAAAGAATTTTGACAAGATCCATTTTACACTTGTCTTTATTTTGAGATGAGGTATATAAGTATTTACATTGTTCGGACTGTTGTCCTCATTTTCTTTTTTTTTTTTTTTGCCATATTCACGCCATTGCAGAGGTGAAAAAAATTATTAAAATAACTGAAAACTATGATATCCACAAAAGGGCATGGCATGTGGAATGAGGATAATCTACCCCACAGTATGAAATAAAATGTTGTTTAAAATTCCAACGTATATCACCTGAAAAGGCTGGAGCATACAATGGCTGAAACACTGTGAATATGACAATAAAAATGTGGACAAGTCTGAACGAGGTAAATAGTGCAGATATCCATATTATTTTAACTATTTATATTCAGACTATTGTCGTTAGCTTTGTTGTCAATGTTAACACAATATTTCAGCCATTGTGCTCTCCGGCCTTCATCAGGTGTATATTTATCTGGGTAATCTGCATGGAATTCTGAACTGAACTTTTTATTTAATCTACGGTGGTACACTGTTCATGTTCCACTACTGAGTTAATGTCTAGTATTTTTAGTACTGCTTATGTACAGTTATTCCCCACCTGTTTTCACTGAGTCCAAGTACACACTACCTGGCCCAGGGATTGAACTCGCAATTAAAATGCCACCAAATGCATGAACCAATGCTTTAATCCACTAGTCTATTGTCCTATAGGATAATTCTTCAGTCGTCTAACTCCAGTGTTCTTCCTTGTCCAGTATTTTCACTTCATTTCACAGAGGTTGATGACTACTGTTATCCTTCCATATTTGATCATCCATACCCAATTTCATTCTCTAACCACTCACTACAGCTTTTCAGTGTCCCTTCAGCCTTACATTTAGGGGGTGGCTTGTTTCACCTTTATATTCTTTGCCACAACTGCAAGGAATGTAGTACATGCAGTTCTTGGTCATATTCTCCCTCATGTTAAGCTTTACTTGACAGAGATTTCTCCATAGAGTAGAGCTGCTTCTGAATATTGTCCTGTTGTTGTATGGACTGCAGATCTTCTGAATCTTTTCCATTAAGCCCTTGAAATAAGGCAGACAGACCATGGCAATTTTCTTGTCTCCCTCCTTGACCCTTCTATTTCCACATGCAAATGTTGATGTTTGCAGGGTAGTTGTTATTCTGAAGGGTACGGTTGAGGCAGATAATTTCTTGTTGATATATATCTGGGTCAGGTCAACTTTTAATTTTTGCCTAATGTTGTAGGATAATCCTTTTCTTCACACTGTATGGATGGTGGGAATTGAAGTTAAAAGTTGGCTAGTGATATAGGGATATCTTGATCCATTCAAGTTATTAGTAAATCCAGTAAGGCCAGCTGATTATTTTCTTCTTCCATTGTGAACTGGATCAAAGTTCTTTTTGAGTTAACATGTCCACCAGCATTGTTTGTACATCTTCTTGGTGTGGTCAAAGTATGAAGGTATTATCTCCATACCACAGCCATGCTGTTGGCTTTAGTGATACCATTCCTAAAGACATTTCCTCGAAATATTTCCTGTATATGTTCACCATTACTGGTGACAATGGTGATCCCATCGCCAATCCCACAGCTGACTATAGGTCTCAATCTTGGAGACTACACATATCTGGCAGCATGGTGTAATGGTGGATCAGCTCTCTATACATATTTAGTGCAAAGTGGCCCTTATTCTTATTTAGGGTCTGTAACTGCTTTCTCTTAATTTTTAGGGTTACATCCTCCTTCACTTTGCTATAACTGCCATCCTGAACGAGCCATACCAATTTTCCATAGTATTCCAATTTGTCCATTGCTATCGATGTATTGACTGTCAGCTGACAATATCATGATACTAGTGTTGATTGCAAAGCTGTCTTAGGCAACTTTGCCTTTTGTAGTGCTTGTCTCACTTTCCATCTTAACTCATCTGCCTGGGCCTATGGGATTTTCAAGGCAATACCCTCCACTGGAACTATCATATCTAAGTATGGAACCACCTGCCTGATAGTGGTAGAGAAGTTGAAACCCTTGTTTAGCACTGATTCTGCAGAGGCACTCAACTATTGATTACTGATATTGATGACCACTCTTACTGAACAGCAGTGGACGTTGTTGCTGCTTCAGGTCTGTTCTTTCATTCGTGTGAGTTTACAGTGCTAATAAAGAAAAACAAATGACATCAAGTCTTCAGCAGCAGTCAAACATAACATGCAGCAGCACTAATCAGCAGGCAGGTTAGGTTTAAGGCTTCAAGTTTACCACAGAAAATTTTCTTGCAGAAAATGTGGATTAAAGCATTAGTTTGTGAATTTGGTGGTATAGTAATTGAGAGTTCAATCCCTGGGCTGGGCAGTGTGTACTTGAACTCGGTGTAAATGGTTGAGCTATAATTGAGCAGTACTAGAAATAAAAACTAGATGAGATATCCTTAGACATGGTCAGAATAATCTACTGTTGTAGATTAAATAAAGAGTTCAGTTCAGAATTTGCTGGAGGGTACAATGGCCAAAATATTGTGATAACAACAACAAAGATGAGGTCAATAGTCTTAATGTAAATAGTAACTTGTCATCCCAGAAATTCTGACAGAAAACATCCATTTCAATTTCAATCTTTATTGATAAATTTTTATATTTATTTACATATTTTAGGGTCATTAAAATTGAATTCCAGCTTTTACACACACACGCACACACACGTGTGTGTGTGTGTGTGTGTGTGTGTTATATTTGGGCGAAAATCTTTCATTGATGCAGGTTTGATTGTGGGCCAATGAATGATCTTGGTTTAAGATTTTTTGATTTTTCTCTGGTTTCCAGGGAATATTTGAACATGAATTGTCCAAAGTGTTCTGAGTGCTTTCATCATCTATTATCAAAGTTTTATTTTTGTGAATGTTTTCTTTGGTAGTTTTTGAGTGTCACATCTTTGCACATAAATGGATGCCATGTCAGTTTTTATTTAAAAAAAAAAAAAAAATAATTTTACCCCAAAACCAGAAAAAATACTCATAACTGTTAAAAAGGTAAAAAATATTTTAAAAATCTTTAACAAAGAACTTTCATTAGACTTCAACCAAACTTGTATGCACACACACACTCATATATATATATATATATATATATATATATATTCATTATAAAACAATATAAATGAATTGGTGATTCCATTTTTCCTCCTTTCTTCATGGTATCCTGTGGAATAATATAAGAAATTCCATTGTCTTTGGCAAAGGGACAATATACAATTTCCAATTCTTCTCTTTAGAAGTGATCAGAAATTCCCATGATTCTTTAAGAAAAAAAAAATTACTCAGGGTTCCCAAAGATTCAGGAAAAATGTGTAGAATATAAAAGATTTCTTTATCACAGAAATGCCATTCTGACTTATTGGGTCAAATTGGCGTGTTCTTTGAGGTATTTTAAGTGTCATTCACACTGTGGAAACACAAAACCAAAGTCCTCAAGTTTTGCTTTCATTGCAAACTTTTTCTCTTCTGTCATTGTGATTAAAGGCAGTCGTACAGGACCCACATCCATTCCAAATAAGGAAAGCATTGCTTTTTCTCGTGATACCAGTTCACCTGAAAGGAAAAAAAAAATATTTCATTAAATTTTATTTATTTATATAAACATCTACTCAATTGATTTATAACTTATATAGTATCCCCCAGCACCTAAACATCAGCTAGGTTTAGCTTAGTCTGGGAAATAATAAAGGTAGGAAGATTGTGATGCTCCAATCATCTAATCAGAAAGGAACTGAGATTGGTAAGAAATATGCATCTGTACAATCTATATTTACTATGAGAAATTTCCCAAAAAGTTCTTAAACCGACCCACTTTCCAAAATTTGACTGTAACATATCTATCTTCATAATACAAGAAGATAATATTTATTGATGAGATACAACCAAAGAGCAAAATATAATCAATTTTTTCTTCTTCAGTCACCTTTCTGTGCTAAACAATCTCTAGTTTTATCTCCCCCCCCACATTTACCTATCTCAGACTATTCCTATTTTGTATACAGGAAGTGACCACTGCATTTCTACAGCAATGAATTCCCATAAAAGGAAGTGAACACTATACCAGCTCAGTACCCTTGAAATAATAAAACATAAATATCACTTCAATGGTCTATTAATGTGTGGTAAGGTTATATGTCCATGCAACAGTATATATATATATATAAAGATTGGGTAGAGGAGATATCCAATGATAAAAAGGAATACAGGAGGGAGGAGAAGTAAAATATTTTGTTTGAAATACATTAAGAAGAAAGAATAAAATCTTACTCTCCCAATGAGAGTTCTGAAAAGTTAGATAATTTTATTCAACAGTAAGTCTGGAATTCCAAGTTGATGATGAAAAAATACATTTTCTAATTAAAGCAATATATTGTTTATCTCTGTGGAACTCCCTTCCAGCTCCATTCTTTCCAGCCAACTTTAATCTGCAAAAATTTAAATGCAATGTCAATCACTATCTACTGTCACCTTGATTACTCTTTTCTCTTCCTGTTCATTATTAATGTTTCTGTTCTTAATTCTTCCACACCCAGTATACTATTGTGCCTTAGTGACTTTACTGCCTAGCATGGGGTGAAACTGATAAAAAAATAAATAACAAAAATAAATCTCTGAACTAGAAAAATAAATTCCTTCAGTTGAGTGATACTAGAATAAATATTTTACAAGAATAAAAGGTATAATGATAGTATAACTGGTGCTATGCATCAAACTTGATAGTGACCTAGGGGGCTAACATAAAAGGAGCTACTTAATGTTTACTAATTAGCATAGAGTAATGGTTCTACAGAATGATGTTGAGAATCCTGTGAACCAAACATGAGGAAAGAGGGTCGGAAAGTTTGACACACAAAGGACGGATTGAAGGCAAGCGGGATAGAGAAAAACAATGCATGAACTACCTAGCAAGTTTAGTTAAATGGATGACAGAACAGGGTTTAGGAGAAATAACAAAAAGACAAAATTTATTCATTTTTATTAAAATCCATTGAATTTGTTTTAATAATGCTAAGTCTCAAAAAAATGCCATATAAAATTCATTATTTATTATTTTTATTATTATATTCAACATCCATAATGTTGAATGTTAAAATTATTCAACTTTTACCAATAAAAAAACTCAAGGTGACTTTAAAAATTGCTGCAAACTATTGATTCATTATTAAAGATGGAATGATCTATTATGACATGTTTCTAATTTGTATTTAGATACATTGTATTTATTTTCAGTCTTTCTATTTGAATTGTTCATCTATATTGCATATGATACATTATTGTACATAATTAGGTCAGAATAAAATTTGTATTTTGTATGAATACTAACTTATGAAAATTGAGATATAGTAGAGTCGGGGACCCCATATCATAGATTCAGGAGAGTATGAGTCACTTGTACTGCAGAAAACTAGTGGGATTGGTTTCATCATTACTAGATACCCAATCATTAAGACTCTTAGTTACATCACATCACAAGTCCCATATCCAATTTGGTTTGGTTTAGTATGGTTTGTTTTATGGCATATCAACCTCATTGGATTATTTAATACCGACAACTTTTTTTTCCTGGTAATATTTTTTGTCAAAAATCTATTTCTGGTAATATTTTTTTACTCACAAATGTATAGCTGGTAATATTATTTTAAAACATGTATTGCTGGTAATAGTTTTTTTTCAAAAATGTATTGCTGATAAAATGTTTTTTCAAAGATATATTGCTGGTAATAGTTTTTTTTCTTCAAAAATTTATTTCTGGTATCAATTCTTTTACAAAGTATCTCTGATATTAAAACCCATTTTTACACTTTTATAATGCTTTTTACCTCAGTTTCAGGGTTAACTATTTGCCCATAGTTGGGACCCTAACAGGTGCTACCACCCCAAGTCAGGAGAGACCTGGGAACACCAGCAATTGAGAGGTGGTTCCATGCTCCTCAAAGCCTCCTGATCAGAGGCCTTGCTGCTGGACATAGTTTATCATCATACCCAGGACGGTATCCAATTAGGGTAACACATGTACTATGTACTGTAGTCATAGCAGCAATGGGTGTGTCTAGTGTAAGATAGCCTGATGGATCCTATCCCTATTCAGGCTGGTATTTGAATTCGGTTTTCCTTTTCCTCACAGAGCTTATATACTATTCCCATATTATATATCCAACCAGTAGTTGAAGCATAAATATAAGCACAATATGAGAGCTACTTGGAAATTAAATTAGATTTAAGACTCCAAAAATATATCTCCCTGTGGACATGACATTGTAGATAAAAGTACTGTTAAAGCTTATTAGTTTCTTTAAAATCTAAAGTCTAATTCCTGTGTCATTTAGAGAAATATACATCTGCCAAAATAGAAAGGTAGATGCACATCATCACAGAGCACCTGATATGGCAGAAGTAGAAATAAGGAAAACTATCTTCTATGGGTTAAATAAAAAGTTCTGTTTGAATTTTCTAGAAAGTTACTGAACGTAACAGATACTTAAGTCTGAAATGTAATAAAAACAACGGGAAGACAAAGGAAATTGAAAGAACCAATATTTAATTATAACAACACTTGATATCAGAAATTCATATAAAAAAACAATTAGAAGACATTACTTTTCCTCTTTTGATCTATTGTGCCTTATCAACTTATTTGTAAGCAAAACTTCCAACCTTATATTACTACTATTTCTCTTGTGTTGCTAATATAGGGCATTCTGAAAAGTTCTTGGCCTTACTTATACCCCATTGATATTTGATTACATATTTTTCTTTTTGTTTTTTTTTTCTTATACATATATATATATATATATATATATATATATATATATATTAAATTTTTCTTGCACTCTGATATCACTTGAACAGTTTTTAAACACTCTATGTTCATAAAAGAAATCACTTGTACAAATGCAAGAAAAAATTAATAAAAAGCTTAATTTTAGTGCGTTGTCAATGAAACCTGTATAAAAGAGGGATTGCTGCCTAAATATGCAATATATACAGGGTGTGATGGATAATTTCTCATCTAAATTATGCAAAAATGAAAATAACACTGACATCTCATTTTAACAGAAGTGTTTGTCAAAATTACAAAATATCTTGAAATACTAGAGTAAATTCAATAAAATTGCCGTTGGCTTCAACCATGGTCTCTTTGGTGAAGATGGTCAATGCTGCCATAATCCTTGCTTTCTGTTCATCTTTGGTATTACAAGAAATATATAATGATTTTCCTCATGAAGTTAGGTGTGCTATTCAGAAAGTCAAATGGGCTACATGCTGCCCACTGGCTGCTCTAAGGCATCCTGTGGCTAAAAGAGGAAAAAGATGAGACTGTGCCTTTATTTTATATATTGTTTTGGCAATGCAATTTAACTAATTAGCAGAAGTTCTTTGACAGAAAAGTGGGGTAGTCCCACAAGTTTATTTGTTTGAAGAGAATTTATTAAGCTATTCATCCCAATCAGATGCAAGTAAAATAAAGAGAAATAGTGCAAGTTTTAAAAAATCAACCTGATAAATTAAACATAGGATACAATTGTTTCTTTGTTAATCTAAAAAATTCTTTTCACTTTTGATATATGATAGCTTGCTGAACATTGTCCCTATGTCCTTTCTAGAAAAGTCTGAGATCTCCTTTCAGTTGAATTAACTGCAGTTGAAACATTAAATTAAACTGTTAAAGTGGTAACTGTTTATATTGTTTGGACTGTTGTCCTCATTTTTATTGTCATATTCACAACATTTCAGTCTTCTTTGGGTGCTTTATGTTGGAATTTGAAACTACATGGTCCAGTGGATAAAAGTGTTGTTTGAAGTAATCCAATGACTTGACCCAAAGAGCTATGAGTTCAATAGCTGGCCACAGCAGGGGTGAACAAAAAGTTGGAGAGTTGAGAATTAACTGAAAATGAGATCCTGAAAAGGCATGGCATGTGGAACTAGAACACTCTACTCTGGTGAAAGAAATAAAGAGTTTGGCTTGAAATTCCAACATAGGTCACCTGATGAAGGTTAGTGTGCACAACAGCCAAAATGTGAATATGACAATAAAGATGAGGACAACAGTTGGAACTATGTAGATAGTGTAAATAGTTACAATACATCATCTTGGAAATTGTCATACCTGAACGTACCTATTCTATTATTAATAGACTCTCCCACACATAATAAGTAGTAGTAGTAGTAGCAGCGGTCGCCAGTTGGGCTCAGTGGTGTTGAGTGAGTCAGTCGATGTCGGACATTGAAGTATCAACCATCACAACTAGATTGCTGCGTCATTAACTCTTATTGCAAGTTCCTAACGTTTTGTACGTCGGACTCTTTTAGGACAGACTTAGTGAAATACAAGCCTCCACTGTGAAAACTACTCTACAACAGAAATATAGACAGATGAAGAATAAATGGTCATTATTACATAGTTCTGGAAATAAATTAAAAAGTGATAATCTGCAAAGATTTAATCCAGTCTGTATTTATAATTTTCTTATTTTTAATTTCAAAATAATTATTAAGGCTGTTGAAATACTTTAAAATATGATTTGTGAAATATGAGATGTTATTAGTGTCACAATTTTTTCTTTTTTTTCTTACCAACCAAAAATACGTCTAAACTGTTTTCACCAAATTTTGGTCAAATTAAATGAGGTTGGATTATAGAACTTATACCAAGACAAAGGTTGATAGACACACAGACAAGTAGAAAATCTGGATGTTTTTATTAAATTCTGATTAGATTAAGAACCAGATGGATTTACAGGGCTTCCACCTGTACAAAGGATTGATGAAAATACAAATATTAAATGTGATTATGATGCTTTGATCACAGATTATGTTTGTCAAATGTGATTTTTGAAATCTGAGACCCATTACTACCTACACAGACAACTTTTGTTTTTCTTTATTTCATTCCTGCCCACAAAAATTTCCCCAAGTGACTTCTTCCTCACTGTTTTATCGGAAGTTGTTCACTTTATCTTGCAGCTACTTATGTTTACATGTTACTTCCTTTTGACTTGACATGACTTAACCAAGTGGCCATTGAATCTTGCCCATATAGCTGAATGATTAGAGTCAGGACCAAGTTCAGGAAGTGCTGGCAATATGGTCATCAGGGGAAATAGTTCTCATCTCAATGTTCTTCCGTGTAAAAGTGATCATTTAAAAGAATCTGTGTGTAGTTGTTTTAAGTGCAATGAACTTCAAGATATAGGTAATCATGGCTCTCCATACTTTCTTTTGGGAATTACCATGACTTCTTGGTAAAAAAAGTGGAATAGTTTCCTATTGTCTCCTCAATGGTTTTGAAATTCAAAGTTACCCTTCTTTTAGATATACGCATGATGTAATGCATAGTGGCTTGGATTGAGAAATTGGAGGGCCAAGATTGAATTTCAGTCATTCATTACATTTACTTATACACAAATACCCTTCGGAAAAGTATCCAATTTTACGTATCCAGCTATGGGTTAAATAGAAGGATGTATCTGGAAAAATCATTGTTATTCTCAAAAAACTGTTCATACAATATTCACTTGTAGAAAACAAATTTTATCGAAGAAATAATTTGGCTTCAAATAACTCACAAAAGGTTGATTAACTGCAAAAAATAAATCAAATCTCTTAGTTGAAAAGTTCAATTATTTAACCCATAACTGGAGGGAGGAGAAATAAATTCATAACTTTTCCAAGGGTATTAATGTGAAAATGAATGCAACAAATTAGGCTGGAATTTGAACTTAATTCTCTGATTCCAATTTCTATGTCAATAATCATTATTTAAAATTAAAATATGTTGTCATATTTAGCACTAACTTGAGCTTACGGTTAAAAAACTTTGTCTTTATCCCATGGTCTAACATTAAAATTCATTATCATAATTTAGCAGTTATTAGGAATAGATGTAACAATCTTATGTTGTTCAGATTTCTCAGATGAAACACTGTCATTATTCTTGATTTTCAAATTGTCTTTCATTTGTTTTTGTTTACATTTAATAGAAATAAGCAAAAAAGGTTTGTTTCAATTTCTTAACTAAAGCTTTATTATTAACTAGTACTTATAGAAAATGGAAACAAAAAGGGCACTTATACTTAACATCAGAAAGAGATAGTTGAAATATCTTGGGCACATAATGAGGTAAGAGGGTTTGGAAAATTTGATACTCAAAAGACAGATTGAAGGGAAGGAGGACAGCAGAAAACAATGCATATCTTAACTAGCAAGCTTGAGTATAGCAGAACAGGTTGTAGGAGAGATAATAAAAAGACAAAAACTATTAAGAACCACAAAGAATAGGAAATTGTGGAGAACCATGATTGCCTACATTCTGTTTTCCTCTTTAAATTTTCTGATGAATGCTGACATTATCAACTGAATCAGCATCTTAGGAATTCCATAACCTTAAAATATCTCTGGAAATTGTCCTATTACATTGTTAAATATTTCAGTTTAACATCTTTGACAAAATATTGCAATAACAATAATAAGTACAAATGCAAGTCATTATTTAAAGAAGTAAGAGGGTACAAATGAAAAAAAATTAAAAATTGACAAGGTTTTCCATTTCAATGAAGTAGATGTTAAATACATAAGAATATTATTGCTTCCTCTTTCTTTCTTTCTCTTACTAAAATCAAACAGCATCTCTGATGTATCTTTTTCTTCTTTCTTCACAATTAAAAAGAATAGTCCATTATTTATCTGAGGTAATAGCAGAGCATAACATATGTGCTTACAAAGGAAGGAACAAGCAGAATCATGACATTTGACAAATTCAAAGAATATATGAAATAAAACATAAGTATTCTTTGAAGTTAACTCACATTATGAGAAAATATTTTCATTATTTCATATCTATTTTTTCTACATTAACTTCATTGTTTAAAACACTTATACTTTGAATTTTGTTGAAATGGTTAGTGAGAAAGAGAAAAAAATAGAAAATTGGAGAGAAAAATAAGAGTGAAAGTGAAAAAAGCAACAAGTGTGGAGAGAGAGAGAGGAAAAAGACAGTAAAAGGAGGAGAGAAAAGTGAAAGTAAAAAAAGAAAAAAGAAAGAAAGAACAAAGGAATGTAGAGATAGAAGAGAGAGAGAGAGAGGAAAACAATAAAAAGTGGAGAGAAAAATAAATATATTTTCTCTACTATTATCTTTTAATGTTCCTTTAATAATATTCAGTATTGGAATTTTGCTGAGAGGTAAGAGTAAAAAAGAGAAAAAGTGACAAAGAAACAGAAAAAGAGAGAGAGAAGAAATAGAAGAGGAAAGAGAAAAAGTGATAAAGAAACAGGAAAGCATAGAGGAAACGAGTAAAAGGCTCGGATTGAGGAATCTGAGAACTGAGTTTGAATTTCAGCCAATCCATTACATTCACTTATGGACTAATACCCTTGAGAAAGGTATGAATCCTCTTCTTCTCCCCCCATCTTATGGGTAAATAGCAGGACAGACTGGGTTCTATAGCCTTGGACAGCAACTGGTCTACCACAGAAAGAAATGGCAACCTACTGCAGGAAAAATCAGCCTTATCAGTCAGGTATCGAAAGATACATGATTGCCTAAGCATGTATCACGCACAGCACATAACTGACTGATTATCTTTAATGTCCTTTTAACAACACTCAATCTTGAAATTCTGTTGAACTCATGTTCTATTTTAAAAAAATAGAAAAGAATGAAGGTGAGAGAGAGAGAGAGAGGTCCTAAATGAATTCTTCACATGCATTTATAGAAGCTTGAAGAATATTTTGCAAAAATATTATTTTAATAAAAACAAAATCATTCCAGACAGCCAAACTAATTTTGTGTCTTCTTGATGTTCTTAATACAATATTTTGACTGATCCATTCTCCAACCTTCACCATAAGAAAAGGACACTCCTGTTTCTTCAGAAAATGCTGACTGAAACAATAGCAGAAACAACAGGAAGAAAGCATTCAGTTGTCCAAACAAAAGTTAGAATATTAATTATACTTCTCAAAGATGAAGATAGCAGTCCAAATGGAAGACGTCCTGGGTAAGACGATAAACTACATCCAACAGCAAGGCCTCTGATCAGGAGGTTTTGAGGAAGTGTGGAACCACCTCTTAATTGCTGGTGTTCCCAGCTCTACCCTAACCCAGGGTGGTAGCACCTGTTAGAGTCCCAGCTACGGGCAAATAGTGAACTCCCAGTTTTTCCCATCATATATCCGTGTCCTGGGTATGGCGATAAACTACATCCAAAAATAATGTTGCCAGCTATACGTTTACTAGTACTATATATTTGATATATATATATATATATATATATAACTAAATTTGGCATTAAATGAACTACAGTGGTTGATATGCCATAAAACCCAACCAACCAAATGGAAAAATGAAATCTTTCCATTTTAAAAATTCCAAAAACCATCAGAAGTGATTATTTACATGAAATTCTTAGATTAAGTATTTTCTTTATTCCATTCCATTTTATTCATAAACCAATTTTATGATTCACTTAAAGCCCACTGAAGGCAGACATTAAGTTCAATGTCAATTCACTTTTTATTTATCAAACTTAGAATAATTTGTAAATAAATAAGGAGTGACTACTCTATTTTAAGCCAAACTCCATCTTCATTAAAATGTTAAAATTATCTTTACTTGTTCTTCTACTTATCCATAATTAGCAGGAGTCTTGTATTAAATAATTTTTGAATACAGATACTTAGAATTTATTAATTTTTTTTAAATAAAGTTTGGAAATGTTCTTGATGGAAGAGAAAAAGAAATGAAAACATTAATACTTTCTGTATAAAATAAGGATACCCAAGAATAATTCTACATTGATTTTGTAATAAATATATTTTTCTTGTAAAATAAATGTATTGTTATTTGACAGGTATTATTATTTTATGCAGCAATTGGTAAACTTTACATTCTTTTTCAATGTTCATAATTTATTTTCAGTTTTTTTATTTAACATACAAAAAAAATAGATAATCATTATCATCATCATCATCAGGGTGTGAATGAATCCTGTCATTATTAAATTGCAAATTGAACTGAAAATTGTTCTTTTTTTGTTTTTCAAGTTAGCTGCTACGTTACATAATACAACTAGAAATCAGATTATTATATGTAAGGTTGATTGAGAAAAAAAGGTTTCCAATTCTGAAAAAGAAATATTTTAGATCAGATAGAATAAAGAAACTTCTAACAGAATGGATTAAATTTATTTCTCTTCAAAACTGAAAGTCCATTTTACAATATAATCTCTATTTAATGCTACACATTTTCTAAAACATTCTGTTCACTTCTTTGTACTGTTCATCAAAAAAATTTCTGGTTCACTTTTAATTAAATTACACAAAATGACATCAACATTATAATTGAATAAAAAAAAAAAAAAAATTAATCTTTAAATTTCAGGAATAACTAAAATTCTAATAATGCCAAATTGGAGCTGCACAGAGGATGTGTGACCAAAATTGGGAATTTTGTACTTCCTATGGCTTGTGTTATTTGTTGAGTGTAATGCAAAATTGGATTGTTGTAATGCCCCCCCCCCAAGTTATTTCCAAAACTTATTCTACAGATGTTTTGTTTCAATGCTCCCAATGTTTAATTGCTTTCATATTTTTGCAAATTTTGATAAGTTGCCCAAATTCTATCACTGATTGCTGATTTATACATAACACAATTGTAGTACTCCTGACTAATTTACACTTATACTCAATGCTGTCACTCAGTGAACTGACACTAAGCACATTTGAACAGGACTTGATAGATTAGTGAATAAAATTACAAACATATTTTTATCTCTCCTTTTAGAAAAACTACTGTAAGTAGGAGACTTTACTTATCAATCAAGCAGTTTTCTATTTGTTAAATATAAAGATATACTTTGCATACATAGTGATTATTTCAGTCTATGTTGTTGGTTATTTTGTTGTTTTTCTACACTAATTCTGAAGTTCTCTATGTCTTCCCAAAATGTTAATAATCAGATATCAGAGAGAGGAGAGATAATGGTTAATACCCAAGATGACTGTTTTACACTTTCTGTTGTCTTTTTACCATTTGCTTAGTAACTGAATACATATATAAAATTTAGTTTGCTTTGGAAGACAAAATATGTCTGCTGTCAGCTTCGATCAAAATTGGGCATTGTGTTAGCTCATGGGACAGCTAAAGTATGGATGACTATAAAGATGACATGATCCACAATGTGAAAAGTATATTTTCAATATAATAACACTATTATACAAGCAACTTTCAATTTTGCAAATAAAGTTTCCTTTTGACTGAAATTTAAAAAAAAATGTTACTTTTATACAGTTTCTTGTAGCTGTCATGTGTTATTTTCTGAATGTGATACAAGCTATCAGATTAGTCTGTTTAAGCCTTTTAACTCTAAGATTTGTTTATAAACTACAGTTTATAAAGTTGGAAGAGTGTCATAAGGCAGATTGAAAAGTGTGTTAAACAGCTTGTGGTATTTTAATGAAATCAACACACAAACCACTATTTGGAAAGACATACTGAAAATATATATTAAAAGATTACTTTACCCATATATATAAACTGAAGATGCCTGATAAAGCACTGATTAATCTTGTTATTATATTTATTTTTTCTTGCATTCATACAAGTGATTTCTTTTCTGAACATTGTGTTTAAAAACTGTCCTAATGATCTATAGATCCAAGTGATTTCAGCTAATTTATTAACCATCATCAGAACATTGTTTAACAGAATATGTAGTTTGTTTTTTATATAGAAATAGGAATGTTTTAATTACTGAACACAGCCAGCACATTATAGCCATCTTCATAATTGATATTAGTGAGAGTGGGTTTCTTTTTTATTATTCAGATGTATATTTGCTACACATACATGAATATACATTATCATCCTAATCCCACATAGACTAATAAGAATCATGATACACTTACATAAATTTACACAAAAACATTGCTTTACAAGACAAGATTCAAGTGAAGTCTGCTTAATCAATGAAATACAAACAACATAAAAGTAAAAAATACCAGAATTTTGTCTTACTTTTTTCTCCATATTTCATTCTCTGATGAAGCCTTAATAAACCTTAAATATGTTAGATTTATGAGGTTTCTGTTTTGTTTTTTATGCTATCCGATTTATATATACTGTTTCAATATCACATTGAAACCTGAAACAGTCATTTTTAAATACATGTAATCAAAATGCTGACGAAAATGTTAGTGTTTGAATGCATTATTTTTAAAAGTTTTTCCTCTATTGAGTTTTTAAATTGTTTCACGAAGTTTGCATATATATATATATATATATATATATATATATATATAGTTAGCATATTAACACATAGTTATGCATATGTCTATGCAAATGTAAGTTTACATATGTATAAATGTATATATTAATACTTGTACATCGTAGACACATAAACATATACGCATATGTAAATGAATGAGTTGATAGTCCCATAATGAAAAAGCATTTATTTTAAACAAAATAATCTCTATCTCTATCAATGCATTTAATCTGATGTTTCTGCATAAATTATAGATTTATAATTTCAGTTTCAAATTCAGTTAAAATTGTGTGTGTATATATATAGTCTCTCCCTTTCTCCTCTATACATTATAATTTAGTTTGATATAGTACTAACAAATTTGGCAGGACATTCCACTTTGATATGTTAATGATGATGTTGTTTGTAGTTGATTCGGAAAGGCAAAAGTTATAAAATATGAAGTGGTCACTTCATATTCTTACCACATTTTTAATGACTGTCATAATAGCCTTCATAATTTTCTTTTCTCTTTTTTTTCCTCTTTCTCCATATGAATCTCTCTCTGTCTAAATGGAGAAACTGAAAGCTCTGTAAAAGCACAATTTATTTCAAAAACTAATTAACTAAATATGGAGTATCTTCTATTCTTGCAGTATGTGTTAATGAAATTTTAGTATTTAATCTTAAAGAGGTAAACTAAACAACAATAAACAGACATTATATATATATATATATATAGAGAGAGAGAGAGAGTGTGTGTTCAAGATAACTAATGTTGTGTTGAGAGGAATGTCATGATTTTAATTCAATGTAACTACAACAACAAAAAAATATTTTCCTTATCAGGATTGTGCACAAAACTGACTTAGCAAAATTCAGAAATAAATTTAGGAATTTTGACTAAAATGAATCAAAGGAAAACTACATTGAAAGAAATTAAATGTTTCAGTTTTTTCTAAGTTAAAAAGACACAAGCAGCAAGTTCTTCATATTATTTGGGCTGATAGTGTTGATTGTAAGAGTTTTATAAGCATGCAAATATATTTATCTCTCTTGGTCTGTCTATGCCTTTTGGTCTATCTCTCTCTCTCTCTCTCTTTTGTTCTACCTGTTATATAAATATTCATTGATCTATTTAGTTATGTCATAAACTTTAGTCAAATATACTAAAAAAAAAATAATTTACTATAAAAAATTTACAACAGCTAATTTTTCATCAGCAACAACAACTCTCCAGTAAATTTAAAACTATACAAGACCAACATTATTCATGAATTAATATGCCTCCTAAGGAATGGTGTTTCTGATGAAAATAAATTCATAATTATAATGAACATGCCACCACTTCCTTCTCAAAAGAGTTAACCTTAGATCTCTTGGATCATAGCTCCATAAGGACCATTTAAATCAGCATAAAAGCATATCAACTTAGATATGCAACATACATGTCAAAAACTCAGTTCTAATACAAGTGTAAAAAAAACAAACATCTAAAAGTAATGGAAGCCCTTGTAAAAGTCACAAACTCAACCTTTTACATCAACTACAAACACAGTCATAATATATTGTACTCCATATGATGAAACAGAAATACACAAAAACAACACATTCCTTTATTTTTTTTTTTTTTAATCATTTCATCCCAAGCAAGATGATAAAGCCACTAAGATGCAAGAAGTGATTGAGTAAAAGAAAATGAGAAAACATGAGTGAGGAGAAAAAAAATTAAAAACAAAAAAGTGGGAGGTTGGATATTTTTGTATGATAACAATTTTTATAACTTGGAAATAAATTTGGGAATAATCAAAATTAATTGCAAAATTCGGCCATGAAGTAAAAATAATTGTTTTTATGGAAAGTAAGAACCAACGTACATCAAATTGTCTTCAAATTAAGCAGTGACAGAAGAATTATCATTGAACTTTTAAAAGGTAAGCTTAAATATTAAACTTAATCTTAAATACTTAAATGCACTGATTAATTTTGAGTTCTTCAGTAGTTTCTGGTGCCCCTTCTGTTTGCCTCGGGGTTCTTGATAGGCTCAAGAAGCGGATATGCAATGTGGTTGGCCCTGCCCTGGCGTCTCGTCTACAGTCACTTTCTCACAGACGCGTCGTTGCCTCCCTCTGTCTGTTCTACAAATACTCCCATGGAAATTGCTCCGAAGAGCTGCATTCGCTGGTTCCCAGACTTCATGAGTTCAAGCGCCCTACAAGGCTGGCATCCCGCTCTCACCCCTTCACTGTCGAAACTCCTAAATATAGCCATCTCTTCTACTCTAATAGCTTCATGTCTCGCACCTCTCGCCTGTGGAACTCCCTTCCCTTTTCCTGTTTCCCTGTGAGCTATAATCTCCAGCTATTCAAGTGTAATGTCAATCGACATCTCCAGTTGCCTTGATCTATCCACTACCCTCATCCTTTCTTCTATCACTCCTATCTGATCTTGCTCTAAATTTTCTGTAACCCCTTGCGTCCTAGTGGCTTCCCGCCTTGCTTGGGGTGAAATGCTTAAAAAAAAAAAAAAAAAAAACAGAAGTTTATTGTTGGGCCCTCTGCAGGAGCTAGCATAAATGCCACTTGATAAGGGCGGCTTTTAAGCTAGTATTCAAATATGTTCCTATCTCTAATATAATGCCACCACTCAGCATGATACCTTATCAATCAATCCTTGTACATACACATACATACATTATATATATAATAATGGACTCTCCCATCAGTTTTGACATATGAGGATCTGACAATTGATTCAGTTATAAAATTTTGTGCGATAATCTTAAGTGGCACTTAAGACCTGCTAGTGATTTACAAAGGAGGTCATATATGAAGCAAGAGTGAGGATTGTGGAATGAGATCACTGTTAGATTGGCTGACCTTTTAGATCTTGCTCTAACAATAACACATTTCTAAAAAAAGCATATTTTGATTCACATCTAATCTTTTGTGTCCCGTTATTACCTGGATGTATTTAAAAAAAACAAATCAATTTCCATGGCTGATGATGTCTGTATGAACAGATGAAAGTACTAGCAAAAAAAGACAAGTTGAATTTATTAAAAACAGGGATCACAACATTCATCTAGAGGTTCGTGGGTTAATGTAATTTTAATAAATTTGTTTGTGAAGATGTATTCTCACCATTTATATCATTAACTTCATTAATCTGTTTTTTGTATGAATGATTCATGTAATATAAATTGAACTGCACCACACATTGGATATATATATATATATATATATATATATATAAAATGTACTTTTATGCAAATATCCAACAATGTTGATTATTGTTTCATGCTTGTATTTCTACCTGACCTGCTATCCCACTTTGACTTAATTTAGAATATTCTACAGTCAGTATTGAAGTTAATTTAAATGAATTAGTAAGTCTCTGACATTTTTCGGTAGAGCTGAAGTGGTTGGCTGTTTTTTTCTCTTATTATTTTTTCCTTTTTGTCTTTTTGCATAATGTGAAATATTTCTCAGGTGTCAAAATTCAGTAAAAAAAAAAAACATTAAAGAAATAAAAAAAAATGTTCTATTTTTTTAAGTTTTAAAATAGGGAGCAGCTATGGATTTATTTTAACTGAAGTGGATGAGTTGTTTTTGTGAGAAAGCAAGAGAAAAAGAATATTGGGAAGGAAAAGTGTAAAGAAAGAATTCAGAAAGTAAAAAGGAAGGAAAATAAGAGTTGAAAAGAAAGAAGGAATGCAAAAAAAGAGGAAAAGAGAAGGAAATTTAGAGAATTTTAAGGAAAAACTGAAATCTAAGAATTTATAAAAAAAAAAAAAAGATGGAAAATTGAAGTATTTCAAAAGCAACTTTTTTTTTTTTTTAATAAATTTCATATTAGGTTTAAAACAAAACCTTTTAATTTTAAGCTTAATATTATAATCTGTATATATAAAACAGGATGTCTATGCATCTGTCTGATACCTCTTCACTTGAGATCCATCCAACTGATTTTGACCAAACTTGGCTTATACATTGTCCAATGTAAGAGATAGGTTCTTAGCATAAAAAATTGATAATCAATAAGGCCAATCAAAAATCAATAAATTCAACTTTTTTCAACTCCGTATGTAGGTTACTTCCATCATGATGAGCTCAATAATACCTCATTTTTATTTCTATGTCACTACATTTAACAAAAAATGAAAAATTGATTTCAACACAAATTTTAAACTAAAAACTCAGTTTTTCATGCAGTCTAATATAAACATCACTCAATTGTAGCCAACAATAAGTTGATTGTTTAATAGTCATTTAACTTGATAATTGAGTCCACCCATATAGTGAAAACCCACATAAATAGTGAAAAATGGCAATTTTTTTTTTCTTCTTATTTTTCATTGATCTTTCAACCAATTTTCATCAAACTTAACAATTGCTTTATAAATGTATCCTCTTTTACATCCCTCGTAGCACACTGACAAATTGAATTTCAAAAACTCCAAAATAATTGTGGTCTGAAATGAGTCTGTTTTACCCCTTCATGTCCTCGGCTAACTTCAATTGAATAAATACAGACTACTTCTGTTATATCAGTAACTGCATTAATTCAAAATGTTTTTTTTAATGAAAGTACTTTAAAGTAATTGTAGATAGACTCTGTTACATCTAAACATGATACTGTTTTTGCTCCATTCTAATTGAAGGCTTTTTCTGATTGACCTGTTGGGTAGGGCTGCTAGTTCTTAGTAAATCTGTGACCACAAAATATTTTAATAACAATAAATATATCATGAATGGGAATTATAACTCTGAGTAAATAATTATGAATCTCTAATATATATATATATATATATATATATATATATATATATATATATATATATGAGTAACAGCAGGACATGGAACCAACAAAATAAGTATTATTTATTATCTGGTTATGTGGTGTTGAAGAAATGAGGGACAGTAATACTAAGTAAAATTGTGAGTTTGGGGTCAAATGTCGATCAAATATAGATTTGAATATGACAAAATGATAAGATAAAGATAAAGGTATATACAGTCTTTCTTGTGTTTTATAAAGACATGTAATGAGTGTCCAGATAATTTAGTTGGAAATGGCATGCTATACTGCTTGGTATTTGTGCCAGAAGCTCCAATACAAACATTTCAGAGTCTTTGGGTGTCAATCTGAGGACGGTACAGAGGATTCAGAAAGTTGAATGATATATCCAGTCAACATCATGGTGGTTAGAGTGATCACTAGTGATGGCAACTTTATGCTTCTATTCATCTTCCTGCAGGTCCTCAGCCTCAGCACCGGCACCTGCATCAAGTGCCTTGAGGAAATACTGCTACCCTGGGTCAAGAGGGTGGCTGCTGGAGACCCTATGTTTGCCAACAGGTCTATGCACCATGCCACACAAGCAGGAGAACCCAGTCATGGCTGTCAGACAATTTTTACAACCGCACCACCCCAGACATCTGGCCACCTAACTCACCATACTGCAACCACATTGATTATTATGTGTGGGGTGCAGTTGAACAAGAAACCAACAAAACTCTTTGTAAGACCAAAGATTAACTGAAGGCAAGGATTATGGCAGCATTCACCAACTTAGATAAGGAGACCATCCAGAAGAGATGCAGGAGATTCTGAAGTCATCTGGAGACTGGTTGAAGCCAATGGTGATTTTTATTAAATAAGTTTACTCTTTAGTATTTAAAGATATTTTTGTATAATTTTGGTAAATTTATCTGTTAAAATAAGGTGTTAGTGTTATTGTCGTTTATCCATTGTTTAGGTGACAATTTATCCATCGCACCCTGTATATAATATTTTATAGCATATTAGTTCATACATAATAATCATATAGTATCATATATAATGTGTGAGCAGAAAAAAAGTACAGGAAAACCACAAGTCTTTTTAATGGGATGCAAGTTGCAAATTTTTTTAATGGGATTCGAGTCGCAAATTTGTTTAATGGGCATGAGCTTTTTAATAGGATGTGAGTCGCAAACCATAGCATAGTTTTTGCTCAAGTGCAGAACATCTAGTGGGAATAATTTCACAAGTATCTGCAAGATAAACTTGTTAATGATTACACCACAAGGAGGTGCCTCTATCCTAAAGATTGTAGGCTAAAAACATTGTGATAAAATCAATTAAAAATGTACAAAGAATTAAAATAACTCATTGTAAAACATATGACAACTTAGTGTTTTGTGATAAAACATGAATAAATATATAAAAAATATTAAAATATTGTCATTTTGCAGTTGAATTGGCTCACATTGAATGTGAGTGTAAGTTCTATGCTAAGAGTTTCTTCTATTGCACTTTTTGCTTGTGGATCTCTCTCCTGGCTTCTTGCTTCCCTGTCAGTTTTGTTCTTCAAAAATTTAAATGCAATGTCAATTGTTATTTTCTGTCTTCTTAATTCTAATTCTTTTTATTTTTTTCTCTCCTTAATAGTATATTATTATCATATTATCTAACACTCAGTAACCCCTTGCATGTTAATGAATTTATTGCCTTTCTTGGGGTGAAATGATTAAAAAAAATGTAATAATGTCAGTTGATGTATTTCCACAAAATATTTGTTAGAGAAGATTTAGCTGGTCATGGAAGATATCTCTGCATTATAAGTAATATTTTATCTTGACTCAAAGGCTTTTTTTTTTAATTATAATTAAAAGGAAGTCCCTGATTTGTCATTTTGTTAGGAAAGTGCAGGAAATAGGCTCTTGTTTCATTAGAAACCAATTTACAATGAATTATTCTAGACGGAAACTGTGGACATATTAACTGTTTAAATATTCCAGTAGGCATTGCAAAGATCTGGCAATTCTGTATTCATTATTTGTTCTTGTAACAGAACTCAGCAAAGGTTTTTGCTGGTGGTTTCTATATTTCTTGATGTTATGTGAGTGTTTTACTTATTTGCTTTTATATATGCAAAAGCAAATATTCACCTGAAATGAATAGATCTCCTGTCTAATGTGTTTAACATCTGAGGCACTGAGAATAACTTAAAAATGAAGAATTAACAACTACTAGCATAGTACCCATAAAAAAATGAAAATTATTTACAGATGGATTAGCACTTAGGCCTAGTATTAATAAAGTATCTGTGGATCTGTAGCAGATAGGTTTGCCTATTGTTCAGTTCACATTCGTTCCGTCTTTTGAACAGGAGTAGATGTTTATCCCTTGTTTCCTGTTCAGGGTTGGATTTCCAGTTATTTCTAACGTCTGCCTAAACTGTACCCTTCTAACATCTGCCTAAACTCTGAAATTTTATTTACTGTTTACTTTTTCCTCAACAGGAGTAGATATATTCACCTATTGCCGAGTCCACACTTCTCTCCAGTCTTTTGAACAGGAGTAGAGGCTTAGCTTTTGTTTGCAGTTTAGGATTGGGTTTCTGGTTCCTTCAAAAATCTTTTTCATTCTCTTTGATGCGCAGTAGTCCCTTATACCTTAGTGGCATCATCACCTTGCATGGGGTGAATTAATTAAAAAAAAAAAAAAAAAAATTTACACACATAAAATGCTTATCTTCCTTGATAAGTTAAATCTTCTCCAGCAAATATTTTGTGAACATTCGCAAACTGACATTTTTTTTTTCATTATTAGTCATATTTTAATGTTTTCATATTTGTTATTGACATTTGATCACAACGCACTAAGTTGTCGTAGGTTTTACAATGTTATTTTCATTCTTCATGTCATTTTGATGGATTTTATCAGTCCTGATTTTAGCCAAAATATTCTTCAATCTTTAGAATACAGGCACCTCCTCTTGTTATAATCATTAGCAAAGCTCATTTTTCAGATTGTGAAATTGATCCTCACTGGATACTCTGCACAATGTAGGAATCAGCTGCCTGTCTGTTCATTTTCACATGATAACAGTAGAAAAGCATTTAAGAAGGAGGAAAGATAGTGGGTAAGAAAAAAGTTCAAAAAAGAAAAGCAAGGGGGGAGGATAGGGATGATAGAAAAGTGTAAATCCTTTGCATGTCTTATGAGTCATTGTAAATTACACAATTTATAGATTACTTGTATGTTTTTTACTGGTTTTATTTATTTTATTCAGTTTTTTTTACTTTGTAATGATTCATTTTTACTTTGAATTTTGTAGCATGAAATTTAAATTTGTACAAATGTTAATGAAATGTATTTTTGTGATGCACATGTATGATTTCGTATAAAATTAGTGTAGGCTTATGGCCACATCATGTTTAAACATTGGTTCCCGTATGATTACTGAAGTTAAGCAATGTCAAACATAGTCAGTACCTAGATGGATAACTGCTTCAGAATACCAGGTGCAGTAAGCTTGTATGTGCATGTTGTGTAATGGATATTTGCTTGTAATTGTTAATCAGAGAGCAGAGTTCCAATTTTTGTGTGAGGTTCCTTATATTCACTTACACACAAATACCCTTGGGAAAAGTATGAATTTACCTCTTCCCCCCCCCACAAGATATGGGTTAATTAATAAAACTTGCATCACTAAATTCATTATTAGTTCCCCTAAAAAATATTCTTACAATCTAAATATATTTTCTGGATTTAAATAACCTCCAAAGGATTTATAATCCGTAGAAAATGAATGAATCAAAATTAATGTAAATTATTAATTTAATATTTTAAATTTAAATATGTTAATGTGTTAGAAGTAGTCAAACTTGATTAACAAGTCAGCAGCTCTCGTGTGTTATATATATATGAATAAAAATAATGGAGGCATAGTGACGTAATGGATTTTAGATCAGATTGAAGAATTTAAGAGCCAAGATGGAATTCCAGTTGAGTTCATTGCATTCACTTACATGCTAATTCCCTTGGGAAAGGTATGAATCCATCTTTTCTCCCCCCCCCCCAGTTATGGGTAAATAGCAGGAAAAACAGGGTTCCATAGTCATGGGTGGTAACCGAACAAGGAAAAGGACAACTGTGAATTCAAAACCTGCAGAAGATCATTTGGGGACCTTGTGGCATACTGTGTACCAGTTCTCTGTATTTGGCTCATCCCAAAAATGTGATTGGTTCTGCACAAGACTTCACCACTATAATGAAATGACATGTGCGGCTAGTCTGGCTGTTGGTTCTAAGAACCGAGCTGCTTGATCCTCATACATTAAAAAACAACGTGTGAGTTCAGTGTGTGTATGTATGTATATATATATATATAAAATGTGTATGTATATTTCTGGTGGTTATAATCCTCAATTATATCTTACACATGGCATTATGCAGCTCTCAATATAAAGTACTTGAGACATGCCATAAACTTTGACCTCTTTAGCCAGGAATATGGGTTCTTTTAAGAAGAATGAAAGTCTGTGTTTTAAAATTGATGATAGGAGAGGAGATGCTAGCCATATCTTGTAGGAAAACAAATCCATTTTGTTGCTTGGCATAACACTAGATTAATAGTCTACTCATGCGCTGGATTGACAATGTCAGATCTCCCCCCAACTCCCTCCACTTATATGGAGGTGAATATTGGACAGTTTTTTCACAAATGGAATTTGAGGGAACTGAGGTGTTGAAAATATCAAAGTACATTCAAAAATCAAAGTTCTAAGAAGAATAGGAAGTACAAAGAAACTGTTGACAATAATCAGAAAGAGAGTTAAAATTTAAAAATATGTACTGATGAAAGAAGGTTTGGAGAAGTTAATACTCACAGGATATATCAAAGGCAAGAGAAGCAAAGGAAAGCATCAAGTAACTTGCTTGATGAATGGATGGAGCAATATGTATTAAAAAGAGAAAAAGGGCCATTTAAAAGAGAAAATGCTGTTCAGAACAACAACAGACTGGAAGTTGTAGAGAGCCATGACTATTTATATCCGGAGGAGATATATGAAAGAAAAAACACAAAAGCAATATCTGTAGTCTATATTGGTTATTTATAAGCAGTTTTAAAGGAAATGAGAAAGGCAATACCACAAGTGATGAATACACAGATTCAAATTCATCATAATTGTTTGTGAAATAAGCTTGCTTTTCTATATATATCATAAATATATATATATATATATATATATATATATATATATATATATATATATATATATATATATATAAATAAAACATGAGAAATATATATTCCATATATTATTCAGACTAGTATCTTCATTTTTGTTGTTTTTATAATGTTCTTAAATAGCCTTGTCAGATCAAGACATTCATATCGATGTCATCCATGGAGCCAAACCCATTCAGAAATATCCAAACTGTCAGTTGTATACAACCACTTACTCAGATCAATGGTTAAAAATGGCTTTGAACAAATGAAGCCTGTAGATTTTACTGCAGACTGTGTGGCCTGGTACTACAGGATTGCAAACAAAGGACTGTACCAAATAACAAAAATCACATTATTTGGGGACTTTCAACAGCAGAAACAATTAAAATAGATAGCACTTGTAACTTGAAAAGAACATAACATAATCAAGATGTTGATGTTCCACACAACTTTAAACAAAAGGTTAGGGAGGAAACTCCCAACAATACTGGAAATAGCAATAACCTATTTTCCTGGAAAATTGTTTTAATAGAAAGATTTTATAAATTTCATTGAAAGTAGCACTGACTGCTCAGTCGATGAATGCCAAATGTTCCCTTATAAGGAATAGGCTAATATTACCATAGCATTTTTCAGTTTGTAAAGTTATAGGGTGATTGTTTACAAAAGATGAAAAGCAACAAGAAGGGCTATGAAGGATAGGAAGTTGTAGAGAGCCATGATCGTTCATGTCCTGAAGGGACACAGCACATAAAAGAAATAAGGTTCTTGTTTACAAGAAAAAATGAAAAGCAACAAGTTGTTCTTAGACAATGAATAACAAAATAATTGAAACATTTATTATCAAACAATAAAGATGAATATTCATATTGTGAAAATGTAGGAAGTCATTGAAATTTTCTTTTCTACTAGAAATACTTGTGAAAAATTCATGGTTTTTGTGTTTGAATTTTCTGATGACTCTTTATTCTTGAGTTAATGATTGAATAAGCTCATGGTGAGTTCTATGGCAATAAAATAGCTGTAGGAATTCTTTTATCACATTGTTAAATATTTCAGTTTAACAACTTTGACATAATATTGCAATAACAACTATAGATATGAATGCTGGTGATTTATTTTAAGAAGTAAGGGGATACAAATGAAAAAAAAATTTGAAATTGACAATTTTTTCATTTTCACTGAAACAGATGTTAAACACATGAAAGTGCTATGACCTCTTCTATATTTCTTTAATTTTCTCATTGAAACCAACTAACATTTCTGATATGCCTTTTCCATCTTTCCATACAATCAAAAAGGAGTACTCTATTATTTATGAAGTATTGGCATGGTGTAATTGTTGTGCTAACTAAGAGAACACAAGAATTATATAATGTTCCTGTACCTGACAGAGTACTAATACACTCAGAATGTGATTAATGGGACAATTAAAGGAAAATTCAAAACACAATTGCAAAAAAAAAAAAATGAATAATGATTACAATTTTAAGGATAAATTCTTATCTCATTGAATTGAGTAAAAATTTAAGTGATTTTCTTTGTCACAAATACAGCATGTATCTTACAGCCAATAGATGAGTTTGTAATTGTTATGTTTAAAGCTTTACTACCTTAAAATACTCAGACAATCAATTGAAATATCAACTGGAGAGAACCCAATTTCTCTTAGGGGATTTTGTAAAATTTATAATAAGGATACAATTAAAAACCTTCATGATTCATGGCTTGCAGTCATTGAAAACAAGAGAAGAATCTGTCTATATTTTCTGAGATGAGTTATTGTAACTATTTACACTATTCAGACTGTTGTCCTCATCTTTATTGTCATATTCATGCATATTCACATATTGTACACTCCAGCCTTCTTCAGGTGATATATGTTGGAATTTTGAACCAAATTCCACCTGTCATGCCTTTGGATACCTAAGTTTCAGTTAAATCCCCTTCAGTAGCTCAACTCACTAAGTTTTTATTCACTCTGCTGTGGCCAGGTGTTGAACTCACAACTCTTTGGGTCAAGTCACTTTTGGATTACTTAACCAACACTTTTATCAGCTGGGCCAAGGATACATTAATTATAAATTCTAACTAATATCATTGGATAGAAGGCTGGAGAATACAACAGCCGAAATGTTGTGAATATGGTAATAAAGATGAGGGCAACAGTCCAATTAGTGTAGATAGAAAATCAGAATCGTCTAAAAATATATCCTACCAAAGATCTTGTTCGAAAATTTGCCAAACTGTAAATAACTGCATAATTTATTCATTTAAAAAATAAAATGCTTTTTTCCTTTCAATTAATTTATAATTTTGAATCATTATTTTGTTTTGTATTTAAAAACTGTCTTAAGAATTATTTTAAAAAAAAATTTATTTTTAATTGAAATTCAGAATTAATTTTATTATTTCCTGTAAGTTTTTAATTCTAATTGATGTGTTTTCGATTAGCGTAGTACTTTTTGAGGACATATTGACCGTATTAATTGGGGTTTCCTGTATTTAATAATGGTCCCAAAATGCAAGAGTCAGGATGCTGGCAATTTGGATCTGCCAAAGAGAAGCCGTAAAGTGCTTCCTTTTAAGTGAAAAGGTTGAAAGCTCTTGACTTTAAAAATGACAATAATCTTAGACTGAGGGTTTAAATACTCAGCAATAATGAACTTTCTGTATTTTGAATAACTGATAATGTTTGTTTTATTTTATTATTAGCTATTATCATTAATCTCTTATTGTGGTTATTTTCTAATTAAACTTTATCATCGGGATGATTAAAATAATTCCAAACCTCAAGCAAGGACAGTTTTCAATTTTTATTATAGATTTGTATAATAGTGTTTTCATGATGCAATACACTTTAAGCTTGAGAGCTGATACATAGAAAATGAATATTAATAGTTTATATCACATTGTAATAAACTGGGTTCTCATCAGGTGTACTACATTTATGGCTTTATGCCTAACCAAGGGATTTTTATTCAATACCTAAGGTGCCTCATTGTGGAGCAATGGTTAGGAAGTAGTCCATTATTATCTGTCTATATTTCTAAGATGAGGTATTGTAACCATTTACACTATTGTCCTCATCTTTATTGCCATATTCACAACGTTTAGGCCGTTGTACACTCTGGTCTTCTTCAGGTGATATATGCTGAAATTTCAAACCAAAACCATTATTTAATCCATGGAGGTAGGTTGTTTTAATTCCACATGCCATATGGTTTTTGGATATTTCGGTATCAGTTAATTCCCTTTAGAAACTGAGGTATTGTAACTATTTACACTATTTATATTGTTTGGACTGTTGTCCTCATCTTTATTGCCATATTCACAATGTTTCAACCATTGTAGGCGCCAACCTTCTTCAGGTGATATATATTGGAATTTTGAACTGAACACTTTATTTACAAACACAGGTATATAGATTGTTCTAGTTCCGTGTGCCATACTTTTTCTGGATACCTCATTTTCAGTTATTTTCTTTCAACTTTTTGTTCACTCTGATGTGGCCAGGTATTGAACTTACAATCTTTGGGTCCTGTCACTGGATCTAACTAAAGGTGTGCGTTAGATCCAGTGACTCCCAAGGAGTGTGAGTTCAATATTTGGTTAAGGCAGTGGAGAACTTGGAGAGGAGAATTAACAGGAGATAACTGATATACATAAGATATGGCACATGGAACTAGAACAGTCTACACGAGTTCGACATTCCGACCACCTGAAGAAGTCTGGAGTGTACAATGGTTGAAATGTTGTAATAAATATGGCAACAAAGATGAGGATGATAGTCCGAGAATTGTAAATAGTCAACCAATGCTTTTATCCATTGGCCCATGTGTCCTTGAAAGAAGGTCGCAGTGTACAACAGCTGAAATGTGAATATGGCTATAAAGATAAGGACAGCAGTTTGAATAATGTAAATCGTGTAAATAGTCTATTACTGTAATAATCTTGGTCTTCACAAGCTAAACTTATTAAATACCTCAAGTGCCTCACTGTGGAGCAATGGTCAGGAAGCAGTCTATTGTTACTGCAATAATTTTGACACTCACGGGGTGCACTATATTTGAGGTATTATACCAATCTGAATCAAGCTTAGTAGATACATATTTTATATATTTCATATTTCATGCATGTTTATAGGATTGTATAATGTCAGTGACTCTTTGGAGATGGATACTTGTGACTGAGACTTGAATAGCACTACCTTCTTCGTCTTTTCCTATTTCATGTCATTGATAAGAAAAGTCTAGGTGGTGAGTGGAAATCATAACAAGGTTTAGAGCTTTATGCTTGTCTTAACAGAAAATGTGTGGGATAATAATAATAATTCTTTTTGTTCATCTTTTATCAATGGGATCACTTCATTTTCTGGGCGGTTCAGGAGTGACCCTCAGATCTCAACAGGCTGATAAATAAAATTCCAGTCATGTTTGAAATGACAGTGTGCATTCCACTGTGTATCCTATTCTTGTGATGGTTGAAGAGCAAATTGCATGTAAATTTATGTGCATTTCAGGTCTGGGTGGAGTCCATAATCAGATTTCTCATAAATCACTTGGTGCATCCACCCAATTCATGCAATATTCTACACTTCAAGTTTAGTTTTCTATCTGCCAAAAAAAAAAGAAAAAAAAAAAGTGGAAAATGTTACTAGTGAGTTGGGTTAATCAGTTGTGGGCAGCCTGAAATAGTTGTCCCTCAAATACTTAGTTTGTTTTTCCACTGTGTTATATAAATATAACCGTATGCTACATTTGGATAGACTAAATGAGTTTTTTTCATATCTTTTTGACAATATATTTCCTCAAATTTCTGTCTGAATTTCTGGGATGAAAAGTTATCAGTATTTACACTCAAACTATTTTCCTCATCTTTGTTGTTATTACTAAAAATATTTTGTCCGTTATGCCATCTGACATTTATGTGCTTGTCAATCTAGGTAACTGTCAGGGAATTTTGAATTGAATCATTTATTTAATCAACAGGAGTAAAATATTCTTGTTCCATTGACCAATGAATATCTCACCTTAGTCTTATTTAGTACTGCTTCATTATTGCTTGTCATGGTTCCACTGAGTACTGTACTACTCAGTTCAGGGATTGAACTTACAATTAATATCACTAAATTCATGATCCAACACTTTTATCCACTAGGTAATAATTTAATCTACATTTCAGGTTTAGTTTTGTGTGAAAAAAAAAAAAAATTACCAACTGAGTAGTACTACTCAGTTATGAGAAGACAGTTTATTCCTCACTGAGTGTTCTATAAATATAGCCCAGTGCCATATTTGGATAGACCAAATGAGTTATTCCATATCTTTCTGAACTAGGCATTTTTATGCTTTTAACATCTTTTGGACAGTATATTTTCACAAGTATATAATACAATTGTTTGTCACCAGCTCATGAGTACCTTGGTGTCATGTAAGGATTAGTAAAGCTGGTTTGGTTGGTTATTACTATTGAATAAGGACTTTAATCCTTACTGGGTACCCTATATAAAAAAAAAATTGACATTAAATGATCCAGCAAGAGACATCTTAAAATCAACCAACAGTCCATGTTGTGTTATGGCTAAAATATAAGTTACTATTGAGTAATCAGTTCAATCCCCACTGGGTGCCTCCTGTAAAGAAATTGATATTTAATAACCCAACAATGGTTGACATGTCATAAAATCAACCAATCACCAACTTTTCACAGTTTCAGTTATCTGTGGTTGACCCCCCCAAAAAAAAACAATTCATATGTTTGACTTAGAAATTGTTCCAGAGAATAAGAATAGTGAGGCTAGTAATTTTTATGAACTGAAGAGAAGACTTAAATTACTTCCTTTAAATAAAAAAGAGGAAAAATTGTATTCTTGAGTTTGCAAAGATCTCTGGCATGAATTAATCTTTTGTCCATTTAAATAACTTTTATTAAATTATATTGTTGTTATTACTGTTCTATTTTAGTTATTGTGCTTAATTTACAAATGCAACTCCATTCCAAGTAATATCATTGCTTGATCCATCCACAAATATAGACAACACTAATATGGCTTTTTAGTCCTGCTAGGGTCTTACATTCTTTCAGGCAGTTGTGGCAACATTGGGTGTCTTTTGCAGTAGTTGTTATATGAATGCTGTATAACATATATTGAATAATTTCTCTCTGCATAGCATCATTAATGATTTTGAAGCTTAGACACAACCACATTCATTACATGTTAAGATCAAATTCAATACCAACATTTTCAGGGAAATTAACATCAAGACTCTTACAAATATCTCTCTTGAGCTTTTCATGTTCAACATGATTCTGCTCAGTCTCTCTTACCAGTCTACAGTGCACTGATTTCATCGTACTTGAATGATCTAGAGTGAGGTTATTTTGCATGATGTTGGATGCTATCATTGTGTTCTTGTTGCAATTTTTATCTCTGAATTTCTACTTGTGCACTTGTCTTTTTCCTTCAGCCAATTTATTGTATAGAACCTGCTTAGGGATCGTATTGTTCTTCATCCTGACTACATGACCACTTCATCATAACCAGGATTAAAGTACCAAAGACTTTATACTGGTAGACTGACTGCATTTGAGGATATCAACATCACTCATGTACATAAGGGCAGGTCGATTTAGGAACTGTGGCATTGCACTCAATTTGAAGATTGGGGTTTGACATGATAAATAATGACATAAAATATTTTTTTTCCAAGTTGTTACAATTTTTTTGAGAAAACCAGTTTAAATGTTTCAGTTTAGTGAAAGCCTTCTAACACAGCCTTATAAAATTTATAATTTACTGAATCTTTACAGATTATATATGGATAAGATGCAAGGCACAAAACACATTATTACTAAATCATGGTGTCATCAAATAAGACCTTCATTTACTTCAAATGGAAATTATACTGAACAATTTAGCCATATTATGATGTATTATGTTATATATTGCAATAGTTTTAGGGTGATTTTCAATAAACAATGCAAATTCACAACATTCTGTCCTATAATTTGTACCCAGCAGTATTATGGCGTTATATACACTTTTATTTATTTTTTGTTTTTATTAATTATGATCTAATAAATCTTATTCATTGAGTAGACTTTTATGTAATCTTTTACAATTTGTTTTACAGTTTTTACTTTTCAAATACAATAAAAAATACCTAGATATTTTGATTGTGGTGATTCAGAATTAGAATTCTGGTTTGAATATATTTTCCATTCAATGAATCGAATACAACAGATATTAACTTGGATTTATTCTTGAAATAGTAAAAATTTAAAGTTAGTTTGTAAGCAAAACCTTACAGAATTTAGCTATTTCTGTACATTTTTCAGATAATCTTTAAAACAAAATGCTCAAAAATTGGTAAAAGCTATGGATTTAATTTTTGTTGTTCATGCTTATCATATCAAACCCAAGCTTTTACACTGAGTGCAATGATGATTTTCTGAAAAAAAAAAAAAAGAAAGTGAAAAATCAATCTGCCCTAATGTACATTTGCCATGGGATACCCAATATATAGTGAACACATTGTTAGTGAATAAAGATAAAACACAAGTATTGTAAACTTTCTGAAAATATTATGGGTCTTCTTGATTCGGAGGGAGCATTCATCATTCAGGGTATCTTTCATAATTATAATTCTGCCTAAATACGCAAACCTTTCTACGACCTATATGAATAAACATAGCATATATCACGTTCTGTATTATCTGTAGTTTCAAGCTTCTGTTGACAGTCTAGAAAAATATTTCCTGTGAATAATGTTTATTTGCTAAAATTATTTTTTTTCTAAGCAATTGTGTTAAAATTTATAACTATATTTTTATGGTTTGTCTATATTTCTGAGATGAGGTATTATGTACAGTATTTACATTAGTCGGACTATTGTCCTCATCTTTGTCGCCATATTTGTCACAACGTTTCGCCGTTTATGCGCTCGGCCTTCTTCAGGTGGTTGGAATTTCGAACTGAACCCTTTATTTCGATCACTGGGGTAGACTGTTCTAATTCCACGTGCCATGTTTGATGGATGTCAGTTATCAGTTATCTCCTGCTAATTTTCCCTCAAGGACACATGGCACAGTGGATAAAGGCGTTGGTTAGATCCAGTGACAGACCCAAAGAAGGTGAGTTCAATTCCTGGTTAAGTGGAGAACTTTCAGAGGGAAAATTAGCAGGAGATAACTGATAACTGACATCCATCAAACATGGCACGTGGAATTAGAACAGTCTACCCCAGTGATCGAAATAAAGGGTTCAGTTCGAAATTCCAACCACCTGAAGAAGGCCGGAGCGTACAACGGCCGAAACGTTGTGACAAATATGGCGACAAAGATGAGGACAATAGTCCGACTAATGTAAATACTGTATATTTTTATGCTTTCATCAACTTGAGGGTAGCTTTCAATTACTATCTGTTTTCTCATTGATAACGGCACAAAACCATAATGAAAATATTTAATCTCAGAAAACAATATGTCGAACAAATATCTATTGTAATCTGTTTTGTGATGAGGTTATGCAGAATACAATGCATTGTTACTATTTTTTTTTTTTTTTTTTTTGTAGCACTGGATAATTGGGTTGAGTTTTGAATCATGTCTCACTAAATATTAAGTGTAAAGATGAAACCAGTTTATAAGAAGAAGTTTATTCAATCACATGTTCCAAAGGCTTTGTGCCTAAATTTTAGTCTTTTTATAGAGATTTCAAATTGTTTTATATTTGATTACTTTATATCACTTATATATTTTGTTTTTATAAAACTTCAATATTTTCATTACTCTCTGTGTCTCCTTGTGATTTACATTCAGGAAGCGGCAAAAAGTTGAATTAATCAATCAATGATCATTAAAAACCAAAATCAGAAATTGAATTATAAAATTGTAGTTTGTGTTCACAAATGAGAGAATCAATTTCACAGTCTTTCGTGTCGGTTCTTTGATGTTTGTTTTGGCAACAATAAATCTCTTCTTTTCTTTTCGTCTTGATCTCGTGCTTTTACTGTTCATCCACCACAGAAAACTTACGTTCAACTATGTGACGATCATAGGATTTAAAATGATTGCACATTCCACTGATTTTTTTTTTTTTTTTTTTTTAAAGTTTCAACAGTTTGAAATTTGCATGCTACCAGCAAAATCTTGTATTTGTAAAAATGTAACGTTCTTAAATATTCACCTTATGAACAGCCATCTTTTTTTTTCTCTATCTCTCTCTGGAATTATTTACATTTAATGCATGTACAAAGTCTTTGTGCCAGTTTAGTATCTTTCTATTTGAAAAAAAATTACAAGAAAATCATCATTATTTACATGTGGACTATTGTCCTCATTTTTGTTGTTTTCATGACAAAGTTTTGGCCATTGTACCCTCTTGCCTTCATCAGGAGGGCACAATGGTTGAAACATAACGGCAACAACAAAGATAAGGACAATAGTCAGCGTGTAAATAATGATAACTCCCCATCCCAGAAATTCAGACAGAAATTAGAATCATCATATTTATCAAGTCATTTTCCATGAAATTTTAATTATTAATTACAATATTTGATAGAATATGAGGCACTTGTTTACATTTAACATTACGGTATTATGATTGGAGTAGGGTTAGGTATGGATACTGGTTGTCTATAGTGTCTGGGTAAACATTAGACTTGAAGTATCTGCAAGGCTAATATTTACACCTTTCTTCTATCATGATTCTCCACAACTTCCTGTCCTTTGTAGGTCTTGGAAATTTTTGCCTTTTTGTCATCTCTCCTAAAATCTTCTTCTGCCATCCATTTACATACACTCATAAGGTAAACTATGAGCAGTTTTCCTCTGTCCCTCTTGACATCAATCTGTTCTCTAAGTGTCAAATTTTCCAAACCCTCTTTCCTCATTATGTGCCTTTGAAATTTCAATTATCCTTTTCTGATGTTATGTATGTGACCTTTTTTTTCTCTTTTCTCTAAAACTTTGTTGCTCACATGTTCAGTCCTTGGTATTCTCAGCATTCTTCTGTAGAACCACATTTCTGTTGCTTTTTCTTCTTCATCTATGAAGAGATTATCCAGCATTCAATGTGATATAGGAGAGCTGATATTATATAATAATGTTTACACACACTGTTTATAAATAACTGGCAGATTTTTTTAAGTTAAGTGACATTCCTTGTGAAAAATATTTTTTTTCTTTTTTTAAGTATGTCATCAAATATGGTACTCTTATTTTTTTAAAATTTAAACATTAATCTTTGAAGAAACTTTTGAGGAAAATAAGCAGCAGTATGTTAGAAAAATGTTGGTATTTTTTTTTTTTTTTTTTTTTTAAGATTTAGTATTTTGCCTGAATCAGGAAATGAATCAAGTTGAAAAAATGTACCAAAATGTTTTTGATAAACCAGGACAAATAAAACTATTGACTAATGTTACATGAGGTAATATGCCCCAAATTCAGACAAGCTTTCTGACAAAGGTATCTTTGTCTGTGATTCTTAATAAGGAATCTGACAGACTTAACACAGACTAATAAAACTAAAGAAAAATATTCTTTAATATGAGATGGTTAAAAAAACTTCATTGAATTCCAGAAAGCAAACATATTCCTTATTTCCAAATATTGTCAGTGTTGGGTGTTTGTATTTCTTGCAGACTTAATGAACTGACAGGAGGAAGAGCATCTGGCTGCAAAAATATATGTACAAAATTATTCTTTATTTCCTAAATGCCTATTTCAGTTTGAACCAAGAAAATTATCCAAATATATATATATATATATATATATATATATATATATATTGAAGAAAATGACGATGATGATGAGGGGGAGGGAAGAACATTGGTGATAATCTGTGTAAAGAATGTATGATTGGGGAGGGATTGTCTTTTATTAATTACATTTTGTCTGCTATCCAAAGAAATGTTGTACTAGACTAAATTAAGTACCCTCACTGTAAATCTGTATTGGATCCTAGACCATCAGGTTTTTGAGATGTGTGTAGAGAATATTTATATTCAAGGTAAATATGTCAGCAAAGGGAACAGCCCAACATGCAAATTACAAATTGGAGATACCAAAATCAATCCGGTACATCAATTTAAATAACTTGGAAGTGTTTTAACAGAGGATGGAAAGTGTTGCATCAAAATCCAAAGGCACATTAGGAAAGCAAAAGATGCCTTCCAAAAGCTAAGCAAATTATTCAGAAAAAGAAAAAATTAATTAGAAACAAAAAAAGAGTACTGAACTGTTAAGTAATGTCACTTCTCCCATGTGACAGTGAATGTTGAATAAACTCCTCATAGATGGGAAATGGACTTGAAGTGACAGAAATGTGCCTCTACAGAAGGATGCTGAGAATACCATGAACTAAACATGTGAACAATGATATAGTTTTAGTGAAAATGGAAACAGAAAGGACTTCTACTAGGAATCAGAAAGAGACAATTGAAATTTCCAGGGCACGTAATGAGGAAAGAGGGCTTGGAAAATTTGATACTCACAGGGCATATTAAAAGAAGCAGCACATAACCTACCTAACGAGCTTGTGTAAATGAATAGCAAAGCAGGGTTTGAGAGATAGCATAAAGATAAAAGTTATTAAGAGCTACAAAGGACAGGAAATTGTGGAGAGCCATGAATGCCAGTGTCCTGAAGGAATATGGCATATAGAAGAAATGTATATTAGTATCAACTTGAACTGGTAGCGTGAGATTCATTTATGCTAGTTGTACAGAACTTTCTTTGGTCTCACTGAGCTAAAAATTTTGCTGATTCAATATAGAATTTGTTGATAGTGAATAAAAGAATGGAATGTAAAATGCATTTATTGCATTCTCACAAATTTTTTTTTTTGTTCCTAACAGATTTGAGAATCATAAGAAATGGTCATGGTTCCAGGAGGGCATATATGCAATGGAATTGAGGTCTCAAAACCAATTCAACCCAGACAAGAAATTCTGCTGGCTTCTAAAATAAGAGAAAAAACCAACACACAAATGCAAGAGCAAGTGTTACCAACATGTCTAGAGATGTTAGAAATACAGTAAGTATTTTATATTTCTGCCTGAATTTTGGAAGGAGGAGTTATCATTATTTCCATTTGGACAATTGTCTTCATGTTTTGCCATCTGGCTTTCTTCAGATGTTTATCAATTTGGTAACCATCAGGGAGTTTCAAACTGAACCCTTTATTTAATCTTTGGGAGCAGTACTAAAAACAAGAAGACATGGAAACATTGAGCACAATCTCCCTGAAGGTTGCCTGGATTGGCAAATACCTGAGGAAGGCCAGAGAGCACAATTGCTAAAATTTTGTGATGATAACAACAAAGATGAGGACATTAGTCTGAATGTAAATAATTAATTTTATACTTATTTATGTCTCATCATCATCTGAATTTTACTTTATATGTACTACTTACTAATATACTATTTGCCTTAAACACACACACACATATATATATATAAACTGACATGAGTAAATATTGTGAATAACATGCAATTTAGCTTTGTACAGTGAGAAAAACATTTATTTTTGATATTCAGTTGCTTTGTAATCCAAAATTTGGCAGAAAAAAGACAAAACAAATTTTCTAACCAGTCTGGATGATGCCTGCTAGCTAAGCTTTCATACCCTAATTGGTAAAGCACATTCACAGTAAGACAGGTTATCAAAGAAATGTCTAAAAGCTGATTATTTCCATCCATGCTGCTTATTTAACAATCATAGAATAAATGTAAGAATGAGTTTTATAAAAAGCAACGAAAGAAAGGGAGAAAGATTAGTTAAAAATGAATAACGACAATGCTTTCAGCTAAGAAATTTCATCAAAACTATTATGGATATAATTATTAAGAAATATACATTTAAAGTATTATCCTGATAAGACAAGTTTGTAAATATAAGAGAGATGAGTTCAAATCTTGCTGGGAGCTTATTCTTTATTTCTGATCCATGCTGTTTAATTAAGTTATGGAACAACAACAGCAACAACCACCTGCAAGTTTGGATAACCAACATCAGAAATATAACTATCAGATTTTTTTGTGCAAGTCAGTGTTTTTATAATGCTTGTAAAACTTTCAGGATATACATATATAAGCAATGTATCATGTGAGTTTCAGCTTGTAATATCTATCCTTATTAAAAAATATTTAAAATTACTTGTTTGGTCAGTTTATAAACAAGGTGAAACATAAATATTATTTTGTAAATAAATTGAAAAGGTAAAGGCCATAAAAACATAATTGATTAAAACAATATTTCATGTACCTGAATAAATTTTATGATTTTTACATGTTAATATGAACTTCTTGATATTCTATAACCTTCATTAGTCTTTTAATCACTGATTTTACTAACTTTTCTCCTTATTCAACTTTAACATTACTTGTATCATTTTTATTGCTTCTCAGAAATTATTCTTTGCTTGAGTATTGTTTTTCAATTTAATATACACCTCTTTTAATGATGATCTATAAATTTTTCATTGGATTAATATCCAAAGAGGCTGGGGTCCATTTTTGAAAACATTTTTCACAAAGTAAACAATAGTTATTTTTGTAGAATGTAAAGGAACATTGTCTTGCATGAATATAATCTTTAGCTTAAATCTTGGTTGTGACCTGTACCACTCAAAAATTGCCTTGTCTAAGAACTTGGAATAATTCTCTGTGTTTATCTTTGCATCATCAATTTTAAGGCACATAATTTTCCTGCCTGTAATACTAATCCTAAACACTACTCTACCGTTACATTGTGTTGACTGTCTATTTCCATGAAGGACTCGACTTCAAGCCCAGCCATCAGGTCCAACCTATGTAGCTATAAATTTATTGCTAAATGTTACTGTTGAGAAATCAATTTTCATGTACTACTTCACCCATTTTACATGTTTCTCTTTGCTCTGTTTAATTAATGACAGTAGTTTAGTTGTTTCTACATCATTAACCAAAGTTTGTTTTGTGTTTTTTTTATTTTTCATTTTTTTTTTTTTTGTTTACATTCAAAACTTCAGCATCTTGAAATATTTTCTTGCTGGTTGATCCACTTGTTTATTACCAATTTCATTCACCTCAATTCTCTTTTTGTGACATTCTCAAAACCAGTTTTTGTTTCTAATCTTTTTTGAGTGTTCTGTGAATTCCTTTCAACTTTTTTCTCAATTTCCAATGTTGTGTTTGCATCACTCAATAACTTAACAAATATCTTGCTTGTCTTTTGAGGTTATATCTTTCTTTTGACCCATGGCAATCTTTACGTATCTGAAATTACAAAATAAATATTAATAACTATACTATTATTTATATTTATTTACAATTTGATAAACGACTTCCAAGTTGCATAATAAAATCTCAAACCACCAAATAAGTTACTATTAATATTTCTAATAAAAATAGATTACATATAGAAAGCTGAAGTGCATATATAATATGTATTTTGTCATCCACAGACTGTTTCATTGTATCACAACTCATCAGTATGGCTAGACATCCGATTGCTTCAAGTCAGAATCGAAACCCAACTGATTTGGCATCAGTCGGAGATTTTCCCCCTAAGCTATCAGTTCTCAGCAAAGAGGAAGGTGAATTTTTATGTATTTATTTGGAATAAACACGCCAGTGACTCAGAGTGCTCAATTCATAGAAGAGCTTTGCATTATTAGCAGTAGCAGTCACTGTTTGCAAAGTGTGTGTATGTATGTTATTTTTAGTAGATAAATAGACGCTCCATTTTCTTTTCTTTTTCTCTTTTTTTTAACTGTGCGTATTAGGTCTATAGGTCTACACACTCAAGGAAACTTAAATGAATAAAGAAAGAAAATGTTCTCCCAGCAGGGTTTGAACATACATCTCCCTTTGCATGAGAAACTAAGCCTACATGCTTTAGACCACTCGGCCACATAAAGCATCACAGCTGATTAAGGTTTTATTTATCATTTTAAGGAATGCATATACTGTGTTCAGATTTTCTCAAAATCCTATATCTGCTTGATTTTGTATATGAAACATCAACAAAGCAATTTCTAAAGAATCAGTAATTCTTTATAAATTGCTTTTGAATTTGATATTTTTATTGCTTCAAACATTATTTTTCGTGTCTACTCGTGTTTGAAATAGACACCCCTTCTTTTATTCATCTACCGGTCTGCTCACTCAAGAAAATTAAAAAAAAAAAAATAATTTTAAGTTATGCTATATTCATGGGTAAAAGTGTCTCAATATCTAAGACAGAGCATATATAAATATAAGAATGGACACTGAGGTCAACACCAAGTGACAACAGTCTGTTTCATGACTAAACACAATCTCAACTAAATGTAAGTACATCCTGAAAGTTTTTTCAACATTCTTTGGTTAATCCCAATTTTATTAGGAAAACATTGACTAACATAATAAATTTTACATTATGTATCTACTGGAGTCTATTTCTATATATCTATATATCTGTTTATCCGTAAGAGGGTGTTAGTGAAAGCTTCTTAACCTTACCAAGAAATGATTCTATTCCAAATTTTATGTTTGGTCACTTATAAGGGAGTGGGTTGGCTAGTGAATTTTTCAGTACTTCCTTTTAACTATTACAATCTATTCATATCTATCTGACCCATTTGTTGGCTGAAATGGTTTAGTCTTTGCACATGATTTTTAAAGCCAGTAAGCCTACTTAGAAAATTCTTGATGAAATCCAAAAAAAGAATCTGGCATCACATGGCGGCCTCAATCATCACAACATAGCTTCCCTATGTTTTTTCTATAAATATTTTCATGGCAATTGTTCTGATAAGCTTTCCTCTTTGTTATCACAACTTCATGAATTTAAGTGTTGTACTCTATTGGCAATTAGCTCTCATCATTTTACTGTTTGAAATTGTAGATATAACTGTAAATTTATTTTAATAGTTTCTATTGCACTTCTCACCTGTGGAAGTCACTTCTGGCTTTTTGCTTTCCTGTCAATTATGATCTTTAAAATGAAATATCACTTGTCATCTTCTGTCTCCTTGAATCCTGTTCTTTTTAATGTCCTTTCTCCTCAGTACCGTTTTCTCAGTTTCCTTCACTCTTGGTAACCCCTTGCGTCTTAGTGGCTATATCACCTTTCTTGGGATGAAGCAAAATCCCCCAGCAGTTACTATATTTGAGTTCTTGTAAAATGTGCATGATATGAATATATATATATATATATATATATATATATATATATATATATATATATTAAAATGTGTCTGATAATAATAAAGTAATTACTTACTATTGTGTTTTGCAGCAATTGTACAAACATTCACAGCCATTAGCTGAAATAAAAATTTGAAAGATTGAATAAAGTTTTAATAAAATTTGGCAAAATGAAAAAAAAATAGTTTCAGTCAACTTTTATTTAATACAAATTTCTAGAAGGATCTCTTGAATTTGATGGCAACTTGGATTTTTCTCTCACCCCACAAAATGCCTCAAACATATCTCCTGGGGTGAGGTATCTGGTAAACTAATGCTATCACCAAGCTACTTTTGTTTACTTGTATAAATTACAGCAATATTATTATTAAAAAAAATATTTTTCTATTGTTCAAAATGTAAGTCTTTTCATCTTACACTGTGGCTACATATTTCAATAACATTAAATTTTTACTCATAAATGCACTAAATTTTCTTAATATTCTAAGTTGAGGAATGTTAAATGCAATCAAATACAGAATTAAAAAAATTGGATTTTTTTTAAGGTTGTTGAAAGCAAAACAGTTATAAAAGCTTGGAAGAATTATTAAGATCAAAACAAAACAAAGAAGAGCTTTGTCTTGTTCACAAGTTTCAACAACCACAGTTTGAAGTCACTAGAATAGATGACAACAAAATTAATGGGAGAGAATAAAAGCATAATATATATGTAAAAAAAAAAAAAAAAAATCCACATTACAACCACCAAAAACGTTTGCGGTTTCTCTCTTCTTTTTAATATACACATTTTTCTCTCATTGGAACAACTATAACCTCTTCCCTATATATATATATATATACACACACACACACACTGTAGGTCAAAATTTTGGGGATCCCCTCTGGATTTAATAAGTTTCATGCCTTCTTTGGTTTAATTAACTCCTACTAAGATAGGATGCTAAAACTATTTAAGCCATAAGTGCATGGTGTCTAATATTTTAGAGAGGGGTGTTGCGTAAAATTTAAAATCCACTAAGACCCTAAGATTACCATTAGCCAGAAAGTTTATGCAGTCATCAGTTAATTTTGTTATCATTATTGAATATATGCTAAAACTCTTCAGGGCAAAAAAGGCACACAACATTCAATTTTTAGGTGATTCTTTGAAATCCAGAGGATGACCCCAAACTTTTTATCCAGAAGTGTACATGGTGCACCAAGTAATAAAGAATATATTATAAAGAAAAACAAAAAAACTATTTAATTGAGAAAGAAAAAGTATAGTTCAAATTGTGCCAGTGTTCAACTTACAAACATTGAAAAATGTTATTCACTAAAGCTGCCTTTTATCTAAAGGATGGCCTTAGTAGGAAGTGTATATCTTGATCAAGTGGTACTCATGCTGGCCATTACATCCATGATAGAAGCTTTAAAATACTTGTTAGTATTCATAGACCCAATCAAATGTTTCACCACTGTGTCATATAGCTCAATTGACAAGAATAAAGATTATGTTGAAAAATAAATATTTGGTGTATAAAATTAATGCATTTTTACTCATTATGTCATGACCTTGTTGATATATATAAGTATTCAGAATAGATAAATAGGCATGAATATCAATAAATATGCAACCCAATAATGAAAAACAAAAAACAAATATTCTCAATATAATTTTCTCTCTTGTCAATGCACTTAATCCTTTGATGGATATTAATCACATCACACATTATTCACTTGAGAAAATCAAGCTCTAAATTCATGGGGAACAATACATGCATTGATCCTCCTTCTAGATAGATATTGTGATAAATAGATAATGTTCTCTCTCTCTCTCTCTCGCTCTCTCTCTCTCTCTATATATATATATATAATGAACACAAATAGACAGAGATGAGCATAGACTTAGAGAGAGATAAAGAAAGAAAGAGAGATAAATATAGACAAATGGTTAATGTACATGTAACAGCTGTAAAGTAAACAAATATTAAAAATTAAATTCCAATAAAAACAATCAGTGTCATCCCCTAAAATTCAAAAACTAAAAATCTTTAAAATACTAGCAAGGGTATCCAGCACTGCCTGGGAAAAGATCTTAAAATATGACAACATTGGAAAAAAATTTTATTATATTTTTTAACAAACTAAATACAAAAGATTATTTATGTATGAAAAGTAGTTGTTTTCTGACAAAATCTAATGTAGTCTCTCAGTTTGACATGGCTTCTTGCTACATAATGTTATTGTTTTCTTTCATTGGTTGAAGTTGAGTGAATTTAAATGCCAAGTCAGTTTGAAATCTGTTGATTCTTGAAATAAACATGTCCTTCTTTTTGCTTACTCCCAATTAGAATAGACACCTTGATGAAGATGTTGGAGAAGTGCTTGACAGACCAGTTTTAGAGAGTCAAGTCTTCTGAGAAATGTTGGTCACCTCAACTTTTAGTTGAAACCTGTTGGGAAGAACACCAGGCAGTTCCAGAGAGTTGAAGAACTCAATTGAGTTCTAAACAGCCTCAGAATTGTCTGAACTGTGTCAGTTGATTTGTCCAGCTGAATCTTCACAGGAATCTGTTATAAGAACTTTCAGCTTTTATATATATATATATATATATATATATATATATATATATATAACTGAATCCTTCTTTGGAGCAAGACTGTTGTTAAAAGAGCCACTGATATTTTTTTCAGTTTTGGGATAGTTTTACATTTAAAACAGCTGAAAAAAATCAAGTTTAACCTGAAAATTTTTTAAATATTTGCTAGAAAATGTTCTTCGGGGTGGGGGATGATATAACATTTTACAAATAAAACAAAACAAAGTTTTTAGCCCTTTAAGTTCTTTCATTTAGTTGGAAAAAAAAAAAAAACTATTTTAATCCTAAATTGACCTTTGGTGACCTCCAGTCACTCTGGAGTTCAGCATATGCATCCTTTCATCTTTATACCCCCCCACTCACAAACCAATTTATCTCCTGGAATATAAATATTTGGCAGCAATACAAATCAGAAAGGCTGAAAACTAATTATAACCTCAATGACCTCTGATAACCTCAGATGTCAAATTTCTTTCACTGATTCTGACATCATGCTTCCAAGCCCCCGCCAGAATCACTACAAGTAGGGGTCTGGCGATATGACATTATGATTACTGGAAGACATCAGTGTTAAAAGTAGTGTACAATGAGGTGTCTTTGCTAATGTACCATAAATTTTCAAAATCTCTGAAGTGTAGTTAGTTTTTATAAAATCTACCAATAGTCTATTTTTTTCGTTTTTATATATATATATATATATATATATATATGTGTGTGTGTGTGTGCATGCATATGCCATATGTTCAATTCACATCAACAACATAAGCTCCAGTAAGTACCTGACTCTTCATGATATCCTCTAAGTTTTTGAGAGCCAAATCAGGCCAAAAATGGATTACTGTTGGCATATTTGGTGTGAGCTGCCCGGTCCTCACTTTCCAGCCTTGATAGAGTTTAAAAAGCATCTCCGAAATCTTTGTTGGAGATGAATTTTCTAACCTCTCTCTCTCTCTCTCTCTCTCTCACAGGATGTGGAGAGCCTCTCACTTCTCTCTCATTACTTCCATGGAAAGTGTTTGGACAAACTATATTCCTTAGTTCTACCAGATCTAACCTTCATGATTAGGAACCCCCATGCCACTTACATAGTAGCAAACCACCCACTTCCCCCTCCAAAATTCTACTGGTGAGAAGTAAGTTCTACTCAAACAGCTTCTTTCTGTGAACCACTGTCAAGAGGATGTTTCCCCAATCACTACAATGTTAACCTGTTCAAATCTAGACTTTTTCTTTTCTTACTAAAGTTTTTTTCATTTTCTTTCACTCTCAGTAACTTATTGCATTTTAGTGGAATTATTGTCTTGCTTGGGATTAGATGATTAAAAAAAAATGTGACCAGTGTCAGAAAAATAGGATATAGCATTGATGAACAAGCTTAGAGAAAGGCTAAATCAAAACAATCCATTGTCCCCAATTGGCATATTGGATGGATCGAAGCTAATCAAAGAGAAGCATCGATTAGAACAGAAACTGTGTGTAAGGTTAAAGAAATTAAAATTAAAATTGATAATATCATAGCATTAAAGGAGGATGAAAAACTGGGAGGAAATATAAATTCCTAATCATCAACCTTATTTCAAAACATTCATTGATCGAAGACAATACACCGGTTATGATATCTGGTAAATTTATCTCACATACTGAATTTGAAGACATATGCTTCTGCCATGTTTTTACCAACTTATGAATATTCATATAATTGTCCAGTCCATGTCTTTGATATCTTCAACTTTCAGCTAATAATAAAACCATAAAAATAGCATAACTGGAGAGACATGACTGGTTTTATACAATTATGGCAAGACAATTCCTTTAGAAATTTATACGATAAACCATCTTTATTGTGACAATCATTAACCAACTCATCTAATAATACGTGGTGCTACCTTAACTGACACAAGATGGATAATGAAACACATACAAAAAGGTGACAGCATAACACATGATGGAGGATTAGACATTACCATGGAACCAATATGGGAAACTACAAGTGAAACTTTATACCAAATATTTGACCAAAGAAAAATGCATGTATGTATGAAGTCAATAGCATTACAATAAGCTATCAACTGATTATTAAAACAAATAACAGCAACACTAAATACAAGAAACTGATTAGTAGAATTATCATTAACAATGTTTTATATATATTAGAAGATCTACCAGAAATAATGCCAGTTGTCCGAACAAAGGAGCCATAACTTTGTACTTTACTTTTGAAATTATGTACACATTGACTATTAATAGGGGCTTCCATTGAAACACTGGTTCCCATAGGGTCACTGAAGTTAAGCAATGTCGAGCCTGGTTGCTACCTAGATGAGTCACTGCTTTGGAATACCAGGTGCTGTAAGCTTAGATGTGTAGGTTGTGTAATGGATAATGGCTCTGAATTTTTAATCAGAGAGCTGAGTTTCAATTCCTATTGGGTTCATTACATTTACTTGCATGCAAATACCCCTGGAAAAGATATGAATCCACCTCCTCTCCCTCAAGTTATGGGTTAATTAGTAAAACTTGTATCACTAAAACTATTATTATCTGAAAAAATATTTTCTGGCTTTAAATAACCTGCCAAGGGTTGATAAGCCACAGCAAATGAATCGATCAATTGCTTATTAAATATTAGTATGATCAACTAAAGCATCTACAAAAATTATCTACCAGAGATCAAAGAGCAGCAGTGGATATACAACACAAGTTTTTAATTTGGTCATGGATTCCCATTAGAGAATTTGAACAAAGGCAACTATTTTAAACATTACTCTGGTAAATTCATTGATAAATAAATCTATTAACAAATATATTCACAGACTTTGATAATTACAGTACTTGTATTATTATAATGTAGAGACTCTTGATAAAGTCCAAAAAATCTGCAATGTTATCAGTCCTGACCAGGCATCTTGGCTGGAATCACTTTCCCAACTTTTCCTGTGCCTTTTCTATAAATATTTTTGTGGTAATTGTTCTGATGAGCTTTCCTCTTTGATACCTGGACTTTAGAATTTGAGAGCAGTACTAGATTGAGAGCTAGGTTTTATCATCTTACAGTTGAAATTGCTAAATGTGTGTAACCATAAGTTCTATGCTAACAGTTTCTTCTCTCGCACATCTCACTTTCCAGTCAACTGCAATGATAATCATTATCTTTTGTCTTCTTAATTCCTATTCTATTGTTGTTCTCTCTCTTTAATAATATTTTTCCTTTTTCTTACATTCTTTCACACTCAGTAACCCTTTACATGATTGTAGCTTTATTGCCTTGCTTGGGGTGAAATGGTTAAAAAATAAATAAATAAATGTCACAATTTATATACATTCAAAGTAGAATTGCCATAGATAATATTACTGACAACCAAAAATTTGATCAAGAATCTTTAATGACTCAAGCAACAGAGAAAATCATTTACTTGCGTTTATAGATTTCAACAAGAAAACAACATTAACTTCAATATTTCTCCAGGCCAGGTATTAAAATATAGCTACAAAGATCATAAAAAAATGTATTTCATAAAACTTGTTACTATACACCCTTGTATTGATGTTTTCCATCTGATGAGTTTATCAAAAATTAAACATTGTAAAAACCCTCATTACTTTTATATCATAATGTGGCAAAAATACTCTAAATGTATAAGTACACTTTCATGACTTTAACCTTATATTCTGTCAGTTTATAAAGTTTTTACTCTATATGGCTTTTTTGCTACACACTTTAAACAGGAACCTTTGAAAAGATGGTTCCTCATGGGGTTTTACAAAATCACTTTCAATTCTCAAAGAATGATTTTGGAATCACTAATTCCAACCACCAAATGACGACAACAGTTACCAAAACCGATACTACAACACTAGAGGATACAGACGTAAAGTTTATTACTGGACAAGTAAATAAATACCAATACCTCATGTCTAAATATAACAGCACTGACTTGATTGTAGTCGATAGTAGAAGCAATCTCAACCCAAAGCATTAGTTCTCAGGAAGATGTCTAAGTGGAACTTCTTACCAGTGGGAAATGAAGGGAATGAGGTTAATTTGACCCTGTGTATGTGGTAGGGTGGATCCTGGAATGTAGCACATCTGAATATTTGCCATGGAAATAGTAATACGCTAGTGACATGTTGCCTGTGGAAAAAGGGGTTGTAGGCTGTAAAATAATTCAGGGGAACATTATGGAGTTTGTGAAAATAGCAGCAATATATGGAATGTTAGAGAATGCAAAGACCAAGGCTAGAATTGTCAGCGATTGGCCAGAGTGCCTCATGGGTGTGGCATTCTGACAGTGATGGATTGCCTTTGTTTTAATCTTCCTAAAACCAGATCTTCTGATTCATGTTACATAAATTTCTACCACTGTGGACCACTTTTACAATTCTACTTATCTCTTTCTTTCAACGAGAGACATTTACACCAATTTACCATTTGTTGTATTTTTATGTTCATGCAATTGTTTATTTCTTAAATCTCTGTCATTTCTTCTTTGTTCTGCTACCAGACGCTTAATATAACACCTTTGTCTGGGTTTTGGATATAAGTCCAAAACAGTGCATATTCAAAAAAAGGGGCACAAGAATTCTGAAGCGTTGGTACTCCTCCTGCACACAGGTTAGTGACCTGCTAAGATTACCTGCAGAGGGACACTGTCAACATGTGAAATGCATCCCAGTGACATCATCCCTCCTACCGCCTCCTAGAATCCAAGCTGCTACCATTCTCTCCTAATTAAACGAATAACAAAATGAAATGGTGCTTTTCATTGATACCATTTTATGTCGTAGTGTGGGGATCCAGAGATGACACAGAATGCAACAAGAAGCATAAATTGGCCTTTATTTCTTAAAATCAAATATGGAAACCTTGAGATCAAAAGAGAAACCAAGCTTACACAAATATGGCAACATATTCAGCAGGAGGGACAACTTTTCTTTATATGAAAGTAATGTTCATTACTGGTTTACACAGACTTCATTTAATATCTACAAAGAATAGTGTCAATGACACCATATTGACCTGGATAAACTTGCAAAAGATATATTTGTAGTATAGCATATGATTAGCTGTAAAGGCCAAACAGCTAGATGGTTCGCTTATAGGCATGTAAAAGAAAATCACAATTTCTTGGTGGCAAAAAATAGGAATTTTTAAAGTAGTCTCTTCAACTTGTAATGCTTAATATTTGGGTGGGAGTGAAACAAATTTGCATCTTTTAGTAATCTAAGAAGACACATTCACTGCCTTTAGCTCCAATCACACACAACTTTGACTCTCCTTTCTCCTCATCTGCACTGTATTATAGTGCTAAATTGTTGCCAATAACGACAGCACCCTCTCTAGTTTAACTAGCACCTAACCGTATGGAAAAACCAAAGTAGTACACTGGAGGTATTAGCCAAATGCCCTGTAATAGTATCCTAACTATACTAGGCATTGCCAATTGTAGGTTCTCATCACCAATATGTTCTCACTCACCTACCAAAGGGAGCAGTGTTGACCAGTCTCATGCAGCCAGCACTCAACAGCAGCAATCCACCAGCCTGCTGCAATCAATTTCAACGTATCCCTGGCATGATTAGTGATTGCTAAGATGTGCTCAAGTTTTCACCCTAATGTAGCGGAGACAAGAAGTTTGCTTACTTCTTCATTGGTGAGTTGTAATCAAAAGTTGTCCATAATCTATCATACCAACCATATTTAATGAAGAGCTTTTTGTTTTATTTTCTTTTAACAATAACAAGGGAGCATTTTGACTAATGATGTAAGTCACCAGTTGCTTCTGTACATTAACCCAAATTGTCTGTGTGTGTGTATATATATATATATATATATATATATATATATATATATATATATATATATCCAAATGTAAAAGAATGAAAAGAATAAATTCAAACATTCATAACATGAATTTAAAAAAGGGCTCAATAAGAGTAGAGCAATAAATATTTATTATAAGCTCTTACATTGGAAGATGCAAGGTACTGCAATAAAAATGCATATTTGTTTTGATGCCACGTCAGGTGGTTAACAATGGTGGTAATAAACAACCATTATTATCACCATTGTTAAATGCCTGATGAGATGTCTTTAGACATTGAAACAAATATGCATTTTTGTTGCGGTAACTTGCATGTTCCAATGTAACAGTTTATGATATATATCAATATCAAAGGAATTAGCAACTCTGGGAAAAGCTACACTTTGTGTTGCATTAAAAACAGCTTCATGAATTGTGGATGAATGAAATGACAAGCCTCTGATAACTTTGTTTGATACTTGTATAGACAAGTCCCTCATGTCCACAGACAAAATGTTGCTTAATATGCAAAATATCAAAGAAAGTAAATGCACCCTAGAAAGGTCACTCATATAAAAGGTTGCTAGTTTTTGAAAATTTTTAACTTTAAGATCTATAAAATTTTAAAATCTGAATGACAGTAAATTTCAATTTTTTTTTTTTTTTCTTTCTTCTTTATGCAATTAATATTTTGTTTATTAGACATTAAATTATGTCACTTAGCATCATTCATAATTTGCCTCTACTTTTCACTTGACCTGATGAATATTTAGGAGCATCTATTAAATTTAAAAATTTTAAAAACTAACATTTTTACATGTTGCAAATTAAAATAATCCTCACAATTGCCTTGATGAAATCTGTCAGCAGATAAAACGCATTGGCTAAGTTTATATATATAAGTCATAAATCACAGTCTGTCAGGTGTTGTTAGGTTTTTAAAGTTTAAATGAGATAAACATGATACCATCAAACAACCTGTATGGTGATGATAGTTTTTCCATGTTTGCCACTGCCACTTGTGAAAAACAGACAATAACTTGTTTTGCTACTGATACCAATGAAAAGAAATAACATAGCCAAATCTATTACCTCTTGTAATTACAGGTTTGTATTCAGTCTTGTTTTAACTTTGTCTCGTCATCATGACTGTATACTTCCAAACCCATACCTGTCGTGCTACTGGTAGGGGTTTGCAGGTATGCTGTCATGATCACTGGAAGAAATTTGGCATCTGAGGTTAACAGAGGTCATTGGGGATAGAATTAGTTTCTGTTTTTTATGATCTATAGTTTAGCCCCTATTATTTTTTTTAAATTATAGTTTGTACAAGAACCACTCAAGGTAGAACGTTACTAAATGTTGTAAGTGTGGATGGAGCAAGAGTTGTATATTATGAAGAGATGTAGAACAAATAACAGTTGACCCTAGAGTTGGAGAGGTTAAGATTGTAGTGATCAGAGGGGAAAGCATCCTCTTGGGAGTCCATTCCACAATGCAGCAGTTCTGGAAATGAAGTTATCTGAGTGGAACTTCCTCATCACTAATGGAATATGAAGAGAATTAGGATGAGTTAACTCGGGGTATGTGGCATTAGAGGGTCCTAGCTGTAAAGCTCTGGATTGGTGGAACCAAGAAATGTTGTTTGTCAAGCCATCAGCTATGGAAATAGTGAACTGAACATTCTACTCTATTTTGCTTGAAATTGCTCAATGGCATTCTTTTTTTTTTTTTTTTTTTTTTTTTTTATCTCTGCTGTTAATTTTAGATAACCTACATCAGACATGTGTGTCTTATGCATTAAAAAAAAAAGCCTTTGTCATTTGAGTATGATAAAAACATAGACTCACAAAAATATAAACAGATGCCTCCTGTATAGGTAAATTGTCTAATTCTCTTACCTGGTCCCTCATGGCAGTTTCAGAATCTCCCTGTTCCAGAGCTGTTTTCATTCGATGATAAATTGGTGCCATGTATGCAGGAATAATTGGACATGGAATTCCAATTGACAAGGCTGGAAGCATATCCTGAAAGTCATGGAAATTTTAAATAAAAAATTGAAAGTTAGATAATTTTCAAATGATTAATTTTTATTTTTGCTAAAATATAATCTTATATACAATCATATATTTATAGTGAAGCTTGTGTGTATATACTATGGTAATTATAAGGATATCTTCAGCAATCAGTGCTATTCAAATTATACTTTTCTTCACTCCCTTGCCATTTGGTTGGGATCAATGTGTAGTATCTGTTCTCTTCATCTCTAATGGTAAAAGTAATACTAAACTTTTCCTTATAAGGAAACATTTAGCATTCATTGACAAGCAGCTAGTGCTACACAAGTTACACATTTCTTCACTCTTCCATCAGACTGAGATCAAAATGTACGTTCTATTTTCCTCATCTATAATGCTCATGGTAACATTAACCATTTGCTTATAAGGAAACATTTGGCATTTATTGACTGAGCAATCTATTCTACTCAATTTTTGCTTTTCTTCACTCCCTGGCCATTAATTTGCGATGAAAGTGTAGTATCTATTCTACTCGTCTCTGATAGTAATGGTAATATTAGCCATCTCCTTATAAGGAAACATTTGGCATTTATTAACTAAGCAACCAGTGTTACTTTTGATTAAAATCTTTCTCTTAAAACAATTTTTCAGGAAAATACGTTCCTCAATTCCAGTAACAGTTATTTATCTTTTCAGTATTAATGACAGTTTCCTTCCTAACTTTTTCTTTAAAGTGGTGTGGAACATCAGCATCTTGGTTGTCAATATTCTAGTTAAGTACAGGGAGCTGAATTCTAATGAAAAATATATATATATATATATATAAAACCGAACACGCAATCTTTAAATTTTATGCTTCTGCTCTTTTTTATTGTCTAAGATTTTAAGATGAAACATTTTTCTTATTCCATAAAATATTTGAATTCGTATTTTCACCATTATCCAATGGAACAATGAATACATTTATCTAACATGAAGAATAATACAAGACCATTCTGAAAAGTTCTCAACCCAACCTACTTAACCAAAATCTGACTAAATGACCAAACATATGAATTTTTTTAAAACCCTTCTTGGTTATACTGAAAACATTTCAGAAACATATGGCCATTGCTTACATCTAAGTTGTTTTCTTTTTCCTGTAATATTTCAGATCTCCGCAATGGAGAAATAAAGGAATCCATAAATAAATTCTATTGAAAATCAATATCTTTACCCTGAAAGAAATTTTATACCAATGATTTAAGAGTAGAAATAATTGATATTTTTTTTAAAAGTTAACATAGATTACAGATGAGACATTACAGGAGAAGGTAGAAACTGAGGGATTTTGTGTTTTGTAAAATATCCTCGTTGAGTAAAATAAGAAATAAGATACATATACTGCATATAAAATGAAAGTATAAACTATTTCACAAAAAAATAATGTAAGGGAAAATACTTATAAATAGAGATTTTAATTACCTCCCCTGTATTATTTCCTGATTATCTCCCTTGTTTTATTTCAGTTTTTTTTTTTTTTAGCTCGAAATTTGAGTTTAGTTTGCTATAAGGCCACCAGGGGCAGCTAAAGCAGCCATCAGTAGTGGCGGTGGGTAGGTTAATTATTTGCACCCCCTACTAAAAATGGGTGTAAACTAATTTTAGTATGCAGATTCTTGTTCATGTCTCCCCTGACTTAAGCTGCCTCTATAAACTCAAAAGACACTGATGGTGATGAGCCTAAAAAAGAAATGTTAGAAAGATTACATTATACCAGTCTTACTAGTCTTATCTGCCTGGAAAAATCATCATTCCAAATTATGACTTTTTTACCTAGCATTAAACACTGATATCTGAGAGCAATGAGAACTACACAACAAAAAAAAGCTGAATTTCAGTATATGTTTTCTTAACAAAATTGATATTTTATTCCATTCTGCTGTAAAAGCAAGCTTGTAATCATTGCTATTTAATATTGTCAAAATCAAGTATTCTATTACATACACATTTCAGCCAAGGATTTACTCCTATCATAATAGTGAGTCTGTTTGGTTCAACAAGGTCAAATTGGTAGCTGATCTTAAAAATGACCTAGAATACGTTTTTAACTGGGGCAATGAATGACTTCTTAATTTTAACACCTCCAAAACGAAGCTGCACTCTTTTAATTGTCTGAAAGAACCTCTTTTGCCTTCAATCAGCATGCCTGATGCTAAACTCCAGGAGAGTGACTCCTTGCACCTTCTTGGGCTGATATTTTCCACTGACATGAAGTGAAAACATTGAATCAACTGCTAGGTTTATTGCTAAGAAAATTTGTTCACTGTGTCATGCTAGACAATTTTTCTCACTAGAATCTATCTTACACATTTATAAGTCTACCATTTGTTCATTGCATTGAATATTACTACCACATCTGGTTTGGTGCTTCTGCTATGTATTTAGAGATTCTTGATCAAAGAAGAATCTGCAATGTGGTTGATCCTGATTTAGCATTTCATCTTCAGTCACTTTCTCAATGTAGTTTCCCTATGCATTTTCTGTAGATACTTTCTCACAGTAATTCTGTTCTGATGAACTTTCCTCTGTGGTACCCAGTATTTAAGTGCACAATTACATTGACAACAAAATGTCTCATCATTTTACAGTTGAAAAGGCAAAGATCTAACTGCAAGTTCTGTAATGTAGAATTGGGTCAACCCAACAAGAGAGCAAGAGTTGGTTGTGTGTAGTGCAGTAAATACCATGAGTTATGTCCTCTTCTTAATTGGCTATTGAAAGAGAACATTCTACTTAGGTAGCACTGACAAAATTTGCATACAGATGATACTGGGCAGGTATTAGCCAATATTCAGCATTGGGTCTGGGACTGAGAGAGAGCGCTATATAACATCAGCTTTTTCTCAATGGGGACAAAGTGCTCTTGACATGCAGACTGTTGAAGTTTTGCATCAGAATTGGAGTTCACATTTACTGTGTTTAGAAAACCAGACAAGACGAACCATAAGTTCTATGCTAACAGTTTCTTCTCTCACAATTCTCACTTGTAGAACTCACTTCCGTTTTCTTGATTTCCAGTCAAGACTTGAATTAATGAAAAACAATTGACCAAACATATGCTACTCTACTGCTATTTTCATGGCAGATGTTTGAGCAAACTAGATTCCTTGGTTCTACCAATCCAGACTTTCTCAGCTAGGATCCGCTATGCCATGTACACCGAGTTGGTTCATCATTATTCCCTTCATATTCATTTGGTAAGGAGGAAGTTCCACTTGAACAGCTTTTTTTTCCCAAAACTGTTGCAATGTGGAATGTACTTCTGAGGAGATGCTTCCCTGGTGACTACAATCTTAACATTTTCAAGTTGAGTGCCAACCCTTATCTATTCTATATATCAATATAATATGCGACCCTAGCTCCCTCCCTATATTCCCATTTAGTAATCTTCTACCTTGAGTGGCACTTAGGCCTTGTATTGGATGAACAGTAGTAAAAATATAAAACATCAAAATGTTAGGATGAAATATGGATCTGAATTCGACAGAGTGATAAATTGAGGAACAAACATTTATAAATCTAACATGTTTCGCTTTTATTAAACTTTCATCTAAGAATGAGATATGGATTAAAAGAAAGAAAGAGAAAAAATTCTGGTACTTTTAATTTCATGTGTATTTGTTTTGCCAATCAGTGTTTATGTGTATCATGATTTTAGTTTGTTTATGTGCAATTTGCATGATAATGTATATTCTTTTGTGTGTGCCTGAGAGATATTTTTTTATTTATGTTTGGTGATTGTCCACATGTTGATTTAGGAATGTTTTTACATAACACCAGTTGTAGTGATAGTAGTAAATAGACATATCAGAATTCCCTCAAAGTATTTCCTGCATAAAGAATTATGTTCTTTTTTATTAATTAGGGTGGCATCTATAAAATCAAACTTATGGCCAGTTATATACCAGATTTGTTGGATCTATTTTCCTTTCTAACTATATCTCTGATTGTCTTGAAAGTGGTGGCAAAGATACTAGTGTTTGGAATAACTAATTTATTTTGGGATTTTGTAGATCAAATTGGTGATTATGACTTTTGTGTTTTAGATATTAAAGTGCTGTTGTGTAGTATCCCACACACCCCAAAAGCATTAAATTTAGAAATAAATTATTTATACCCACCACCAGAAATATGGTTAGGAATAAAAATAAATCCAACATGACAGCAGATGCTGGGATTTATGAAATAAAGTGCATGCAATATAGGAACAGTTATATTGGCGAGACATCTAAAAATCTAAAAGCCTACATCTACAAACATATGAGAGACCTGTGTATAGACAATCCTTTAAACTCACTTATAATACACAGGAACAAAACTGGCCATAACTTTGATTTTATAAATGCCACCCAAATTAAAAAAAAAACAAAAACAATTCTTTACACAGAAATACTTTGAGAGAATTCTGATTAATGTTTTACCATTTATAAATGCACATCAAACACACTATATTACATCACCAACTTTTATAAAATATGTCTGTTTACTACTACCACTACAATTGTTCTTAGGTAAAAAAATATCCCCAAACAAATAAAAATACCTACTAGACACACACATACATGAATATATATTATCATCTGAATCCCACATAGATAAACTAGAATCATGATATACTTGAACACATAAATTTTACACACAAACACTACTTGGCAAGACAGATGTACATGAAGTCTGCTTACCAAAGAAAACCAAACACACAAATTAAAAATACCAGAATTTTTTTCTCTTACTTTCTTTTTCTTCATATCTCATTCTCTGATTCACTTTAATAAAAGTGAAACATCAGATTTATAAATGTTTCCTATTTGTTTTTTATCCTATCATGAAAATGTTAACAAATTTATCCACATTTTACTTGTTAATCTAATATTATCTAGAAGAATATTGTGCAGATTCAATTTCATCCTTTTTGTAAAAGAAAATATATTTACCCCAAGTGTTCCAATTATGATTTGGAGATGTCGTCTGTCGAGGTGTGCACAAATAAGGGAACGTGTCAGACAGCCTGAGAAATCTTTCATTCCATGTAATGTGGGAATCTTCAACATACCTAATTGCAAAATCTTTACATCATCCACTGCAAAGAAAAAGAGAAACTCTTTAGACTTTATCATTGCTTAGCATTTAATGTTGTTTCTTAAGAACCTTATTCAATGTAACATTTGAACCTGAAACGTCTTCTGTTTTCGTTGCTGACTATTCTGTATCAGAAGTAAACATGTCCAAATTCTCTGTGCCTAAGTTGACGCAGAGAATGGAATTGGTAAACCAAGTTCAAGCCCCAAATGGAACAATTTGCATTCATTTCTTGTTAATGCCTTTGGAAAGGCATGACTCCACTTCCATGAGTAAATATCAGGGCAATTGCAATCTTTAGTCTTGTAAGACAATCTATATTAAGGCATTTGGTAATAGATTATTTCAGGAATTGTTCTTAGATACTAGTACCATGTAACACAATACAATCTGTTATATATTATTTGGAGTGGAGACAGGCACTGCTAAGAATCTTATAAATATAAAAGGCGACAATTTATCCATCGCACCACACACACACACACACACACACACACACACACACACAATATGAGGTATCTGTCATGCCATGTCTCACATGGGTAGGTGTCCCTGTATGTATTTCTAGTGGGCAACCCTGAGGTCACATTATGCTCTGCTCCCAGCCATGCACTGACTGGTTTGTATTGCCATTGACAACAGATAGTGACAATTATGGTGGTCTTTTTTTTTTCTCTGTCTTCACAAAACATATCTCATGGAAATCACAGCAAAAAGAAATAAAATTAAACCAGTAGACCAATCAACCTTTCTTTCTCCAATATTCACGGTATCTGTTCCAACTTCTGCAGTATAGAATCTTTTCTCTCAGAATGGTCACCAGATCTCTTTGTCCTATATGAAATTCTTCCATTGCTATTAATGAATTGTTGGTTCCAGGGTATCTTCCTCTTCATCGAAAAGATCCCAGCATTCACATGCATGTCTTTGGTGCTCACATCTGCGATAATCTTCCAATGTTCAGGAAATTTTTCTCTCAAGGCTGCTGACTACTTTTTCATATGCTTCTGTCTTTTGTTACTAAATTCTCTTAGCTATCTCTTTTTCCTTTATCAGTTCTCCTCTTCCCAAGACTGCAGTATATTAGACACAATAGCTGACAGTATAGAAAAGGCACATTCTCTCCATTTATCTACGAACATCTTTGTCTTCAGTGACTTTAATGCTCACCACGACATGTGGCTGAAACATTCTAAAGGTACTGATGTTGCTGGTATACAGACATTAATTTTTTCCATTGCCCAATCCCTCACTCAAATCGTGGACTTCTCTACTCATTTCCCTAGCAAAACTATGCAACAGCCTTTTCTAGTAGATTTATTTCTCCCCTCCTCTCTTTGCTCTTGTCAAGCTTTACAGGACCCCCACTATTCATAGGACATCTTTACAGGACCCCCCACTATCCATAGGACATCTTTACAGGACCCCCCCATCCATAGGACATCTTTACAGGACCCCCCCAATCCATAGGACATCTTTACAGGACCCCCCTATCGATAGGACATCTTTACAGGACCCCCCAATCCATAGGACATCTTTCCATTACCAGCATGCTGATTGGGACTCACTCTGTAGATTTCTTTGTGAGGTCCCTTGGACTGACATCCTTAATCACCCAATTGAAAATTGCAACACTGAGGTTTCTTCTTAGGTCAAAGCTGGCATGGATGCTTTCATCCTTTTTTGAAAATACCAGGTGAAACCTCAATCCTGTCCATGGTTCTCAAGAAGTACCTATTTGTTACTGCTTGTAATAAATGTAAACGAATCCTTGAAGGAGCAAAGTCCCTGTTTGCTGAGAGAATGAGGCACCGTTTTGCCTCTAACAACTCTTGTGATTCCTGGTGACTCTGTAATAGGGCATTAAATAAGTGCAAGGTCTCTATTCCTCCCATTTTCAATCAATTTGAGGTGCTATCATCCTCTGCTAATAAAGCTGAATATTTCCCCTATAAATTCTCCTCAAACTCTGTTCTTGACTCATCTGGAGTATTCCTGCCTAACTTCCCACTTAGAACTGAGTCTCTGTTGAATAATCTGCATATAACCCCTTCTATGGTTTCTGCTACCATCTCTAACCTAAATACCCACAAAGCATGTGGACCCAATGGTATCCCTGTAATAGTCAATAAGAAGTGTGCTTCTGAACTAGCTCCTGTTCTTTCTAAACTGTATTATAAATGCTTCACTGCCTCCTGCTTTTCTGCCTGTTGGAAGTCATTGTTGTTTGTTCCAGTTTTTAGGAATTCTTGTGAACTATCCAACCATCAGCCTGTTAGCCTTCTACCTCTTTTTTGGAAACTCCTAGAGGCCCTAATTAATGATGAATTGGTTCATCATCTCTCATCACAGGGGCATTTCTCAGACAACAATATGGCTTTTGTTTCTCCAGGTCAACTGCTGATGTACTAATAATTGTGGAAAGAGTATATCAGGCTCTAGATAGAAGCAGTGAAGCCCAGGCTGTTGCATTGGACATCTCAAAAGCCCTTGACAGGGTATGGAATACAGGTCTTCTCCATAAGCTGAAAAGTTAGTGTATTTGGACACATTTTTGAACTTATCTGGTTTTCCTATCAAATCGTGAAATGAAAGTTATCCTGAATGGCCACTCATCTAGATCCTTTATTACTAACATGTTTTCCAGGGCTCCATCCTTGGCTCTACTCTATTTTTAATTTTTATCAGTGACCTTCCTGATGACATTAGGTCTCAACTTGGTATCTATGCTGACGACACAACTCTTTACACCTGTCTTGATAGTAAAGCTCTACAGTCCAACAAGGTCAAAATGGCAACCGATGTCCAAAACGACCTCAAATCTGTCATTAACTGGGGCAAAAAGTGGCTTGTTAATTTTAATGCCTCCAAAAATAAACTTCTCTCCATATATCGTGTGAGAGACCCTTCTCTACTTTACATCAGCATGGCTGATGCTAACCTCCAGGAAAGTGACTCATTGTGCATTCTTGGGCTAACTTTCTCTGCTGACATGAAGTGGAAAAACTATATTGAATCTAGTATTAGGTCAACTGCTAAGAAAGTCGGTTCACTGTGTCATGTAAAACAATTTTTCTCTCCAGAAAATATCTTACATACATATAAGTCTACCAATCATCCATGCTTAGCATATTGCTGCCACATGTGGTCCAGTGCCTCTGTTATTTACCTTGAGCTCCTTGATAAGATCCAAAGAAGAATCTGCAATATTATTGATCCTGATCTGGCAGCTTGGCTTCAGTCACTTACCCACCACGATAAGGTTGCCTCTCTGTGTCTTTTTGATAAATACTTTCATGGTCATTGTTCAGATGAACTCTTCACTATGATACCTAGACTTTTTGAATTTAAGCCCAGTACTAGACTGGCAGTGAGATCTCATCAATTTATGGTTGAGTTGGCTGAGATGGAGCTGTAAGTTCTATGCTAACAGTTTCTTTTTTTCCAATTCTCATTTGTGGACCCCCCCCGTTCTGGCTTTATGCTTGCCAACCAACTTTAATCTGCAAAAATTTAAATGCAATGCTAACCGCTATCTACTGTCCTCCTGATTACTCTTTTCTCTTTCTACTTATTACTAATATTTCTGTTCCTAATTCCTCCACACCCTGTAACTCCTCGTGTTTTAGTGGCTTTACTGCCTTGCATGGGGTGACACCAATTTAAAAAATACATTTATAAAATGATGAAATGAATAATACGAAATATACAAAGTATGTAAGATGGAATCTATGAAAATCAATTGGATGTTTAAAATTTTATTGTTGTTAACATTTCATTCAATAAGAACATCATCAGAACAACTGAAAAAAATCTAAGGAAAAACTGTTACCATGGCAACCTTGCTCCTTAAGGAAGGCTGTAGTTTTTTTGAAAATTTGAAATGGGTAGTAAAATTAAAAATCTGTGAACGAATCAATAAGATTTGTACATAGGAAAATGTTAGAATAAAATATAAAATATAGTGTTTTGTTATAAGAAAAGAAAATTACAGTAAGAAAAATAAGTCATGTATATCTGAAGAAAATAGTGAATATGTCTAATCATAATTTATAGTGATATTATTTAGGTGTTAAGGAAAATACAGAATAAAATAAAAATAATTTATATGTTATAAAAATGTCTCTATTTTAATATTATTTTCTTTAAGAATTACCTTAAGAAAAAGTGAGAAGTTATAAAAACCTACTTTTTGATTAATTGAATATCTGATATAATAATTCTTCTGGATGATTTATGATGAATAAATTTAACCATTTTAGCATTTTTAAAATCAAAAGAATGGTTTGTATATTGTACATAAGAGCAGAAAGAATTTAATGTGTTCTCATTTTTTTATTGCCATTTTATGTTCATTGATGTATTTTTGTTTTTTTTTAAACTTTGTTGTTTCACCGATATACACTTTATCACAATTACTATATGGTGTGTTTTATATATATATATATATATATATATATATACTCATTTGAATCATATTTATTATTCTTGTTTTTTTTAATTATGTCTATTATGGTAGATGATGTGATTGGGCAGTTTTAATTTGAAGTTCTTATAGTTTATCATCAATTATTTGAGTAGAGGGATTCATATGTAAAGATTAATATCTATCATCTTAAATTGTTTTCATATTTATCATTGATGTGTATCTGATTTTTATATTTACAGATATTCAGAGTTTTCTTTTTTTGCAGTGAGTATAAAGTAGGACATTGTAGTGATTTCAGTGAATTTAAGTTCTTTGTCTAGATAGTGGAAGATACATACTGTAAATTCTTTTAGATGAAAACCCATTATTATACCAGTTTTAGTTTTATTGCCATGATGTAAGTAAAAAGATATATCGTTGTTTTTATTTGTTCATTTTTATATACTTTGAATCTAATAATGTCTAAAAAAAGAAAATTGACTGAGTTATTTCCTATTTCAAAGGTCAATTCAAAAGTTAGTTCAATCTGCTTTACCCTTTTAATAATAATATTTATATCAAACTTTTGGGGTAAATAATTAAGACATTATATCTGAGATATAATAGTTGTTCTGAAAGGATGTATTCAAATGGGCTTGATTCTAAAACTTCTAGAAATAAGCGCGCTCACTAAGTAGACATTGTGTGTGTGTGTGTGTGTGTGTCACTGTGTCAGACTTTTTCCAATTAAAGGGACACAACTTTCATTAACTCATGTTACAGAAATTTTGAATTCCCAAGTTTTTCATTATTGCAATTGTTTCGAGCGACATTTTGTGATAAATATTTTTATAGGATAACAATAACATCTACTCCTCCCTACCTATTGTGATGAAGGAAAGGAGGAGTAGATGCGATAGGCAATATAAACTACAAAAGAACTCAAAATTGATCACTACATTTAAGTATTTCATTAATATTTAAGCTTCTTACCTTTCTAAAAGTTCAATGATAATTCTTTTGCTGCCACTTAAAGATTCGATGTATGTAGGTCCTTACTTTCTGTACACACAATTATTTTTATTTCATGGGTGACATTTGCTGGATTTCACAATTTTGATTATTCCCAAATTTATTTTCAAGTTATAAAAATTGTTATGAAAGAAAAAAAAATATGTCACAAAAAATCACGTAAAAAAAAAAAGTGCCGAAAACAATGAGAATCAAAAATTTAAGGATTGTGGGTCCAGATCCGGCTCTGAATGTTTTTAATTTGCTCAAGAGTCAGCCTGGTTCCAAAATGGTATGAGATGTTGGGCTGTGGCCTTTAGGAGTAAAAGTGGAAAAAGTGTGACACGCTGACATTCACATTTAAAATATAGAAGAAGATGAGATATTTAAAACTAAAAGTTAGAGAGTTGTATCCTTTTATTTGAGAAAGTGTGACACATTTGTTCATTAATTATATAGATTATCCAAACATAAACCAAGAGAATTTTTGAATGTATTTTTATTATTCCGACAGATTTGTAATAAATATGTCGGAATAATAAAAATGTTTCATTTCGTTACTTTCAGTGGATACCCGTATTTGAGTAGGTGCTCTTCTATTTATTAAACAGAATATTTATTTATTTATTTTATAAGAAAAATTTGCACCCTTCGGCAGAAAATGAACCGGCATCCCTCAGGGCAGAGGAAGTTGGCATGCCTTACCATTTGGCCACAAAAGAAAAAAAATCAGGCAAAGCCAATTTTATGCTTTCAAGCAAAATTTCTCCCATCTTAGATCTCTCATAGTTTTTCATATTCGTATCCAAATGTAAACAAAGAGAATTTTTATTCAAGAGATCTATGATGGGAGAAATTTCGCTTGACAGCATGAAATCGGCTTTGCCTACTGGGCTAAATAGTGACTCCCACCGCTTTGAAGGTCACAGGTTTCATTCCTGAAAAAGGGCGCAAAGATTTCTCAGATATTCAGGCTGGTAGGTGAAAATAAATACTGTTTTAATATGGTGTGCCTACTCAAATATGAGATCCACTAAAAATAAGTGATACAAATATATATTTTTATGATGTTTTAGACAGCAGTCTTTAAGTAGATGACAGACAAAGGATTTTAATAATTAGGTAATTTTTCTTCTTTAGAAGAGAAAAACATTCGAATCTAATGAGTAAAATTGTTCAAATGTTTGTGATTGCGCGCTTTCAGCCATACTTCTCGTCTAGTCATTATCAAGATCAACGAAAAACTTTGCATACAAGATGCATAGGATACAAATCCTATATTCCAACAAATGACTAAAAAAACACAAAGTAGATTTGCACACCCACAAAATCGGATCAGAACGACCAAAAACAGATTTCACAATAAGGTGTGAAATTAATTTTCTGACCAATGAAAGGAGGCAATTTGCTAAACCAAAAAAAAAAAGATAACGAGCCAGTGTAAAAAAAAAAAGTCAACAATGAATACAGAGTTTTCAAGTCAGTCGCCAGTCAGTCAGTCAGAGAAGGGCGCAAAAGATCACAGAAGATTGACAGTAAATTTCATCACTGACTCAAACCGACACAAAGAGCCGAAAGTGGAGTAGGAAAGAACAACAACAACAAATTTACAACTGACTCCAAAACAATTCATAAGTACGTTTTCCTTTTATCTTTATTCCTCATTCACACTCTCTTTTTCAACTTAAATTGCTCGCCCCTTTTTCATTTGCAACAATACAAATATATATTACTCTGCTACTCTGTTAAAAAACAGCGAACACAGACATTTTTATCAAAATCACATTTTTGCCCTATTCACAAGATAATAAATATACAATGTTCTATTTTCTATAAACGTTCCTTATCGTGTTGTTTCTTTTTGAAATTTGCGTTGTATTTTGTGGGCAGGGTATCCCGTATGAAATTCTCCTTTAATCCGGGTACGCTGAACCCCACAGATGTTTCGTTTATACTTGAAGTGTTTTAGAAATATATTTTTCACAAATGATTAGTTTTGTTCATGAAACAAATTGATGAATGAATATGTTCAGACTAAAATAGATTTCAATGAACAAAATAAACATTTCCATGATATTTTAGTCGTATTATAAATCGTTCAGAAATCGGGATTGAAAGATGAATGAACGTGTCAAAAAAAAAAAAAAAAAAAAAAAAAAATCACTTTCAAGGGACGTAACCAGTTGTTTAGAGTTACATCCCTTGAATTAGGAAATCATTTTCTGAAAATAGCCTAGTACCGAGTCAAATTCAATTGACCAGTATTTAACGATACTAAATTTTTGTCGCCCGTCATATGCTGCTACCTTTTAAATCTTTTAATGTGATAGATCTGACCGTAAACTCTGAAACATTAAGGACCATGTTCAGGTGGGTCAGCAAATCTGTGCACCCATGTATGCAAAGGAAAGAGCTGAACTACAACTGTGAAATATCTTTTTTTGATAGTTATACCAGATTTTAATTCTGTTGCAGTGATGAGAAACTATGATTCTCACTACTGCAACAGAATTAAATCTGCAATAATTATAGGATTTTATTTAAGAGCACTATGAATCAGCACCCCTCAATATTTACCTGAAGAAGAAATATACATAGAAAACACATCAAAAAACCTCCAATATCCTCATTATTTCATGCATAAGGCTAAAAGAAAAGCACACAAATTATACAACTGCAAGAAACACAGTGATATTTTTTACAATAATGATAATACAAAGTATATAAAAAATAGTCATTTAATACTACCTACTAATTCCTTAACATCTACAATCCAAAACAATTTATCCAATCTTAACAATATAAAAATAATTACATCTGCGGATCCAAAGTATTATGGATATGATCAGAACTAAAAATACCCTTAACAATAATAATTCTGAAGCAGGTAAATATAAAATAAACTATCACTTTTAACAATAGAAGTAAAACTAATTAGATAAATTTATGATCATGAAGATTTTGGTATTGTCTCAAATAGTATTCTTCATATTACTATTTTTTCTTCTTTCAAACTCTTGGTAAGATTAACCTTTTTTTCTAGAAGGGAGTAAAAGTGTAAAAATCTGACACCTTGACTGATTGGAAACTCATTTCAAGAGAATCAAAGTATTTCAGCTTTTCTTCTGAACATCCAGCCTTTAATTGGTCTGTATTGTGTCAAGCATTAGGATTAGTAGAAAATTTTGCTTTCACAGAAGTGAATGACTTCTGTTGGGTTTAACAATGAACTGTAAGATGGCAAAAATCTAACAACCTATTTAATTTAATTGCACTTAGCAAGACACTTGAGTGATTGAATTTCATATTGTCCATTATTATCACTGTTGAGTTTGAAAAGAAGTGTCTTGACAATAACAGACACAAATAAGGTGGCATTAAATGCACCAACAATAATTTGATGAGCTATAATCCCTTTTAAGGAAATGGCACATAAATTGCTACAATTTCATCTACTATTGGATGGATATGATTTTGTATGTTTTGCAGTTGGGCAATGCATATACATGGTGGTGATTCATGTGTAGATTGAACTCTATTTCATTGACAAAACAAAAACTGGTGAAATCCAAAATTCATAATGGATGACACATATTCTCTTTTTGCATTAAGAGTGGAATCAGAGTTTCTGCTTTTAGAAAGTCAAAATAATCTTTTTTCTTTGAAATTCATTAATGATAATAGCCTTAAGACTTGACTGACTTGGATTCCTTCTTCTTTTAACTTCTGAGTAATTTCCTTTTGAGTTCGGATCAAGATTCAACATGTTTTGGATTAATTCTTTGGCTCCACAATGTCTTTCATCATTATTTGTAAACATTTCTTATTTTGACAAAAATTATGTAAGTCTGAATAGTTTGGTGAGATTTTAATAACAATTGCCTTAATACCTTTTGAAAAATTGCCTATCTGAGAAATTTCCTTAGATTTCTTTTCTCCTGTTCAATAAACCTCTTTGACTGTAGACAGTTTTTCTTTAGTAATTTTGATCTTTCTCTTTCACATGCTTGTTATATAATCACATTTGGTTGCAAGAGTAACAAAGACCACAAAATATTGCCAGTGAAGCAGAAAGTAAATGAAACCTGTTAAAATAAAATTATTTGTATGTGAACTTTGTGACTGCCTGCCTACTATTTTGAGTGTCAGTGAGTGGGTCCTTTGAAGCAGTCAGGGTGGGTAAATCTTCTTTTTTTTGTCATTCTTTTGCTTTAGCAGCAATATTCATGATTGGCTTCAACATTTATATTTTATTTTATATTTTGTGGGATTTGTTTTGTGAGCTGGATGTGATGCTCAAAAACCCCTGTGCAATGAATGACTATTTTTAAATTTACTTTTGTAGTGTTCACATCTAGATGACAGGTTTTTATGTGGAGTGAATCAGAAAGAGATCGAATTTGAAGCAGAGTATAACATACTTTTGATTAATTGGCAGTAGAATGATAAACAGCAAAATCAACATTTGTTTTTTTTTTATAGTTTCATTATTTTAAATACTCATCTTTATACAAATGAATAACGGTCTCATTACTCTGAATAAGTGTATCTTTTATCTTTAATAAAAGTATCATAGTAGAGTAATTGGACTGCAGCTTGGATTGAGGAATCAGAGAGCTGAGTTTGAATTCCAGTCAACTTCATTCCATTCACTTACATGTTATTACTCTTGGGAAAGGTATGACTCCAACTCTTCTCCCCACAAATATGGGTTAGTAGGACAGACTAGGTTCTATAGCCTTGGTTGGCAACTGGTCTAAAAGAAGGAAAACTTTGAATTCAAAACTGTATGTAGCTCTGGCAAAGCTCATACTATGCAGCTAAGGAAAGGATCGTTTGCATTGATTCAATGATCCTGACTATGATTGATTCCTATATTGAATAAAAGTATCTGTTCACTGAATAACAGCCTTTTTATTTTGAATAACGTTCTTTTCTTTTTCAATAAAAATGATTCTAATCTGATTAACGGCATCTTTAAATTTGAATAGAAGTTTAGTGAACAAGTCTGTCACAACTGATGGAAATGCCATGAACATTTAATTTAGATGCTAAACAAATTATCACTTATGGCATCCAATGTATTTGACTATAATTGAAGCTAAAAGCTTCTGCCTGTAACCCATCTGATCCAAGACTGAAACCCTGGATGAATTTTCCAGTTTACAAAATAAAATAGAAAAATGCAGCTGAGGTGATTCCACTGAGCTTATAAAGTGGAGATAAATGCATAGTTATATTATTCATTGAAGTTGAATTTTTGTCAATCTTTAACTTTTGTGCTGGCTATAAAACAGTGTGTCAAAAAGACAGTTTTTCCTTTGACACTGTTATTATTTTAACTACCTTCACTCCTTCAGCAATGTTTGTTGTTTTAAAAAGTGAGGATTAGAATTTTAATAAAACCTAAACACATGAAAGTGAATTTATACATTCTCTTTGTTCTTTAGAATTTACAGCAAAAATATTAAACACTATTTATTTATTAGATTGTTTATATACAAAATTCTAAAAATGTGAATTCATACAATGCAATATTTATCATTTCTCAATTTATAAATAAGTAAATATGAAAATTTTTTATTTATAAATTTATAAAAGAATGTCTGGGAACAAGAAAATTTAAATAAACAATGAATAACTGACCCAGGAAAGGGGGTCTGGTTCCAATCCTGGAAGGTTGCCAAGAGATAACTATTTATCATGACTATTTTTTGTTAGACTTAGCCTTCCATAATAAACATTTTATGAAATGGACATTTCAAAAACACAAAATCATACTTATTATAAAACCCAGGTTGTATGTGTGTGTGTGTGTGTGTGTCTGTATGTTTATATATTGAATCTGATTTCCTACATTTTTCAACCAATTTCAACAAAACTTCACAGGACTATGTAAAATTACCTTGCAGTGGTTCTGACAGCGCCAAAAATTGGAAAAACACAATTGTTTTTGCACAAAATCAATTTGAAAACACGATTAAGAGGCATCCCAAGAATGAAAGGGGGACAACTCATATCGAGTTATACTTATTATAAAACCCAGGTTGTTTTTGTGTGTGTGTGTGTGTGTTCATTTATATATGGGATTGGATTTCGTACATTTTTCAACTGATTTCAACAAAACTTCACTTTTTTTTTTGGCAGGTAGTGTTTCTTAATGTCTTGCACACTTTTTTCTTTATTTTTACATTCAGAATGCTTTAAAAATTACATTTACAAGACAATTGTTTATAATAAAATTCTATTCAATCGGTAGACTCATAACGATTGAAAACAATGTTTTTGTTTGAACTTGGGTTTGACCAATTCGTCAAAAAAAAAAAAAAAAAAATCATTAAAACATGCGTGTCCATCAACCTTAAACAATAATCTTTGTCAATTTTATTTTTCAGTCTTTATGATGGTCGATACTTGATCTATCTCTTACTGTTATATCCCCGGGCAACATCGGGCTCTACTGCTAGTCTGGAATATTTAAAAGTTAACTCTGAGTTGTTAGTTGTAGTGTAAATTGTAATTTCAGTTTATTTATCTTTTGCATGACAGAAAAAGAAAATACTGAAGAAGATAGTAGCATGTTGATGCTGATTTTAAATGAAATGTGCTTTATTGATTGTTTTTAAGGAGAATTAATCATTTAAAGCTTACTTTGCTGAATTTATTAAGCCAGATGTTGACTGAAATAAATTTAGCAGTTGACTGTAAAAGTTCAACAAAGCTCAATTTGTAAAAGATAACTTGATAGACAATTAAAATATTTATACTCAATTTGTAATCTTTGGATAGAAATATTCACCATGAATTTGAAATTGTAAGTAAAAATACAGACTTTGATTTGATTAAAAGAAAAATATAATTTCACATAACTACTTACAAAGGACATTGGTCATGGAAGGAATGCTGTAGTAATAGAACGGTATGGAAGGTGCACAGGCAGCAACTTTGGACAAATAGTCAACCAGACTCTCTGAAAGACAAAATTTTTAATGAAGAAAGACATCATAAAAATTAGAGGTTAACATAAGATAACAAAAAGTATTCACTGATTGTGAAGCTGATCTCATCTTTTCAGTGCAATTGTATTTTGTATGCATTTTTAATATTTTAATGTTCTCTGAATTTTAGTCTCTTTGTATCTATTTATGCCAGCCTCTTCATCTCTCTGTATTCATCTATCATATTAATGTATTATGTTGCAATAAAGGTTTGTTTACATATGACTGAAATTTATGATATATATTCTGAAAGGTGATATTCCAATATGCCTTTCTATATGATATGTGTGTAGATTGTGAATTTTAAATATTTTTGTGTCAAAAGTTAAAAAGGAGGAGGAAAATTAGATACATTTTTGTTATCTAATGTTCCTTAATTTCTGAAAGGTAAGAAACTGCTATACAAACAGCAAAAAAGATATGTGCCATTTATGGAGATAGTGCCATAGCTGAAATTTCTGTTTATAAGTGGTTTACTAGATTCAGAAGTAGAAATTTTGATCTGTAAGCTGGAAAATGTTCCAGCAGATATGCAGTCATTGATGCGGACCAAACTGAGACTGATTAGAAATAATCCAGTAATCCAGGTGACACAACACAGAATAATTGAGTGTTATAGACATTTGAAAACATTTGGATACATGAATTGCTATGATGTTTCAGTGCTTCATCATTTAACATAAAAATAACCCATTTTTGAAAAGAACAATCACAGACAATGAAAAATGAATTGTTTACAACAATGTGGAGCAAAAAATATCTTGAGAAAAATTAAATGAGTCACCATTAGCCTATAACACCGTGGAGCATCCTGACCCCTGTGCTACATGACAATGCTGTCTCATCCTCAGTCACCAGTGTGTCCGTGATTGAACCTTGCGGCTAACCATGAAGTTGGTCACTTTGGTCCAAGCCTCTCCCTGTCCCATGGGTGTTTGTTTTGATCACAAGGTAGGCAAGGATTGAATCGTTGTGAAATATTGCTCAGGTGGGATGATGTTATAAGACAAAAAAAAATAAAGTTGGTCAAATCAACAAAGTTTATATAACTGAAGTTTATACAGGAACACTTTTTCATATAAGAATCTACAAACATGCAGGCTAATGACCATTCTTTCATGGTCTCATTTCATGACATTTTGATTTTCGTTTCTGAGTCAGTTGAGATTTCAAATTTAAAGTCAGAGAATTCTTCAGGCAGCAAATTACGGAATGCTGAGGAAGCACTCACCTTCCTCTTTCTCTCTTCCTCTCTGTCATTATATAGAGACTTTAAATTCTTCCACTTAGCAATTTCATCAGGACACTCTGTTCAAGTTAGATAATAGCTTGGAACAAAGCATGAATCTGGAGTTCTTTGTGCAGCAAATCACATGGCATAATGGAATCACGTCTGCCTCAACTGACTGTGCTCTCTGTCTGACTGTCTTCTCTATTCTCCCTTTCTGATGGCTATTTATGGAGTCTAATCTCCAAAATCCAAGTTGCGGTTGACTTGTTTTTGGGATGCCTTTGAATCACCCAATCAAATCTCTCCACAGGTACTGCTGATTGGCCCTTGTATGTCCAGATATGGGGAGCTCCCCCTGCAGGGGGTGGTAGTGGTGGTGGTAGAAACATGTCAGTCTGCCATCTTGTTCTCCCCTCTTCTCTTGCTCACACCTCACACCAGTACCTTTCAGTAGGCGTATTCATTTTCCTTCCACTTCCTCATATCAGCTTCTCATACTGCCACCATCCAGGGAATAAATGCTCCACCCAACCCATGGGTGCCCGATGCAAAACATGTGTTATTTTTAATGTTACTGTAAAATTATTATCTGTATTCCTTTATTTCTAATTATCACGTTTGGTCTGTAACTCTTCCTCTATTTCTCACTTGACCAAAATTTTCTGGCCTGAGAAAATCTTGTTCCTTTAGCAACATGACTATGAGAGAAAGAAATGTTATCACTAGAACCATGTGTTTAAATGCATTGTAATATGTTGTGACTGGTTTGAAATGTAATTTTGTTGAGTGTGGGTTGCTTTGTTTTAATGGAGATGGCCTCTAATATCTTAAGGTTCTTTTTACTCTCTGTATGTGTGTGTGTATACATGCATGAGTCATGTTTGTGTATATATTTGTATATTCAAATATATATATATATATATATATATATATATTTATATATATATATTTAATTAATAATTATATTTAAGTCTCATTGGTCTGAAACCTCAACAGAATGCAGAAAGCACTGGACGGCTGTTTAGATTTCAATATTTGGGACTCATCAGCAGTGTGCATCCACTACCGAGAATTGAAACCCTGACAGTTAGGTTGTCAAGCAAACATCATACCAACTGTTCCAAGGGGCCTCGGTGACAAAGAGATTGCAAATCAGATTCAATATAGCGCCGCTCGCTCACATATTCCGTGGTGGAACTCTACTGAGTTCTCTGTAACCATAGGACTGTGCTCCCTGGAGCCACGACTACCCTCACTGTTCCATCTATGTACATCATTGCTTGAACCGGCTTCTAATGCTCTAGAGTGGCTAGTCGTGGCTCCAGGAAGCAATGTTACAGAGAACTCAGTTAGGTGATGAATCTCTTTGACAAGAACTGATTTTTCAACCTCTCAGGGTAGGATGGCACTGCTGATGAGTCCCAAATATGGGATAAACGGCCGTCCAATGCTTTCTGCATTCTGTTGAGGTTTCTATCAGACTCAATTAATTAAAAATATATATATATATATATATAATGGACAAGGGAACAATGTACTGAATGTTTTTTTTTAAAATAGAAAGTCATTCACTCAGATTCCAGCCATGCCCAAATAGAATAAACACTCCTACTAGTATTCAAAAACTACATGAATAATACATCTCAGACATTCAAATCATGAAAAGAAACTAACATCACCAAAACAAAACCCCTTTGAAAATGGCTAAAGAAGTGGCCGAAAGTGCTTGGGACAGTGGACAAGAATATAACATGTTTTCTTTTGTAATTGACAAATATTTGTTTTTAGTGTGACAGGGAACAGGAAGATGTGGAGAACCATGATCACACATCCATAAAAGAATAATATTTATGTTTGATGCTATGGACTGTTTATAAATCTTTGCAACGAATGCAGTGAAGTTGAATGCAACAAAAATAAAAAACATATTTTAAGCCTCTTTATTATTATTATTATTAGGTTTTCACATGAAAATCTTTAAGTGTTTTTCCAGTTATTATAGAATTACAAGGTCCATCTTTTTATCTCCGAGCTTTCTAAATATTTTTGAATAGTTTACCATTGTCATAATAAAGGCACTTACAAGCAGGCATTTTCAGTGCAAGGGAGATCATTCTTGTACTGCAAAAATTCATGGCTATTACAAGATACAAACTTACAAGTATACTTATAAGATCTATCAGTGGAGTTGTCATATTTTCTTAATTTTGATTTTGAATTCTTGACTCTGCATATTTCAATAATTATTTCTTGATTACTTAATACTCAGAGATGTTATTCAAAATTAATTAATCAACTATAATCAAAATTAATGATGTGCTAATTATTAAATATTGATTATTCATACTAATTAATTTGTTATCTCTTGACATTTATTAATTACACAGAAATATAACACATCCTAAGAATTTGAACACATCTGTCTTATATGATTTCACATTTGACCTTGGGTAAGAAACAGCCGCTACTGTTGACCTTATTTTTTGAAAAAAAAAAAAAATACTTATTGTTTGTAAACTTTCCACAAGGTGTGGTAGTAGTAAATGAAAATACTGTAAAGAAATAATGTTTTCCTAAACAGGCCTCACCCACCCACTAAAATATGTCTGTGTAGTTGAGTGTGGTGTGATGGTTTTCATCACTCAAAATATAATCAATGATTTTAATTCTCTGATTATCAGTTCTGTTGCAACACAGATGGATTATTTTGTGTGATTGATTACCCTGAAACTTTTAGCTACATGTTATACTTGTCACGTTTTATCTTAATAAGATCTAAAAAACATAACATTACACTATATGTAGCTCTGTCGTCAGGATTTTGGGCATTATATTCAACAAAATCAGCAATAACCCAAATTGGAATTACATTTCTATTAAGTAATTGTTATACACACACACACACACACACATATATATATATATATATGATAAAAAGTTTTAAGGTATGCTATATTTCTGGGTTAAAGTGCTCAATATCGGGGATAGAGAATATATATAAATATAAAAGTGGACATTAAAATCAACACCCAGAGGCAACAGTCTGTTTCATGCTTAAATGCAAATGTCAGGCCTGATGAATATATATATATACACACACACACACATAATGTGCCTGATGTGATATGACCATTCAGCCACAGAGAACTTCTGGTTAGCAAAGCTCAAATTGCTGCTTTTAAACATGCACCTTTGTCAATTTTTCTCGATCTATCATATCTGTTCTGAAATTGTGGCCAAATATAAACAATGACAACATATATGAAATGGATTAAATCTGACAAATATTTTCATATATTTTCTTTTTATACATTTTTTTATTTTTTTTTATTTTATGGATACACTTATTTGAGTAAATGCTCTGTTTTTTTAAATTAATTACATTTACCCGCCTAAATGTTTGAGAAATCCAACAGGAACTAAACCTGAATCCTATATTGAACCAATCCTATATTGAACCATCATAAAGTCTGAAAAGCAGCAATTGAAGCTTTGCTAACTGGAAGTTCTCTATGGTTGAATGGTCATAGCATGTCAGGCTTAATGACAGTTCCATATATGATACTGGTTTAATTTCTGTCGGAGAATGCATATTTTCTACAAAATTTCTCTAACATTCAGGCTGGTAAATTAATACTGTTTAATTAAAAAGCAGCATTTATTCTCTCTCTCTCTCTATATATATATATATATCTATATATGCACCCTCCTGACAGCATGTTGCTGATCCTCTTAATGTTGATGTCTGGACTCAAAAGTCTCTCCCTACCCAAATGGTTCTATGCCAGAAAAGCTGATTTGCAGCAACAGTTTCCAATATAAGAGACATATAGACATATATATAGGGTGTGATGGATAAATTTTCATCTAAATTATGCAAAAATGAAAATAAAACTGACATCTCAGATATATTTACCAAAATTACACAAAAATATCTTGAAATTCTAAACAGTAAATTTATTCAATAAAATTGCCATTGGCTTCAACCACAGTCTCCAGACAACTTTGGAATCTGCTGCAACTCTCCTAGATGGTCTCCTTGTTTAAGTTGGTGAATGCTACCATAATCCTTGTCTTCAGTTCATCTTTGGTACTACAAGGAGTTTTTTTGGTCTCTTGCTCAACTGCATCCCACACGTAATAATCAAGGGGGTTGCTGTCTGGGGAGTTAGGTGGCCAGATGTACGGGGTGATGTGGTCACAGAAATTGTTTGACAGCCATAACTGGGTTCTCCTGCTTGTGTGACATGGTGCAGAGTCCTGTTGCCAGACATAGGGTCTTTCAACAGCCACCCTCTTGACTCAGGGTGGCACTATTTCCTCAAAGCACGTTATGTAGGCCTCTGTGTTGAGTCTAAGGCCCTGTAAGAAGATGAATGGAGGTATAAAGTCACCATCACTCGTGATCACTCCAAACACCATAATGTTGACTGGATATATCATCCAACTCTTTCCGATTCCTCTGGACTGTCCTCAGATTAACACCAAAACACTAAAATGTTCGTATTGGAGCTTCTGGCACAAATGCCAAGCAGTGGAACAGACCATTTCCAAATTTCTGTGGAGTGAATTGCATCATGGTGCTCTTTTTCTCACAGATGGTGCCCAACTGACCCTACTGTAATGTGCATTTGACAAAATCGGAAACAACATGCTAGTGCAAAATTAAAAATATAAAATGGCATCAATTTATCCATTGCACCCTGTATATAAGTGTAATTGCAAATATATAATTGATTTGTTTTTTACATCTTTATCAACACTTAATGGCTTATTTAAAGCTGAAACCAATTTTGTTTTTTGCTTTGTTTTCAATCATTTCACCAGAAGCAAGTTAGTAAAGCTACGAAAACACACGGGGTTACTAAGTATGAAATAATATGAGAAAAAGTAAAACATTAAGGAGAGAAAACAAATAGCGATTGGATTTTAAGAATTTTTTTTAAAATTTTATTTTTGTTAGTGAATATTGCTTTAATAATTTTTAGAGAATAACAATAATTTTTTCCTACTATTTAACCCATAACTTGGGAGGATATAAATTCATACTTTTCACAATGTTATTTGCATGTAAGTAAATGTCATGAACTCACCTGGAATTAGAAGTTGGATCTCTGATATCTCATTCCAATCACTATACTACCCACATATTTTTTTTCAATTACAAAACACTATTTTCCCACATATAGTCATCATCATTGGCTATGCATTTTACAAGAGCTTGCCTACTTTGGGTTGTAAATGTCTGCACCAGTAGAGGGCATCCCACAGTATAGTCCATTTTTCATCAGCTTAAAAAGATGCCAAACTAGGAAGATATCAAATTTAGACTAATCCAGCCAAAATTTCCAATAGGATTCATGGTCTTTAAACTGTCATAAGTTCTGGTATTATAATGTTGTAAGTGAAAAATCTTCTCTAGTCTAAATCTGGAAATTCAGGTTAGTCAGCATTTTGAAATAATGGTCAGAATTGATGATTCATCTGAGTTCCAAAAATCCAAGCGGATTGCATCTTTCCTATTCTAAAAGACAAAGAACATTATCTATTGATGGCAGCATTTCAAACTTTGTCTTTGATGGAGAATTTATCTTGCATATCTGTAGCAGATGTAGTCGAGGGGCGGAAGCAGTGAATGAGTTGTTTTTTGACCGGTGTCTGAAAGTGAGAGAGTTTGTCTGGGTATGGCGTGTAGGACTTCTATCTGAAAGAGGGCAAGTGCCTCGTTCCGTGAATCGAGACCATCTTGGAGAAAAGAGTTCTGTCAGGGTACATCATACAATACGTGCAGTAGTGACAGAACGAACAAATGAAGTGGATACAAGACAGAGAACAATAATAAATACCGGGAAACCAGTGTAGAGGGGAGAAACTCCCAAACTGAAATTGCGTCCAACAACAGAGTCGCTAATTTCTTTTGACCACAATATCTTGATATGTTTTAGAATATTGCTGCCATATATGGTCCGGTGCTCCTATGTATTTAGAGATTCTTCATAGAATCTGAAGTGTTATTGGCCATGACCTGGCATCTCAGTTTCAGTCACTTTCCCATTGTCATAACATTGCTTCCCTCTGCCTTTTCTATAAGTACTTTCATGGTAATAATTCAAATGAACTCTTTGCTATGGAACCTAGACTTTATGAATTTAAGTGCAGTACTAGATTGGCAGCAAGGTCTCACAGTTGAATTGACTAGATGTAATCTTAAGTTCTATTGCTAACAGTTTCTTTTCTTGCACTTCTCACTTGTGGATCTCTCTTTGGGCTCCATGTTTCCCAGTTAACTTAAAAAATGTAAATCCAACATCGCTCATAGCAGCAGAAATTTATCTTGTGTTCATAAAACATAAAAAGCATACTTGACAAGAAATAAAACATACAGAAATAACAGGAAAGCCTGGTAAATTCTGTGTTAATTCCATACAATTTATATTTTTTGCATGTATTTTTTAGGTTACAATTGTTTTTTATGGTACATGTAATGAGTGGAAGAAGTTACTTCATATTATTACATGCCATATCTCAGAGAGAAGTCAGACACATGTTGCCTGTATCAAGGCTTGTGGTGAAGAGATTGAATTTAACATCTTTTGGCAAGATGTCTGTGTTTTTGGCAGAAACAGTTTTTGTTGTATGCTGGGAGAGTTCTATTATTTTTATTTTTTATTTGATTTATTTTAAACAAATAACGTCCTGACAGGTTTCTCAGTTATGACAGGCACAAAGTTTTTGAAAAAAGTAGATCACATGTCAAGGAAAGTTGAATTTTAACAATTATGATTTCTGACCAATCATACAATAGAATGGAATAAGCCAATCAATGAGCAGTTAGACACCATTTTGATTTACCAAGACTATAAAAATCGAGAATTTGCACTGAATTATTTTAACCATCAGATGATGTTAGAATAATATTGAGTTAAAATCTGACTGCTCACTCTTGATTCTTAATCACCAAGAAGAAATGTTGAACAAACTTTATATTCAACAAGAATCTTTCTGAACTGTTATGTACAACATTTCTCTTTTTTAAATGTGAATACTCATGTTTACTTCAATCAACAGTCGCTTCATTTATGCTTTTATAATTATATTTCTCCACTATGAACACACACAAGTATATTAACCTCAAATACCTATAGATACATCCTGTTAAGACAGCATGAATCTCCACTATTCAATTAACTACCAAGCCACCTAATCATTCACACACATTCAAACATATAAATGGTGATTTTTCTAAGCATAACTTAGATGTGGCACAAGGCCAGAAGTATGGGGCACTGAGTGAATATCGAACTCACTATTCAGTTGTAATTGATCTAGCAAGACAAGCTTGTTAACCAATTCACCATGTTGAGGTACCCCAATTCAAACTTATAAATGATGTAGTAAACAAAAATAAGCAGAGATTTTATGAGCATACTTTTTCTTTTTGTTAATTGAATTTTAATTTATTGAAAATAAATCGTTTTTGTTAAATGTTTTATTTTTGTCTAGTAATTTATAAGCATTCTGAATATCTTAGAAAGTTTTTAAAATATTGAGCAACACAGAATCACTTTGCAAACAAATATAATTTCTATTCCACATGATAGTTTTTAGTTTTAAAGAAAATAATCTTTTTATCTGACCCTGAAGTAATAAAATGACTAACCTTCATTTCGGGGTTTATAGAACACAGGACACATACATGCAATTGCATCAGCGTGGACTGTTTGAGCGTGTTTTGCCTGAAAGATTAGAATTGTTTCATAATTCAATATCTGCAAAATAATAATTATAATATTGTAATAAGAATTTGAGAAGAGAATTTGTTAGCAAACTGTTCAATCAGATCATAGAATATAACTGGAAAAACTAGACAAATTTGTGAATGAATTGATAAAATTATGAAACAGCTGTGCCCATCATTACTGGCATACTTGGATTAGTTCTTTTCAAACAGTTTGGATGAGTAGGAAATCAAAGAAGAAATTGAAACTATCCAGATGATATCATGATTAAAAATCAGTGAGAATACTGAGAATGTTTTGTGTATTAAAGAGACTTGTTCACTTGGTCTCTATTGAAAGTCATCAGAGAGTTCTCATGGGAAAATTCATACCATAATAGTATAAAATAGTAAGGGGGGTTGGGTAGTTGGTTTTGTAACATGTCAACCCTCATTGGGCTATTTAATGGTAAATTATTGTAAGGACCACTCAGTGAAGATCAAACTCACTATTCAGTAATAATGTTCATCCAGCCTAGCTTCGTTATTACTCTCCATATTGAGGCACATTACTAAGAAGAATGCTGGAGAAAAGAAAAGACTTGCTGTCACTTGATCTCCATTGAAAATCATCAGAAACAACTACTGAGAAAAATTGGGAATCCAAAGAAAAATTGAAATCATCTGCATATCTCAAACACCTTTTGGGTGCCGAGGCTGATGAAATTATTGGGTACCCCCCCACACACACACACACACACACACACACACACACACTCAGACACCCTTTAACATGCCTGCACTTATCTTGAAATTTTTTTTTTTTTTTTTTAATCGTGATGTATTTTAGTGACATTTACATAGCTTGAAGTAAACTTGTTGCAAATTCTTTAAATAAACTAGAATAGCTATTTTTTGTTTGTCAATAGACGTATTCTTTAAGAAATACCTTCACTATTTTAGTATTTATTACAAACCAAATTAGCAGATATTTCAACACAACTGTAATAAAAAAAAAAATAATAATTAAAAAAAAATATGAGATTTTTTTTTTTTTCCATAACCAAGCTTGAGAGGCCCTAGGACAACCTGGGTCTGCCCCTCTCTCAGGTGACTCTCAGGAACAACCGCCACCCAGTCAACTTCCTGGTCTCTGTTAAATGAATGGGAATTTTGACCTGAGCCATTTATTGGTTTGATTCTTTTGAGATTTCAGCCAATGAAAATTGTTTTTTACAGTTTGTGAAGTTTCCATTTGTCTATTTAATATTGTTGACTTTTCCTGCCATTTTTTTTCTTTGCTTGGCCATTCATCGAGTTGTCTTGTTTTATTTTGGATGTCTAGATGATGATATGACAAAAGTCAACTAGAAGACTTAGGAGAGTGCTGGAGTATTTAAGAAACTTGTTGTCACTTGACTTCCATTGAAAGTCACATGTTATGATTGATGTGAAAAATCAGTAGTAATAAATGCAGCTCAAATTGTCCCTTTTGCGATTAGCACACTCAGGATTATTTCCAGGAATCTGACATTATTGAGAGCATACAGGTGGCAGCACTGCTTGGAATAGCTCATTTACTGAAGAAAGTGTTGTGTATCTAAACTGAATACATATGGCACCAGGAAAAACATTAATCCATATAAAATTTGCACATCCAACCAGGATATTCTGAGTTTATGGCTATAATATTCTTCAGTCATATAAGAAGCTTGTCGTGTCTATAAAGAAATACATAAATAAAAAATTAATTATACTGTCACTGTGTTTTGTTCATAAAAATAAATATAAATTAATTACCATGTCAAAAATATTTATAATTATCATTAATTCATTCTTTCTAAACCAATGAGAATAAACCTCACTTTTCTCTTCTACACACACAAACTATCGAACAGGGAGTCAATGTGTGGGTCAACAAAAGTTTTGGCTCCTTTTCCTTTTTCATGCCATAATAGTAACATATATGTATTAGCACTCAAAAATTTGAGGTAAGAAAACCCCAAACACTGTTTGTATTTTCTGACTAAGTTAAAATTCTGGATACTCATTGCACATATCTATAAAAAAAAAAAAAAAACATACGAGAAAGACTGTATACACTTTATTTATGCAATATCTTATTCTGTTGGATTCCAATCCATATTTGATCTACACTTGACCCAAATTCACAATTTTATTCAGGATTACTCTCTCTCATATCTCCAACACCACATAACAACCAGATAATAAATAACATTTGTTTTGTGACTTCCACGTCTTGCTATTTCTCATTTTTATAAGCATTTTTGTCTATATAAATGTTAGGAGGTTTGTAATTATTTACTCAGAGTTACAGCTTTTTTTTTTTTTTTCATTTAGTCTTTGGAACATGGTTTCAGTGAGTCATTTAATTACAGCAGAAACTGAAGTGGTTCACTGTACATTTGGTGAACAACCACCTGCTTATATATTGAATGAGTAAAGACCAAATAAACGTGACAGCCAGAAACTGCAACAAAGCTATAACAATGCACCCTGGTCGTCAATCCTAGGTCAGCCTGGTCATCAGTGACCAGACAATCTGGCCCTTGCCAGATGCTGCCTATACCAGAAGATGTCATGATCCTCAGGGTCATAGGACAAGTTGATTGCGGGGTCAATCCTACACTGTTCCATACTATTGCAGGTCAACAGTTGTTGAATCACACCTTGCTCTGCCCACATTGTGTTTCTTGATCACAGAGCTGGTAGGGATTAATTATCGTCAGTAATCATAGCATTGATTTAAACCATGGTGAGCTGTGCTATGATAGGACAAAAAGAAATATCTTCATAGATGAAATAAAAATGAAAAATTTCTTCAGGTTAATTTTCGATTTGGTATATGTAGTTCTTGGTATAACAAAAATGAACTCTTACCACTAAAATCTCTGTAGTGACACTTTGTCTATTGGTGCTAATTCTTGGAACAGGGCTCAAAGTTGGGAATTCTCTTGGCAGCAAGTCACGTGGATCTCAGTAGCACTTTTGTCAACCACTGTCTTGTCTCTTTCCCTCTGCCTGGGTTGCTCAAGTGTTTTGCTTATAATGACTAGGACTCAAAATTGGAGTGTGGGCTGATGGTGTTTGCGAATTTGGAGGTTTCTGTATCAATTTGAACAAGATTTCTTTGTTGTCTGGTTCATAATATTATCTATCTCTCCAAATTTGGGAGATCCCTTCTTCTTTCTCTTATTTATACCTTGCACCATTACTTCCAAATGGGCATAGGTAATTTCTCCATCTCTCCTAGTGTCTCATCTAAGCCTGACATATTGGCTGTGTTTTTGACAAATCTGATTTTTAAACCATGTAGGCAAAAAGGTGGTCTTAACATAGTCATTAATTATAATTATCTTAAATTTTCAACAACAATTATTTCTCAGCCCCTAGTTTTGTTTATACAATTAGAGATTTACCATCTCTTTTTTAACCCACTAATAGCAGTATTTGTCTTATCTTGTTTGCTTAATCGTACTTATGAACCTTACAAGTCTGTTTCTTAATAGATCTTATTTCTCAATTTCTTACATTTCCACTCTTTGACAGACAGGCATAAATCAGTTTCTCGATTCTGCTTTCATCTTCAAATTTACCATATATTATAACACAATTGATCTCTTCTTTTATTTGGCAATCAGAAGACATGTTTTCATAACTTTTTCTTTAGTATGCGGACATAAATCAATTTCTACATTTCTGTTTAGTTTCCAAAATTCTCAACTGACCCCGAATGTTTTTTACTATTTCTCCTCAAACGGGCCATCTGGAAGATTTAAACCCATGAGGGTTTAAATCTTCCAGATGGCCCCTTTGATAATATCTTTTCCCCCAAACCAATAAAGTCATTCTTCTCAGGTCTGTCTTTTCTTCCTTCTCTCCGTTTATACGTTATTCATAATTTTAATCCTTTTTGCCCTTCCAATTCATATCTTAAATTGACTCTTTCCTTTTACCAGCCTGGCAAAAAGGCAAGAAATGTTTGATTAGAAAATTCAAAAACAAGAATCCAAAATAGGAAGAAAACTCTCCAGGGAAATTTTAAGAAAAAAACAAACCAACAAAAGGAATTACAGACAGATATGTGTAACATTTTGTGTGTGTGTGGAGTGAGAATAAGTTCAAGTTAATGTTTAAGGAAAGAAATACAATATAGTTGATAGTTACATGTCTTGCAAAAAGAAGGAAAATGTAGTGGTCTGGGATGTTTTTCAGTGACCCATGAATTAACAAATATGCCATTAGCAAGAAGGTGAAATTTCCTGGTAAAAGAGTTTCTTCCAAAGTTTTCAGCAATGATTTTTGCTTTGTAGCTTGCAAACACAAGAGTGTGAAACTGCTAGGATTAGAAAGTTTTCTCATTTACTCCTTCCTCTCCTTGACTGACAAGTAGTCAGCAAAATTCCACTACTAAACGTAACCAATACAGAACATAAGTGTTAAGCTATTTAATACTATATTTTACTTTACCCAACTAAATTCTTTCTAGAATTGTTCCCTCTTTCACTGCATTTTTTGATGGTGAAAAAAACATGAACACTTACCATTTTAAAAATGTTATTACTTTCTTTGCATTATGTGTATAGATTTTATTTTTTGTATACTAATAAAAGAATGGATGACTAATATTTTGATGTAATGCATACATGTTTTGACGTTGAAAACAAACAAAAACTGAAACAAAATAAAAAAACAAATGCAGTAACAATTTAACATACTTTAACTTTTATTACTCCTTGTGGAGTTCTGAGGTGCAATAAGAAGCAAAATGGCTAAGAAGGATTTCATTTCATCAAAAAAGTGACATGTTGCCATGTGTTTATATACGAGTAGACACCAGCATTTGCTTGCTCTTTCTTTCACTTGACTAGCATATTCATTTGTCTCGTTAACAAATAAAGTTATTATTTCATCATTTATAAGTAAACAAAATAATTCACCTTCTGAAAGGCTAGATTAGTACATCCATGGGGCCAGTAGTGTCTATAAAATTAGTCAGCCATAGATGATAGTCGCCACTTATCACCTAGTGGTCATCATCACTTTCCTCCATGTGACTAGTATGGTTATCATCTCTGACCACTTCACCATCATTATTCATTTGAGTAAAGCCATCAAAATCATCATTGGAATCGGAATCAAAGAAAAACACCTGAATAAAGGCTTTGTTGGGTGTTAATGAGGCCATTTTTGTTTACAAAAAAATTGTGAAAAATTTAACGTGGATTTAAACGATATTCCACCTCATGGAAAGTGTAGAAGAATTCAAAATGGTGTCAGAAAACAGAAGTTTAGCCTCATTCCAATGCAGTAATAGGCTATTTCCAGCTTAAAATAGTGGCAATGACGATACACAAGTGTTTATTTATAACAACCCTCTCGAGGCAACAGAATGCAGGAAAGGGAGAAAACTCTACATCGACAGTTTTTGACTCCAGCTAGATAAAGGTTTTTTTTTTTTTCCTTTCTTTATTCTGGCAGCTGATTTGAATTTCAGTAAGAGGCATTTTGACTTTGGTATATTGACCTGAAGATTAATATATTAACTAACTCTGTCTACTGCAGAACAACAACAGTGGTCACTGAACCCTTTTGAGCTGCATACTTAACCACATACAATGTTTTCACTGTCACATATGGTTGTACAGAAAACATTTGAAAAGAGAAAGAGAATGTTCATTATAGAACAAATGTATTTGAACAAATTAAGGCAAAAATAGTCAAAACAACTGTTATTATTGTTAATCATAAAAATCAGAAATTAACTCAAAGAATACATAATTATTGATATACATGTAATATTCCCAGAAATCTTTATAATATAGAAGCCTAAAATTTGTTAGTAATAATTAAGACTATTCTGACACTATCTATAGTTTGTGTTCATGTGTAAGAGAATCAATTTCACTTTCTCATTTGTTCTTTGATGTTCACTTTGGCAACAATAAATTTCTCCATCTTTCCTTTTCTTCTTCTCTTCTCTGTCTATTGTGCTTTTACCATTCATCCACCATAGAAAACCCTCACTCGACTATTCAACGATTGTAGGATCTAAAACAAATTCCCCTTCTCCATTGGTAATGCAATTTTTATATTCTTTTTGACAGAAAATTTGTATGTTACCAGCAAAATCTTGTATTTGCAAGAATCTAATGTTCTTAAATATTTACCTTATGAGCAGCCATCTTTCCCCCTCCTCTAAATTTCTTTACATTCAATGTACGTGCAAAGTCTTTGTGTCAGTGGTAAGTCATTTTTTCTGTATTTGCTTTTTCTTTCAGTTCTTCAACCACAATAACTTTACTCAAGTCAGTAAGTATAAGAGAATTTTTGCTTGTCCTTTGTCTTTTAAGCGATGATTTTCTGAAACCAGTTTCCATGATAATAACAAAATAACAATAGCTATTGTAGTGCCTTAATAAACATTATCAGCAGCAGCTCGGAGGGTATAAAAACAGGAAGTACTCTCGCTTCCTGTCTTTCCTCCTTTCAAAGTGTATGCCATCAATTTTTCACACCAAAACCAAAAGAGCTTCACACTCAAATACATTAATTTACAATTTTCGTTTTGTGTTCAATTTACTTCTAGGAAAACAAACTTTTAAACGTTCCTTTTGTTAATTTTATTAAATAAATGTTATCATACATTGCAAATCAATCAATCAGTTTGTTATTTTGTGCATGTATCTTTTCACCACCATCATTTCATGTAAAATATTCTTGTAGAAACCTTATACATTATAGAAATAGTCAACACACTAAACTATTGTAGCAAATTTCTTCAATGTGACACTGATAAAAACATTTTATTCTATAGTACTTTTTTTTTTTCCCAGCTCATTTCAATTCCCAACTAAATAATTACAGTCAGCAGTAGGTCACTGCCTGTTTTTCAGATATTCAAATTAAAGTGAAAAACATACTGATAAAAAAAACAAAAAACATCGACTGTTTTCTGCTGTTATGAACAAACAATAATCAATACTGGAAAATCAATAACAATTATTTTAATTAAAGTAGCATATTTTTTTTTAAAAACTAACAATGTTGTTTTTCTTGCAATCATTAGCTATAAGATTGAAGGCATGATAATTAATTCAGATTAACAATACAATTATAAATATATTATTAGTAAATGTAATTGTATTGAAACAATAATACATCATCAGAATAATAAGAAACTTGAAAAATAATCCTGCTATACATTAACAATTACCATATTTGTTGCATATAAGACACACATATCTTTTCTAATTCCCCTGCATCTTATATGCCATATATAGGTTTAAAATTTGTAATCTTTGTTTTTATGTGCCATGTCCTTTCAGGATGTAGGGGATCATGGCTCTCCACTTCCCTCTACCACTTGCGGCTCTCAGCAAGCTACTTCCCTCTGCTTCTTCCCGCAAACCACGTTCTGTCATCCACCTGCTCAAGCTTGTCAGGTATGTCACACACTGCTTTCCCTTGTCTCTCTTTCCCTCTATTTGAACCGTGAGTATCAGATTCTCTAGGCCCTCCTTCCTCATTATGTGTCTGAGAAACTTCAGCTGCCTCTTTCTGATGTTAAGTATAAGCCTTCTCCTTGATTTTAGCTTCCCTAAGACCTCATTGTTGCTCACATGCTTGGTCCATGATATCCTTAGCATCCTTCTGTAAAACTACATCTCTGTCGCCTCAAGTCTCTTGTTCATTTTTGGAGAAATTGTCTAACATTCGCTACCATAAAGAACAACAGATATCATGTAGCAGCTCAGTATTCTTTCCTTTGTTACCAAAGAAATCCTCTTGCAATATTCTGCTCCGCTTTTGGAATGTGTCCTTGGCCATCCTCTGTCAAGACGCTTCCCAGATATTTAAACTTCTGTATCTGCTTGATTCTAGTGTTCCTGACTTGCAAATCGCATTTTGAGCTCTTCCTCTTACTGATGACCATGTCTTCCATCTTATTGTAGTTTATGCTTAGTCCTTTCTTCTCATTTTCCGTCGCTACCTTCTGTAGGAGATTTTGTAAGTTCTCTTCCATGTCTGCTATCAGTACTGTCATCTGCGTATCTTATATTTGTAAGGTTATAGCTGCCAATGCTAAATCCAAGTAGGGTTTCCAATTCTCTTAGAATTTTCTCACTGTATAGGTTGAACAAGTCAGGTGAGAAGACGCATCTTTGCCTTATGCCCCTTTCTAATTTTTTAATATTGGCTGAACTCATTCCCTATGCGCATGCATGCTGTTTGCTGCCAGTATAGGTTCTTGATTATTCTGATATCTTTCCCAAATATATCAAGGTTGCTGAGAAATGATTGGATGACTGATGAGATTCTCGATGATGGAAAGGAGACAGAAAACCCTATCAAGATATGAGATGAAGTACAGAAAATTACAGAATGAAATAAGGACCAAAGGCAGGCAACCTAAAGAAGAATGGCTAAACAAAAAATGTGCAGAAATAGAAAGATTGGGTACTAACAACAAAAGTCATACACAAAATTTGCAACAGTTGGCCAAAATTATCTACCTGGCAACTCCTATTAGCTTAGACATTAGGGTAACTTTTATATACCTATTGTCATTATTTAAAAGCTATTATGCAGATTAAGTGTTATCATTGATAATATTCATTATATTAATTTCATCACACTTAATATTTGTACTTTGTTTCACTAAAATTATATGCAATAAATTCAAATTATATATTTGTAAAATATATGTTTCATTAATATTTTTCTTGCGATAATTCCCGGTTGCATTGGTATAAATACAATCAGAATTTTTATATCCTAATTATTCAAATAAGACACAGGTTGTACAGATCATATAAAGGATATAATAAAGTTTTTATAGGCTCATGTTCTTTTTTTCCTATTTTTCATTTAATTATAATCATGACTTTTTAACCAAAATAATACCTCATAAATATAGCCTAGGCTGTACCATTTACTAATAATTTTACTAATTCCTAAATTTTTTCTTGATTTGCCCTGCTGAAATTGGGGTGTGTCTTATATGACATCAAATATGGTATTTTTGACTAGTATTTGAGTTGTCTAAATTTCACTTGATTTTTGTCACAGATTGTCTTTCTAAAGAGATTACCAAACATCACAAATTAGAAATAATCTTTCACTTGGAATTTGTCCTTTATTTCTGATCTCTGCTATTTATTTATATTCGTAGAATGATAATCTGAGTCCTCCTTTTTCATTACTACCCCCCCTGTGACAAATAGTACCACAGCCTCACTACACTAGATGTTGCTGCTGTGGTTTCTGTAGCTAGTATATGTATTATAGAGCGGAGTTGCCAGCCCCATACCCAAGCGATTTTGACTTCAAAGTTGGCTTTCATCTAGACTGGTTGCCAACTAAGACTAGAGAGTCCAGGCTGCTCTGCTCACAATCCATAGCTGGGTGAAGAAAAGATGGATTCATATCTTTCTTAAGAGTATTTGTGCAAAAGTGAATGCAACTAATTCACTTGGAATTTGAACTTGGCAAATCAATTCTGCATTTTGCACTGATAACTGCTACACTACATTCACATCCAGTAGTTGCAATGAAAAGCAACTAAAATTAAGCTGAAATATTTACATGTTAACAATTATTGATCCACAGTATAAGAACAGGATTTAAGGAGACAGAAAATGACAAATGACATTGCATTTAAATTTTAGATCATTGTAGTTAACATGAAAGCAAAAAGCTGGGGAAAAGTTCCACATGCAAGAAGTGTGATAGAAAAAACTAATAGCATAGTAGAAATTATGGTTAGAACCATCAATTTCAACAGTGAAATTATGAGACCTACTTGCTAATCCAGTACTGTGCTTAAATTCATTAAGTCATGGTATAAACTAGGAAAGCTCATCAGAACAATTATTATAAAAATATTTATACTACAAATAAAATCCCTGTTGTAAAATATGGCAAGGGAATGTTGAGATTAAGGGAAACATCTAACAGAATGCTTGCCCAAGGATGGGTGTAATAGAGAAGGAAAGTAACAAAATAACACTGTCTCTGAAACCATGACACAATAACTTAGGAACAAAATGCACATGCAACCGACTTCACAAGACATTGAATTTCACCAACTACTGACTGCTGGTCTTCTTTTATTGATAGACAGTAGTTAGGTTGAGAGAAACTCAGATCTAGACAAATTGCAGAGGCCTGTATTTGAACATGCCAAGCTGTTCTTCTGGTAACTCAGGCAATCCCAGATACAAATGGCAATCCGGGGTCTCTTTTGCATCTATACTAACATGTTCATCACAATCTTAAACATGACAACTTCAGCAGCCTAAATGCTGACAGGATTATCACATAGTTTGACAAACCTATGGAGTTTTTGCTGAAGTCACTTCTATGTTTGGAATTCTTGTAAATTAATTTAACTATCCAAATTATATTGACAAGAAACCATATGGTAAAAAGCAACAAAATAAATAATAAATTAATCAAAGTGAATAAAAAAAAATATTATGTCCAATCATAAAACTATTTTGGCTCAGAATCTTGTGATTTTATGACATTTTCTTTACAAGTTACTATTACAAAATGGGGTTCAGTTTTTACAGAAATAGAACCAAACTTACCAATTCCATACTGTCACGCATATTGCCAGAACCAACATGGACAATAATCTTTTTCAACCTGGAATTAAATAGAACATTTTCATAATGAAAATATTAAGTTTAGGACTTGAAAAGAGTTCTTGAAATTTGTAATATTAAGGTAAATTTGTTACTTGTTTTAATTTACACATCATATACTAAAGCCAAAAGAATTACTCTTCCTCATTCAACTCTGAAATAAAGTCAATACTTGAGGTTGAAACAGCAAATAAGGTTGGTTTCTGTTTCCAGATCATTAATTATATGCCAATTTTTTTTGCTCATCAATTACTTTTTATCATATTTTCAGAATGTCAATCCTCTTTTTCTAATATTTTCTAAGTCTTTAACCATTTTTTTTATTATGCACTAAAATGTCCTTCTACCATTCCAATATTGTGTGTCATAAGAAGTGTCTTGTAGATCTGTAGTTTGTAGAAAAGTCAATATTCCATTTACTCCCTGAAACCTTATAATATTTCCTCATATGTGAGTATTTTCTGATCAAAGACCAGTCTACATTTTCATATTCTTTTTTCTTTTTATGTGCCATGTCCTTTCAGGATGTAAGCGATCATGGCTCTCCACCTCTCTCTATCCCTTGTAGCACTCAGCAAGTTCCTTCCCTCTGGCTCCTCCCCCAGATCATGTTCTGTCATCCACCTGCTCAAGTTCGTCAGATATGTCATGCGCTGCTTTCTCTTGTCTCACTTTCTCTCTATTCAACCCGTGAGTATCAGATTCTCCAGGCTCTCTTTCCTCATTATGTGTCTGAGAAACTTCAGCTGTCTCTTTCTGAGGTTAAGTATAAGCCTTCTCCCTGTTTGTAACCTCTCTAAGACCTCATCATTGTTCACATGCTCGGTCCATGATATCCTTAGCATCCTTCAGACATCAGTAAATAACATGGATTGTTAAAATAAAGAATAATTTCTTGGTGAGACATGAATTTACATCCTTTTACCTAAGGAAATTTATTTTGAGTCTTTTTGAGAATTTATTTTGTATTTCTAATCTATACTCTTTACTGAGGGTTTAAAGACATTTGGCTATTTCTTTATTAGCACAATATTTTCATCTGTTCATTATCTTTTACTCTTGAGAGTAAACAAAGAACATATTGTCCAAAATGTTATTCTAAAAATAATAAACAGGGCTGTGAAGTCAATTAAAGGGTCACTGGAGTCGAAGTCTGTAAAAGAGTAAAGTATACAGACTCCAACTCCAGTTGAATTTACCCTTCATGTAAAATGTCTTAAATTATAGAATGTTTATTTTTATTTCTTCTACTGTATATTTACTATTTCCTTTAAACAAATTCATCTCAATTTCTTTTTTAAAATCATTTTAATTTTTGTAGTTAGTCTGTATTTGCAAAACTATATATGTAAAAAAAATCTTACATTTATATTTTTATTTAAACTTATTTCAGGAAATGAATTTTTTTTCTAGGAGGGAATATTATGTATTAGAGCATTAACCTTTTAAAAATTTGAGACACAGTTCCCCTTTTCTCTACAGAACTGCATAGATCAGGGCAGTCTACGTTTACATTTCTATATTGATGCAATGAAAGATCTAACTTTTGATCTATTCTCCAGGAAAAAAAATACATTTCTTGTTGTATAACACATTCTAATTTTATCAGGTAAAAGTCAATTCCATTCATGTTATAACTCACTCCTATCTGTTATAATATTATGTCTTGTTTAGGCTACTTGACAAGACATCATTAGAATTCTTCCTGACTGACTCCAGTGGACTTTTCCTGACTCATTTTGAGTTCTTTATTTAAAGCATCTTGCCTAGTTCATTTGTGTTACTTACTGGGGATGTCTTATTTACTCCACAATATCCCCTTTTTGAGATTTTATTTTTTACAAGTAAATATTTTAATTCTTAGTATTCGCCTCTGCCTCTTTTTTCTGGTTTGTTTGCCACATACTGAACTTTGTATTTCTTTTATTTTGAGTCAACCTCTAGTTTTTTCATATGTTTCCTTTTTCTAGTAATCCTACTTGTACATTCAATGAATTCTTGGGGTGTTGGTATATCAAAAATATCATACAGTATTTGCATAAGTTCTTCCTTTATTGCCTTTCATAAGTGTTATTGGGGATGTCTTATTTGCTTCACAACAATTTGTGAACTGGTTAGTTAATAAGGTCACTAATTACTCACTCTACTAATACCGTTTCACAAAATGATTTTGCTAGTTTCATCAAATGCAATTGTTTTACTCATGTCAGATGCAATATTGCAATATGACTTTTTTTTATAAAATAACAATCAAGATAACCAAGATCAAATACTATCTAAATATTATAGGAGGAAGTTTTTTCCTAATTTATAACGAGGGAAATTTGTGAAGCATTAACTTTCTCCCTTCTTTCTTATTTGCTAACTTGACTGATGAGGCTCTAATCATGATTATTCATAAAAAATGAGTGGCATTTGTTGTTTACCGATTGATTTTTTTTTTTAAGCGTTTCACCCCAAGCAAGGTGGGAAGCCACTAGGATGCAAGGGGTTACAGAAAATTTGGAGTAAGATCAGATAGGAGTGATAGAAGAAAGGATGAGGAGAAGGGTAGTGGATAGATCAAGGCAACTGGAGATGTCGATTGACATTACATTTGAATAGCTGGAGATTATAGCTCTCAAGGAAACTGGAATAGGGAAGGGAGTTCCACAGGTGAGAGGTGTGAGACATGAAGCTATTGGAGTAGAAGAGACGGCTACATTTAGGAGATTCGATAGTGAAGGGGTGAGAGCAGGATGCCAGCCTCGTAGGGCACTTGAACTCATGAAGTCTGTTTTATGTTTTTAATTGTTAACTGTTATTATTTAATTAAACATCTGTGGTAATTAATAAGCACCTTAATGGTTCTTATCAATAAAAATGTAGGATTAAAAACTTGTGAGAGATAATTTCTGAAAGATTAAGACACAAATCTTCTTATCGAGTCACTATCTTAGACCCATCCAGTGTTACGTTCAGAGTCATGCCTGAGGTATTACAGTTTCAATGTTAAGTGTGCATGAATCTTCAAGACTGTGACAAACTAGAAGATCTTCCATAGTTTGTGATTGTCCACATCATTGGTGGCATATCCCCACTTCTGAAGGTTGGCTCTACTGTGAACAACAGATGTTTGGAAGCAATCCAGGCAGGACCTGATGGGGCAGGTATCATTGGAGCCAGTGAAAGATAGGAATAATATGTGCATTCAACACTGCTTAATTAAAAGAAATGATACAATGAAAAATTATTAAATGTTATGTTTTCATGAAAAAAAAAAAAAAGAAAAGATTTTTCTTTGATCGCCAAAGGTTTACAGTGCAGAGAGCTTAAGTACTTTGAATAGATGATCAAAAAATGATTCTTTCAACAATATTTATTAGCCTAATGTATTTTTCATCAGAAGGTTTTTCAACAAAAGTATTACACGAGAGAAAATATGAACAATTTAAATGAAAGTTTTAGCAAAATTCTCTTTGGCAGCAAAGATAATTTAAAATGCATATATTTGAATATAATCCAATAAAGTTTTTTTGATAGAATGGAAATACATGTTACTTGTAGCAGAATCAAATTTTGATAAAATTCAAAATTATGGACAAAGCATATGATTCTGACAACTATTACAAAACTGTGTTAAATGAAATTTTGTAATGAAATGTGTAGGTAAAGGTGTATTCAGTAAATATAGAAAAATCAAGTCTTTAAATATAGTGTTCATAATTCAGGTTGTCGAAAAACTGACTTATTCTTAAGTGTAATTAAATTGAGGGATTAAGTCTCTATTTTTTTTTAAGTACTTCTTATGCACACTAAAGCATTTGGTTATTTAGTGCATTTATTTATTTATTTATTACTTAAGTTCACCCAATACAAAGATCAAGAAAGTTACTGAGTTGTAAGGTAGAAGGCAGGTGGAAGTAAGGACATATGAAGATATATTGGTTGACCCTAGACTTGAAGAGGTTAAGATTGTAGTGATTGGGGAAGCATCCTCTTAGGAGTTTGTTTTACAAAGTAACAGTTCTGGGGAAGAAGTTGTCTGAGTAGAACTTTCTCTTTACCAAATGAATATAACATGGTGGGGGGGGTCCTAGATGTGATGGTCTGAACTGGTGGAACAAAGGTATCTACCTCATTTGAATATTTGCCAGAGTAATAGCGATAGACTAGTAATGTTTTATCCATGGGGAAGGGGGTTGCTACTTTTTAATCAGCAAGATAGAAAATGATTTCTTGTGAAATTTTAAATATGTTGTGTAAAGGCAATTATATGACCCACATACTTGAAATTTGTCCGTAACTTATTTCATTCTTGGTCCTCATCAATTTAAGAATCTAAAAGTTTTTGCTTTCATGGTTAAAAACGTTATTTATATAAATGTACAAAAATTGTGATAAAAATAACACTAACAATGTGACTGAGAATAAAGAAATATTTCCTGCCATGATCAGGACTTTGTTCTCATATTCTGTATGCAAAGCTACTATCAACTAAGCTAATACTGATCTTCCAGTGGTAACAGTTTTTCTTAAATAGTACTTAAAATGTTAACTAATGTTAAGTATGTGTATTTGTACTTACATGTGATTTCATGTACATATTACTGTACAGAAAGATAGATCTGTACTTAGCTTAACTTTATATGATACAAATACCAAATGATGAAGAAGCAGGTGCTATGTCAATGTTTCAAGTAGGAAATCCTACATCTCTTCAGCTCCCTTGCAAATCATAAAATGATTTTCTGCTTTTTCCTTGAATTGGATACTCACATCTAACATCAGTGAAACATATGCAACTATTTGGGTTGTACCAAAAGTTTGGTTAAATTAGTATTTTTTTGACATTTAATTTAATAAAAAATATTTTAACAATTTCCTATGTATAAATTTCATTGATAGTTTGCAGATATTTATTTTATTCACAAATATTTATTTTTAATTTTGTTCAGTTAAATTTACAAAAAGAAACCTTCAAATTAACCACAGAATTTCTCAATAGCGAGGTTGCCAGGATAATGATTTTTCCTTAATTTTTTCAGTTGTCCTTATAATGGACTTAATGAATAAAACATTGGCAACAGAATAAAATGTAAACATCCAACTGATTTTCATATATACTATGTTACATATATATATATATATATGGAAATGTTATAGCTAATTTTTCTTGTTGACAAAGGTTACAGATGTTGCTATGATTGTAAGCTTTTGCTGTTTAAAAGTTTTCCAGTTTACAATCGGATCTTTTTTTATTTTTCTCCTTTAAGTTCCACACATGGTGGCCTAGTTTAGTAGAATTTCTAAGGCTTTTTAGCTTAAAAAGATGACTTATGATTGTACCACCTCTTTTTAAAGTTACCTTCAGCATGCCCTATGTATATTTTTTTCTGGCCATTTGTATCTATTACTTCTGCTTTGTAAATTATATATATAAAATCTTTTAATCATTTCACTCCCAAAAAAGGCACTAATGCTACTAAGACACAACGGGTTACTAAGAGCAAAAGAGAATGCGAAGAACTGTGAGGAGAAAGGACAATAAAAGAACAGGATTCAGGAAGATGGTGATGGATGTTGCATTTAAATTTTTGAAGGTTGTAGATAGCAAGGAAGCAAAAAACCAGAAGAGTTGCAGAGGTGAGAAGTGCAAGGAAAGAAATGATTAGAAAAGAGATTATGGTTACATCTAACTATTTCAACGGTAAAATGATGAGACCTAGTTGACAATCTAGTACTGCACTCTTAAATTCATGCAGTTGAGGTACCAAGGAGGAGTGCACATTACAACAATTGTCATGAAAATATTTATAGAAAAGATAAAGGGAAACTATATCAATGAGAAAGTGACTGATGCCGAGATGCCAGCTCATGACCGATAACATTACAAACACTTCTTTAAATTTTGCTGAGAATCCCAAGATATAAAACAGGAGCACCAGAACAGATATGGCAGTAATATTTAATGCATGGAGGTATATATTAAAAAAAAGGTCTGATTAAACAATTTAGAAATGTTGTTTGTTTATTTTCACTAATATCCTTTTGTAATCACGTATAAGCTTTGTTGTTTCATGATCAAAAGAGAGCAAGAACAGTACCATGGTTGTATTTATTCATTTTTATTTTTCCAAGTACTTTCAATATATTCCACTATCATCTTCATGATTATGATGGCTAAAACAAATAATTGTGTTTGTCCAAATTAAATTTGCTTTTGTGGTTAAACTGTTAACAGTTCTGGTCACAAAATAGTGATTTTAAAATTTTTCCATATTGTAAAAATTTTTATGTAAGGGAGGTAAATTCTTGTTAGGAAGTTATTGTTTGCTTGTTTTTTTAAGAAAAAATTTGTTTTCAGTTGCAGATGTGATAGAATTAGTAGGCAGGATAATATCAAAAAATCTATCTATCCATAACATAAAAGGTGTTACTACTACATCCAAAACAATAAAAGACTTAGTCAATACTAAACAAAACAATAAGCTAAAACCTGAAGGAGCAGTTTATTCCATTGCCTGTAATATTTGTCACAAAAAATACATTGGAGAAACCTCAAGGAATCTAAATAAAAGATTATATCAACACAAAAGGGACATTTTACAAAATAATACATCAAATGCATTGGTTGCCCACTGTAACAAGACTGACCACAACTTTGATGTAAAAATGCTACCATGATCAAAGGAGAAAATAATTTACTATGAAGTAAATGTCTAGAGAGTGCCTTAATCACAAAGTCATGTACAGTAAATTTGCGCCCTGGCTCTTACAACATTTCACCATTCCTGTCAGATCTTCCAATAATATCACAGTGTGGAATACCTACTCACAAAGTGATGGAAAGAAAAAGAAAAAAATCCCTAAATGAATTTGGCTAGATAAAAAAAAAATTCTAAAATTCCTAGCACTCCTCTGTCATGTGCATGTGTAGTCCTACCAACATAACAAAATTTAGTCCTACAAAGTCCTGAAAGATGAAATGATTCACAAGTAAACTTTTTACACTTTGTCATAAAATTTCCCCAATACTGTTCTTGATATATGCAAATATGTATATTGTTATCTCATATATTGTATGTATAGCTCCCTTTTAACAATTCAGAATCATTTAATAACTAATTTGTATGGTGTATTTGCCCTGTTGGTAATATTGAAACAATCAAAATTATATTAAATTTAAGATAAATTCTGGATGAAAAATTTATGTAAATTTCTTGGCCTGACTAAAAAGGAATTCTAAAAAAAATTCTGATATATGGTCATTTGTTAAGATTTGGAAAAGTGGATCAGGCTGAGAACTTTTCAATGCTCCCTCCCCATGTATATGTGTAGAATTTTATTTTATATCAAGTCTTTCATACTAAGACATTAAAAAGTACATGTATATATTCATCCTTAAGGAGAACTAAACTACAATCTTTAGAAAGTAATTGTCTTCTTTTATGTGCTGTCCCTTCAAGATGTAGGCGATCATGGCTCTCCACAATTTCCTGTTTTTTGTAGATCTTAATAAATTTTGTCTTTTTGTTATCTCTCCTAAACCTTGCTCCACCATCCATTTACTCAAGTTTGCTAGGAAGGTTATATGTTGTTTTCCTATGTCCCTCTTGCCTTCAATCTGTCCTGTGAGTATTAAATTTTCCAAGCCCTCTTTCCTCATTATATTCCTTAGAAATTTCAACTTCTCTTCCCAATTTTTTTTCCTTTTTGTTTCCATTTTTTTTTTCAAAATTTGACATTGCTGACATTTTTGGTCCATGGTATCCTCAGTATCCTTCAAAGAAGAAAATGTCATTAATAAATATTTTGCTTTTGGTCTTTAATAAAACCTGTTAAGATAAAAAACAAAAAACGCAGCCAAAATCGTGTCTGTTTTCTATTTTATGCAAGGTTGTTTTCTCTCAGATGGTCCAAAATACATTTGATCTTTAGAAAAATTGAATTATGACCCTTAGGAAGCTCTCTGCAGATGATGAATAAAACATTAGATTAAAAAGTGACAGCATGTTGTGGCCTCTGTATGTCATCTATATATAAATAAAGCACAGTGTACATGTGTCCGTCCATCCGGCAATCTTGATGAATCATAAACAACCTGAACTAACAGGTAGTAACTACTATAGTTACACGCAATTAAATATTTAAATCATTTAAATTTAAATATTGAAAAGAGTGAAAGATTTAAAAAATAATTCTTTATTAAGGCTTTAATTTTGCTTTTCATCACAATTGTAATTGATGATGTCTAATTTTAAAACTGTAATTAAAACTTAAATGGAGCTCAGTATGTTGCTCAATTTTTAATTTTTTTCTAGCACACATGCTGTGGTGTATTCGTAATAGTTTGGCTTCCCTCATGTCTTTTAAGAGTGACTTTATGTGAAGGGATAATAAAGAAAGATGATTTTAAAAGAAAATAAAAATTATGTGCAAAATAAATGTAAACAAATTACGGAGATTGGTTGCATATACAAAGAAAGATTATGATGAATTAAGGTGTCAAATAAAGATAAAATAATTTTATTATTTCGAAATTCTTATAACGTTTACGTACATAGGACACTGAAGGTAAAAGGCTGCAAGAGCTAGCATAAAGTCTGCCAAAAGGGAAGCTTCTAGGATATATATTATATATTATACCTTTAAATTCCTTGAGGAACGTAAGGCTGCAAGATATCATCGCAGTTTCTGTAACAAGCCAGTTCTTAAGTGAGTAGTTTGTTAGCCTACTACATAAACCCTAACCTGGAGGATCCAGTTTTGAATTCAGAGTCGTTCTTGTCTTAGACCAGTTGCCACCCAAGGCTATAGAACCCAGTCTGTCCTGCTATTTATCCATAGCTGGGGGGAGAAGAGGAGGATTCATACCTTTCCCAAGAGTATTTTCATGTAAATGAATGTAATAGATTCGACTGGAATTCAAACTCTGTCCTCAGATTCCTCAATCCAAGCCACTATCCATTACTCCATCGTGTCTCCTGGCTTCTAGGATAGTGACTAATAAGATATAGCTTAAGCAGATAAATGTGGATAGAATGGACTGTCAGCATACCAAATATTTCCTTATTTTTCCAATTAACTCTGAAAGAATTCCAGTAACATAATTAAGGTTAAGATGACTGCTAATGAATGAAGGAATACAGAATTCTTTTCAAAAGAATAAACATTTAAGTATCCTCAATTTAGAATTTAAAATCTAGTTTACCAATTCCATTCTTACAAATGCTTGACTTTTAAAAGGCAAGTTGAGACCTGAAATTCTTTATATTATGGGAAAAACCCAACATATGGATGAGATTTTAAGCTAGTTCTTGGGGAATACCAAAGTGGAGTCTTTAGTTCTGTTCAGATATTGAGTTGACTTATATATTGAATCTCAACTTATTTAAATTTCATTACCATCATGAATTCTTAGATCACATTTCATTTAACTATGTTGGAAGGATTTCATAAAAGAATTTCAAGTATCCATATCTTTTGGAAATCTAGATTGTTTTTACTTGATTTTTATTACAGCAATAAATACAATCACAATACTGAACAGTAATCTTTATACCATTAAAAATTCAATATTTATTGCTGCTATTGTTTGTACTGGACATATAAACACCTTTTTTTTTTAAATTCTTGATTTTCCTGCAGCCAGAAAATGTCATGGAAAAATATGACAATTGGCTAATGATCCAGTTTAGTATTATACTTACACTGTAAATTAAACTTTCTGCTCTAGAGATATGAAAATTTTGGAATATTCAAAAATTAATCTGCTGTAAATATTCTCTTGGGGTCATATTCATAACAACAGAAAATGTGATGGTCATAGCTTTAACAGTTTTTGGGTGCCAGACAAATGGATAAAAAGACATTTGGTGAATTGTAGTAAGATTTCTCAACATAAAAATCAATTCTTCTCATTCAAATAACCTGTAAGAAGCATTTTCATGCATGTTTTTTCATTTTTTTATTTTGATCAATGAAGTTTTTTAAGAAGTTGCTTTTCAAATTGACAAGTACGATTATCAAGTAATCGATCAGAAAAACTTGGAGAATTTTTTCATCTTCTAAAAAGACATTTTTTAACATAGAAAATGAAATCCTTGTAGCCTATTTCTAAAAACCTTTTGGCAAAATTGTTTGGAGAGAAATTAAAGCAAAATAATAAAAAATACATGAATAAATTTCATAAAGTAAAATAAATCACAAAAGTTTTCTTATAAATAAAAGCAAAAAACAAGCATAAAATATTTATTCATTATTGGGAAATATTGTTATTTTGTTAAAATTTTGTTACTTCCATAAAAATCAATTTCCATAAAACAAGGTTAAAAATTTTGAATCACTCTAACATATTATCCCTTGTGTAGAAAGATGTTAAAGTCATCTCTTTTAGTGAGGAGAATGTTAAACATCTTCAAGGCTCTAATCAATAGACTTTCCTCCTGTATGATCATTAAAGTTAAGCAATGTTGAGTTTGGTCAGTACCAAGATGGGTAACTGCTTGGGGATAACAGGTGCTGTAAGCTTGGATGTGCAAATTGTGTAAAGAATAATAGCTTGGAATTGTTAATCATAGAGCAGAGTTCCAATTCTGGTTGGGTTTGTTATAGTCACTTACAAACAAATACACTTCGGAAAGGTATGAATCCACATATTGTATCAATAAACTATTATCTCCAAAAAAAAATAAATTTTACAATCTTAAAAAAATTTTTTGGGCTTTAAATAATCTGCAAAGAGTTGATAAGACGTAGAAAATGAATCACTCTAACCAAGAGACTGGTTTTGGCAGAAGGATGTTTAAAATCAAGTAGGAAGAACAGACCATTCATTGTAAGAAGACTGGATACATTTTTTAAAGGGACACCTCCAAGGATTTATGACATGACAGATTTTTTAATGCAGTTAAAAATGAATGAATTCTAACTTTTTAAGCTTTATTTACATAAAATAGTTCTTTTAACTTTAACAAAATAAAATAATTCAAATGCCTTTATGAGCTTCTTTAATTTTCACTGGATTACAATGTATTTTTTTTTTTATCAGTATCACCCCATGGAAGGCAGTAAAACCACTAAAACACAAGGGGTTACAGGGTGTGGAAAGATTAGGAATAGAAACATTAGTAATGAGCAGAAAAAGAAAAAAGTAATCAGGAGGACAGTAGATAGTGATTGACATTGCATTTAAATTTTTGCAAATTAAAATTGGCTGGAAAGCATAGAGCCGGAAGCAAATTCCACAAGCAAGAAGTGTGAGAAAAACTGTTAGTTAAAACTGTTAATTAGATCCAGTGACAAATCCAGTGATAGATCTAACTAATGTCTTTATCCACTGTGCCTTGAGGACACATGGCACAGTGGATAAAGGCATTAGTTAGATCCAGTGACAGGACCCAAAGAGTGTGAGTTCAAAGCCTGGTTAAGGCAGTGGAGAACTTGAAGAGGTGAATTAACAGAAGATAACTGATATCCATTAGACATGGCACGTGGAACTAGAACAGTCTACCCCAGCATGCAAAATAAAAGGGTTCACTTCGACATTCCAACCACCTGAAGAAGGCTGGAGCATACAACGGCCAAAACATTGTAATAAATATGGCGACAAAGATGAGGACAATAGTTCAAATAATGTAAATAATGAATTGATCAATTAAGATTATACGTCACTTGTTCAATAAAACATGTTTCTATCTTTGGTGTTTTTTTTTTCTACCTGACAGTTTTCTTCTTATAGCTGTAAGAAAGAAATTTATAAAAAGCTTTTTGAGAAACCATCAGTCTGGTCCTTTTTACTCTTAAATTTTTTGCTCTAAACCCATTTACTATTTTTATTAAATGAATATTCTAAGTTATGTATAATTTATTCTGATTGTTCAGATGTACTAAAAGTATGGCTGTGTTAAAATAATGTGTTACAATTATGACTTTGATGTTTTATTCAATCACTGTTTAGTTTGGTACTTTGGTTATATATCACAAGAATCTCAACAAAATCTAAAAAAAAAGGATTTTAATGTTAATGGTCCTGATCTGGCATCTCAACTGAAGTTACTTTCCCACTGCCATTACATGTATTCCCTCTGTCTTTTCTGGCAGATGTTCTGATGAGCTCTCATCTTTTTTACTACAACTGCAGGAATTTAAATGGACTACTAGATTGGCTTGTAGGTCTCATCATTTTACTGTTTAAATAGCTGCTAGATATAAGTTCTATTCTAATACTTTCTTTTCTCACACCTCACCTCACCTGGAACTCTCTGGTTTTTTGATTCCCTGCCACTGTATAATCTTCAAAAATTTAAATGCAATGTCAATTGCTATCTTCTGTCTTCCTGAAACTTGTTTTTTTTTTATATTGTCTTTTCTTCTCACTAAAGTTTTCTCATTCTCTTCCACCTTGTGTCTTAGTGGAATTATTGCTTTTCTTGGAGTGAAAAGCTGAAAAAAAAATAAATTGGAAGCTACTGGACATAATGAAGAGATTAGTATATGCAGAGAATTACTTATTTCGAGCTGCTTTTATCCATGCTTCAGCAGTGAGTTTGCGTTCTTCAACTGTAAGTGCCATACCTTCACCTGTTGTCGCATTCACTGCAACAAAAGAAAGAAAGAAAGAAATTTTAACAATTTTCATAATACAAACCAAAGTGTATCTATATATGGTGGACAATGCCATTGATTTTGACAGTTTAGACTAGAACACTAATCCTAACCCATACACAAACGATTGGATTATATATATAAACAATGTAGATATGTGTATGTTACCAGAAGGGAATGATGGGAAGGATCAACAGGTCTGTGCCACTTTTGGATTATGACAATTGACCATTTATTCACAATTCTGGAGTTATGTTTCTGTTTTTAAGAGAGGATTTTATTTTCAAAATGGTGATTACTTTTGCCTTATTGAACTGTTAAATTATTTTTAAGGAGTTTTAATATTACTAATGAGAAGGTGCTGAAATTTTTTCAGTCAGACTAAGAAGTCCTTCCAAAAATAATCTGATGTTTGGTTAGATTTTTAGAAATGGATTAGCACTCTTCTTAGAGTTTCAGAAGTTAGGTTTATGTAAATCTTTGATTTTAGGTTCTTCACCATAAAATTGTTTTTAAATGGTTTATTAAGTTCTAAAAATGACTTTATGCTTTTCTTTAAAAAAAGAGGATTATTTTTTTATTTATTTTGGGGTTATTGATTGTTTAATTGTAATTAGTTTTCCAAGTCATGATAAGATAACATGGAATGTGACAATAATATAAGGAAGTACTAAAATGTTCTTGGTCAATACATTTCCCTAATAATCAAACATCAGATTGCTTAAAAATTTTCACTTGTTTGTTCATAAACTACATTTTCTAATTAAATGTAAATATTTTGAAAATATATTTTGATTAAAGTAACAGTATTTTATATTTTTTTGGACCCTTTTGTATCTGGTCTTAAGATTTTGACCAGGAGTGTGTGTGTGTATATATATATATATATATATATAAATAACAGTTAATAGAAGAAAGATCAAGATATAAAAAATCAAAAGAATGAATAAATGTGTCTATCTATATATATATATATATATATATATATATATATATATATAGCATTAAATTCCATAAAATATTTAAAGTAGTTATGTTAGTAAATTCTTACCAAAAATATTGTCAACTTTACTGCACACCAGAAAATCAACATAGACATCAAATTTGGAAAAATCAATGTCACTGTAAAAAAAAAAAAAATGAAAAGAAACATAAATAAAACTTAAAGCTGAAAAATATAAATGATGAGGGTACATATGAATAATTAAGATTTATATTTCCTGTACAAAAACAAAAATAACTATGGACTGGTTCCACAACCTAAACAACAAACATAAACAAATGCTCCAACTTTCTTCAGGTGATATACATTGAAATTTCAAACTGAATGCTTTATTTAGTCCATAGTGGTAGATTGTTCTAATTCCACGTACCATGCCTTTTTGGGATATCTCAGTTTCAGTTAATTCCCTTTAGTAAGTCAACTCTCCAAGTTTTTTTGTTCTCTATGCTGTGGCCAGGAATTAAACTTGCAACACTTTGGTTCAAGTCACTTTTTGGATTACTCAACTAATGCTTTTATCCACTTGGGTACATCAGTGATTGAATTTTTGGGACTTACAAACCTAATGTCTCAATAATGATTTTTTTTTACCAGAGCTCATATTACAATTCCTGATATTGTTGTTTTTCTCTAGCTCTCTGTATTATTGATTTCCATATTGTATTCATTTCTATGCTTGGCTGGCTTAAAAAAAATTTATGGCCTAGCATATGTACTGATTCCTTAAATTTTAATATTTTCCAGTGATGTTCTTTGTCTATTATTTCAACGTCATCCTACAGAGGAATTCTCCCTTCTCCCTTCATATATGGTCAGTAATGCATGATTTTTTTTTATTTCTCCTTGTGTTATGGCTTTACAGTGTTCTTGCAGTATTATCTTAAGGAAGTAGTCTCTTTATATTTCTTGCCACAGCTGCTTGTGAAGATGTATACTCAGTCCTTAATCATGTTCTCCTCTATGGGTTGTTTTACTCAGAAGAGATGTCTGCATAGTATTGAACCACTCCTGAAGGCTGTCCTGATGTTATATGGACCATAGATCTTTTGCATCTTTTCCAATAAGCCCTTCACATAGGGTAGGCTGACCAAGGCTATTTTCTTAGTGTTTGAACATATAACATCGAAAAACATTGTGAATATGCCAATAAAGATGAGGGAAACAGTCCAAACAATGAAAATAGTATTAAAAAAATATGAAGCGTAAACATCATCAAGCATATATTTGTTTTCATTCATAATTTTAGTTAAATTTATCAGTTTTTCATAATTCTTAAAGAATATAAATACATAAGGTAAGTAAAGTTCAGATACACTTTTTTGCCTCAACCACATTCATAGATAAATACTGTATGAGAAGGTGCTGAAAAGTTTGTTTGGATCCCTTCCCCAAAACTAATGAAGTGATCAAATGAGCAAAGTTATTTTCACCCTGTCTTAGAACATTTCTGCATCAACTTGTATATCGAGAGCATAAGGTATTATCAAGGAGTTTGTTTATAGTGCAAAAGAAAATAAAACTGTTTGATAATGGTTTGTGTTAGCTGAAATTGCTTGGACATTGGACAATTTATATTTAAACTTTTACCAAAGATCAAGAAAATGATGCAAAATAGAAAAAATATAATTTTTTGAAAATCTTTAACCAAAGATGTACAAGTGAAAAATTGTTACCCAAATACACCATTATATATATAGTAGGTATCTGTTTCTCTTGCGACCTTCTCAGGATGCAGGCCTGCACAATGGTATATGAGAGCTGTGTACTGCTCAGACTCTCTCTCTATCTATCTATCTATCTATCTATATATATATATATATATGTGAAAATATATAGAAAATAGGAAGGAACTGGTTAGGTGAATAGTCCAAAGTTCTTAGTATTTTTTGTTATCATTTTAAAAAATAGTGCTCGATACAAAATAGAGCATAAATATAATTATTTATTTAAAATATGATTCCAAATCGCTACATAAGAGGTCTCATGTTTCAAAGAGGTCTCATGCTTTGGCTCTTGTTTTGAAACATGAGACCTCTTATGTAAAGGATTTGGAATCATATTTTAAATAAATAATTATATATATATATATATATATATATATATATATATATATATATATTATATTATATATATATATATATATTATATATATATAATGTCTGTGTGTGTGATCATAAATTTTGTATGTGTCTATCCAGTTATAATGTAAGTTCTCATTGTAGGAGTTTCTTATTTCTTTGTGAATTTTCATTCTAAATTAAAAGTAACTCTTCAACATTTCATTAAATTATTCAATCTTAATGTTTCTCTGAATGTCAAATCTGAGTAACAAATCTTCAAGATGTATGAAGGTCATTATTACAATTTGTTTGTTCTGATGAGAAATTCTACTTTTCTTTCTATTGTAAGAAAGAAAAAATTAAGATATTTTTGGTGCATGATCATCAATAATATTCTATTGAGAAAAAAAAGTATATGTTTTTAAGATACTTTATTTGGACCTCCTTAATAATTTTTGGAATATGGAAGAAAAAATTAATAAAATCAAAAGGTCATTGGCAGTTTTTATAAAATGATAAAAAAATTGAAATTTGAACAATTTGTGAGCAGCTTCTATAATTCAGGTTTTAGTTGTGTTATCTCCCAAGCCATTCATGCTGTTTTCTTTTCTCTATGATTCCTAAAAATTGCTTTATTCTAATCTCTTAAAAATGGTGATTTGTTATTGGCAATTCTCATTTAATGAGTAAAAAAAAGTAATCTGTAGAATTCCTATATTTTCCATTACAAATAAATTATCCAGGGAAATGTTTAAATAAGTTTCTTCATATTTTCCCTTTGGTAAATTTGATTTTTTTTAAAGAAAGATTTCTGAAAATTATAAATATTCTAAAATTATAATATATGGCTAAGTGGATAAAAGTGTTGGTTGAATCCAGTGACTTGACCCAAAGAGTTGTGAGTTCAATACCTGGCTACAGAAGAGGCCAACAAAAACTTGGAGAATTGAGTTAAACTTGGACAGTTGAGTTTACCAGACAAAAAATTTGCTTAAAGAAGATCAGAAAATGGGCAGCTTGCTGAAATAGGTGTTGGTTGGCAAAGGAGATGTGAAAATTTTAAAAGGATATATATTATTGCTTTAAAGTATAAAGGAATTATTTTGTAGTGCAAAATTAGTTCCTTTTTTTTTTTTTTTTTTTAAATTTTAAGTTTTAAGACAATAAAAATTAAGTTCTATTTCCTCATTTGACATTCAGTGAAAATTTAAGTTACCTTAGTCTTTTAATTAGAACGGCTATGTCTGCTTTAAAAATCAAAAGTTGGTGTTTAAACTGAGTTAAAAGAAACACCAACAGTCAAAATATTTTCTAATTGAAGCCAATCAGCAGGTCCTACCAATAGATACGAACAAAGCTGGCTATGTATTAACTTCGTCCATTAAAATGCTAACTGAAAGTAAATGGAAAATTGTGTTGTCTTGATCAGTTGAAAAGCCTTTGCTCCTTCAATATCTGTCTGTATTTCTGAGATGAGGTATTATTTACACTATTTATTTATTTGATTTTTTTACTTGATGAAAGACATTGGAATTTATTTAAAAATTTAAAAACAAATGGTAAATTTAAAAACTTACCCATTTAGTAAAAATGGAGTACATGGTGCATTGATAACTCCAGTGATCCAAAATCGATTGGGATCCTTAAAAATAAAGAAAAGAGAAAATTAAGCAAGAAAAAAAGAAACAACCTACCAAAAGTATAAAGAAGAAATAAGTAAATTTGTTATTAATTTTTGGTTGGTTTTTCTTTATATATATATATATATCAGATAAATGATGAATGGTTGATTATTTGACCCAAAAAGTTGGAATAAAAATCAAGAGATAAAATGAAGAAAATATTAACCAAAAATTAATAATAAAAATACTTCACTTTAGAAATTGAATGAGATCAATTTGATTCATATCTGAGATTTTTAGTATCTGGATTTTTACTGCCAGTGTATAACTTGTGTAATTTGAAAATGTGTCATTATCATTTCAGGAACTTATTTTTTAGTTCAACAAAAGAGGCAAAATTAATAGCAACAATTCCTTTGTAACAGCAGTCTTACTGCTAACAAAAAAAATGGAAATGATAATACAACTAATGGAGATAAGTAGAAGGGATTTTATTTTCACATATGTATTTGAAAGTTATTCTCTGCAGCTGCTGGTTTTGTCACTGACCAAATGCATCACTGTTGTTGGAAGTGCATTGGTGTTGCTGCTGGTGGCCTGGGCAGTTTGAATAGTCTGTGGTATTTGGTTGTCTGATGTGATGTCAAGTTGTTAATGCCAGCATGGTCAGAGTTGCCTTTGTAGGTGAAATCGGTCAGGGGCTCAGAAATGACTGCTGCAAAAGCCGCTTGTGCCTTTTTTCTGATTGGTCAGAAAAGGTGTCCTATGATTCTGGTATCTTGGGCCAGTATTCTGCAAGTGGTTGTGTGAAACTGGATCAAATTAAAGTTTGTTTTTGTCATATGAGCTGTGGATGTCAAAGTGAGCACTTGCGTTTGATTTAAAGAATTGTAGTTTGAACAGGGTACAACAATTTAAATGTTAGGTTATGTCAAAAAGAAAATAGTTTCTTTTAACTTTGCAGTCTCACATACAAGTTACACACACACACATGCACATATATATTAGGTAGTAGGTAAGAGTGTCAAATGACGAATGGACATAATGTCAAACTGACTAAATGATGAATGGACATAATGTCGAAAAAATAAAGTTTCAAAAGAACAAATGTTGAACAAAGTAAAAATGAATTATATCGTAAGGATTTAAAAAACTCTGTTCAAATAATCAATTAAGCTATTTTAAACTTTTTATTTTTTATTATTAGGCACAGTGGAATAATGTATAGCGGCTCGGTTTGAGGAACCAGAGAGCCAAGTTCCATTTCCAGTCGGATCCATTACATTCACTTATGTGCTAATACTTTATATTAATCCTCCTTGTTAAAATTATTTTTTTTATACTGTGTGCATGATGCATGGAGCTGAATGTTAGACTGACCATCATCTGATAAGAGCAAGAGTCAAGTGCATTGTCTGTAAAAACGAAAGGCGGGGAGGGGTATCACTTCCAAAGAGGCTGAATGTTAGCCATCTGCAAGTTTCTGAGGTTAGACAGAATCTAGTCAATAAGATGGATGCTTTAGTAAGTGAAAATAACTGGACTTCGTTCAAGGATGCAGTGTATGAGGCATGTGCTGATGTTGTTGGATTTACTGAGAAGAAACATCAGGATTGGTTTGATCAGAATGACAAGCACTTAGAAAATCTCTTGAAAGAGAAAAATAAACTTCATTCTGCATTACTTCATAGTGATTTACCTGGTGATCAGAAGAAGGAAATGAGGCCAAGTTAAAGACAATAAAAGCAGATATACGCACATGGTGAAGAACAAATGGTGGAGTGACAAAACTGATAAAATACATTTTGTATCAGATGTGAAGGATAGTAAGGCCATGTACAATTTACTTTGTGAAGTCTACAGGCCTTCTACTTCACCTGTTGCTCCTCTAAGAACTAAGGATGGCAAAAAACTTTTTTGAGATCGCAATGATATTCTGCTGAGATGGCGCAAACATTTTGATGAGCTTCTCAATAGGCATTCAGAAGTTGACAAAGAGTTTATTAGGTCTATACTTGAAAAGCCTATTAAAGAATTTATTGTGGTGCCTCCAACATTTGAGGAGGTTGAAAGTGCTGTCAGAAACCTTAATGGTGGAAAGTTACCTGGAATGGATGGGGGCTGCATGCTGAGATTTTTAAGCATGGAGGAGAAAGTTTTTTTGTATTGGCTTCATTCGTTGTTGCTAGATGCCTGGAGTAATAACGGTGTTCCGGATGACTTGGAAGATGCTGTCATGATTGTTTTGTACAAAGGCAAGGGTGACAGGGATGACTGTGGAAATTATTGTGGCATATCACTGTTGTTGGCAAGGTTCTTTGTGGAGTTCTGCTGGATCGCTTGTTGTACCACATTGCTAATGAAGCTCTTCCGGAGTTACAGTCAGGCTTTAGGGCTGGATGTGGCACTGTAGGTATGATCTTCACAGCCAGACAACTGCAAGAAAATTGTGTCAAGCAGAATATGGATCTCTACCAGATATTTGTTGACAAAGGCATTTGACACCATAAACAGAGAGGCTTTGTGAAATATTTTAGGAAGCTGGGATGTCCTGAAAAGTTTGTTTCCATTCTTTGCTTGTTTTATGATGATATGAAGGCATGGGTTAATGTTAGTGGAAAGCTCTCTGAGCCGGTGACAGTTGAAAATGGACTTGAAGCAGGGCAACATTCTGGCTTCAACCCTATTTGTCATGTAGTTCTCTATCGTTTTTGAACAGGCCTTTAAGAACTGCAACCTTGGTATTTACATTTGCTATCGTTCAACAGGAAGGCTGTTTAACATCAGGAGATTTGATGCAATGTCGAAGGTTTACTTGTCGCTGATCAGGGATTTGCTATACGCTGATGACTGTGGCTCACTCATGGATGCTTTTTCTAATGCATGCACTGCACTGGGATCGACTATTAGTTTAAAAAAGAAAGTAGCCATGTACCAACCAGCTCTAAGGAAGCCATATCGTGAACCAAGCCTCTTTGTCTATGGTAAAAGGTTGAAGGCTGTTTGCGCATTTATGTATCTTGGGAGTACGTTGAGCATATTCTGTGATCTAGATGTGGAAATTTCAAACCACATACAAAAACTATAAATGCATTTGGAAAACTGAATAAACATCTGTGGTTTCAGCACAGAATTTCAGCGAGTACAAAGCTAAACATCTATCATGCATGTGTGCTTACAGCACTTCTTTATGCTTGTGAGATGTGAGTGGTTTACTGCAGACAAATGAAAAGACTTGAGAGATTCCATCAATACTGCTTACATTGTATCCTTGGCATTAACTGGCAAATGTTTGTTAGTGATGTAAACGTGATAGAGATGAGCGGCTGTGATAGTATTGAGTCCTTGATACTAAAATATCAACTTTAGTGTGCAGGTCACCTTGTTAGAATAGATGTCAGCCACATTCCAAAGCAATTGTTTTATGGTGAGCTGTGAGCAGAGAAGAAAAATACTGTCAAACCTAAGATGCGCTTTAAGGACTGCATCAAGGATGCACTGAAGCAATGTAACATTCCTTGTATGCACTGGGAAGAATGTGCATCTGCTCACAATAATTGAAATAAGGCTACTTGGAGTGAAAGATGTCACTTTGAGGAGGAGAAGAGGAGGCATGCAAAGCTTAAAAGAGATGTGTGTAAAGGTATCCACATTGAACTTCCAGAAAACACCTGCAGGCAACTCAATCTGACATGTATGGATTGTGGTAGTGTGTGTTTGTTGATGGCTGATCTAAGGAGTCTCTTGAGAGCACACCGACAAAAGGTGGCAATTGACTATGAAACCATTGACATCCAGCAAATAAAATGTGATATTTGTGGTAAGATATGCGGGTCCAGAAGTGGTTTTATATGAAATTTTAAATTGCATGATAATGTACCACCCACTGTTTGTGCCAGAGTATGTAGGCCTCTAGCTGGGCTAAGGAGCCACATTCATTCGGCACATCAGTAGATATTCTCCAAAAAGATGTGAAGTAATTGCCGTACTTTGACATGAGTTGGCAACCACTATATATATATATATCATGGTCAAAAGTGTCAACCAATCTCTGCAAAAAGTGAGTATCATCAGAGAAAAGACAACTTGCAAAGGTTATGCAACTAAATATGAACAAGTATATTTATTTGATCATGCACACAAAACATTTTTGCATCTCTTTTTCTCCAAATAATTTCTTTTATTTACAATTCTTGGAACATTTGTAATAAATTTCGTATTCATACCATTAGAAATGTCTATCAAACTTGAAACAGTTTGGATAAATTTATAGACACTGATTGTAAGAAAATAGTAATTGGTATTGAGACTTATCTGATCCATTGTAGATGGACTGCTTTACAGGACGAAAGAACACCAACTGCCATTTAACCAAATTTAGGAGGGGGGAGATGTAGATTCATACCTTTGCAAAAAGACATTTGTTCAAAGTGAATAGAATCATTCTTAGTCAAAACTTGAATTTCGTCTGTTGGTTTTGTTTTCTTTGTTGGTTGCCACAATAACATTCCACACATCTCCACAATCTAAAATAAGCAATCAGTTTTATTTCCTACATTTTCTCTGTTAACTCTTTGTATTAGTCGATCTTTTCACATCAGAGGAATTGATAAGGCTACCCACTTACTTAGGAGATGGTTGTGAAAGGGTATCAATAATTGAAAGATCACTTTATCGGTTTTTACTTCCCATTGCTTAAAAAGGAAAGGTTAGGGATTTTTTGGTTTCTATTTGTCTATTCTATTGTCTATTGTCTTTGATATTGACAGCAGTAAATATGCTGCTTTTTCTCTTTGATAATTTAGTTTTGAAATCTCAGTATTTTAATTTTTTTCATTGGACAAAAAAATTCAATCAATTGACTACAGGTTTTTCTAATATGGATTTTAATCTTTCAGATGATCAAGATATGAACATAACTTTACTGTGCAAAGTGTTTGTGTGTGTGTATATATATATATATATATATATATATATACACACACACACACACACACCTGTAAAGGAACAGTTTTTTCGCACTTTAATGCATGCATGACCAAACATTATAACAGGAAAAAAATTCTGTAAAGGATAATTTTTTTTCACATTCTAATGAATGCTCAGCACATTGTCAACCATTTTGCATTTAAAAGCATAATGAAAAAATTATGGTAATGGATAACAATGCACAACATTGTATATTTTGAACAATAAAAAATATTAAAAAAATGAAAATTTTCAGATACACTGGGTTGTATAATAATATTTTTTGTTTTTATTATTTCAGTTAGGTTCCTTGACTAGTTTTGGCCACCATGACCAATATCAGGAGGGAAAAAAAATCCCTGCTTATTGGTAGCAATGAATGACTGTTTCTGAAGAAAGTGAACTTTATCTGTAGTTTTCATTTGTTTGTTATTGTTAATTTTGGTCAGTCCTTGTCTCATGTTGTTTTTAAGAGAGAGGATGGGAGATTCCTGACTTTAAGAATACCGGCCTTGGTCATTCTGACAGTTTTATTGGTTGCTGGGAATGGGATGTGTGTGTGTGTTAAGTGTATTTAAACTTTTAGTTCTTGGAGAGAGTGTGTGTATAAATGTGAGACCTCAACACCTCTGCAAGCATATCTGTCTTGTGTGAATGAGAAATGTGGGTAGGATTTGATTTATGGGATTATATATTCTATCTATGTTGTTAAATTTGTGGTTAAGCCGATCTGGAAGAAGTATTTTGAGGAGCAAATCCATTTGTCTTCATGTTCCTCTTGTATTTTTCTAAGTTTATCTTTTCTGTCTGTTTCTATTTTTTCAATTATAGTGAATTTTGCATGGCTTTCAAAATCATGTTTTTCTAGGCAGAAATGTTGTTCTACAGGTAATAATTTTTTGTGGGGAGCTGACTTGATCTGATTCCTATAATTATTAATTCTGTAGTGAAAGGGCCATTCAGACTTTCCCACATATTATTTCTGGCGCATTCTAATATGTAAATTATGTTATGACTTCTACAGTTAGAGTTGTGACAGATTTTGAGAGTGGATTTAGTGACTGTGCTAGTGAACTAATTGGTATGTCTAATGTGGTTACAACTAGGCTCCTTTTGTTGTTACGTAGTTGGGAAAATCCTGTTTTTCTTTTTGGTCTATTACGGGTTACCTTATCATCTGAAATTTGGTTACTATATATAATTTCCTTAAGGTTCTTAGGTCTACGATATGCTAGAAGGCCGGGTTCTTCAAAGTTTTTAGGTCTGGTTTGTCCCAGCGACTTTTGATTATCTGATATAGTGGAGGAAGAGTGATGTTGAAAGTGATTACTAGAGGGATGTGTCTGGATTTATTTTTAATTTTATTTATTAGGGTGTCTTCTCTAGGCATGGAAATTGCTTTATTTATTTGTTCTCTGATGTTGTTTATAGCCACATGTTGTGAATTAATGCTTGAGATTTTGAGTGTGTTTATTTAGTTCTTCATTGTTGGAACATATCCTTCTGAGTGCTTGTGAGTAGAGAAGGTACTCCTTGAGGTATTTAGAGTGGGAAGACTTAAAGTGTAGATAGTTATGGGTGTCGTGATTTCAGTGTGTACTGTCATTTGTAGTTTTCTGTTTTTATTGATGTAGATAAAATGTTACTGATCTTGTTGATTTTTCATGGCTGAACTTAATAGAGTCGTGTACCATATTTAGGGTCATAAGGAATTCAGAAAGTTTCTCCTCACTGCCCGTGCGTATAAAGAAGATATTTTTATATCTCAAATTATATATTTCAATAACTCTATAGATATTAATTTACAATATGGTGAACAACCCTTAAGTTGCACTATAAAATCTAACAGCACCAAATCCTTATAAATATTTCTCATAAAAGGAATCAGCTGAAGATTACATGGTATATTTCTCATACTCTTTATAATATTTAGAAAATGTTACTAGAATCTGTGGGTTAATACCAATTTTGTTATGAAAATATTGACTGCATCATGAAATCTGATATCATGCATATTCAAATACTTTATTGAAATTTACTGATATGGCTTCTTGATTCCATTTTTATTTTATTTTTTCCAATTTGTGTTTAAGTTGTCATACATCCAAATAAATTTGATTTGAATGTATGATGGAAAAATATAAAAATTGAACTGACAGGTTCTGTTGGTTGATTGGATCATTATTGTCAAAGTATATCTTTCATTAATATCACATACCCCATTCATAGCTATTTAAACAGTGAGCCTCTACCTTGAGTGGCACTTAAATCTTAATGAATGAATTTTAGTAGTAAAAAAAAATATGGACTGTTAGTTTGTGGAACAGACTCATATATGAGTGCTTCTCTGAACACTATAATCTTAACCTCTTCAAGTCAAGGATCAATCATTACCTATCCAGCATCTCTTCTTTTATTTACATAATGCACCTCATTAATCATAACCATTTTAAAAGTAATTCTCTCTCTTTTCAATGGATTCTCAGCTTTATATTGCATGAACTTTAGTATTTAATAAAAAACAAAAATATTTAATGGTTTCTATCAGTAGCAAACTGTTCTGTGGGAATAACATCAAATTACAGTCTAGATTTAACACTTTCTTCAGTCATTGTCAAGCCTGTATAAAGTAAGGAAGAACTGATCACTAAAGTTGAGTAGAATAACTTGTAACTTATATGGGATTAAAACTGTCAATGCATGTTTGATGGAAATGATCTATCTCATTGTTAGACTTTTCACAGGTCCCAAATCTAGGAAACACACACACAGCCATCTGCATAGAAATGCCCAACAGAAAACCATTGTCCTAATTGCTTGGATCAGCAGGTAAATTCTTTCCAATTGCCAGACCTGCAATTGCTATGAAAAACTTTGTCTTGTGTAGGTCATCAGTAAACCTGAAACAGATATGTAATCTTCATACTAAATCTTTGTCTCTGATATATATATATATATATATGGTCCTTACAATTATCAGGTTTTCACAAGTAAATGTTTAAGTATACTTTTAGCAGTTGTTATTATTGCAACCTAAGAGTTGATCTTTTCACATCCTGGCTTTGTAATCATTTTGTTACAGTCCACCAATATTATAACAAAGTCACTACTTGGCCATCTAGCAGTACGAGTACAAGAAAGGTAACCTTATATAGCAAAACTTTACAGATATTAAAAACAAAATTTTTAAATACCCATGACACACATACATACATACATATATATATATATATATATATATATATGAAAAATTTCTCCGATTTAATCGGTAGAGAAGACAATATTTATGAATAAAAAATGACAATAGGAAAAACTGGTAATTGCTGACATTTAGGTCAATGTGGACTTTATCAAAGCAAAATACGAAAATGAAATTAAATGAACAAAGTAACTAATAAAAACAAATAGTCATACATAGAAATAAATACAACCATAATTTTGATTTTAAAAATGCTACACTCATAAAAAAAGAAAATAACTCACTCAGAAGGAAAATTCTGGAGAGTGCCGCCATAGAAAATTATCCAAATATTAATTTACACCCAGGCTTTTTCCCTATTTCACCTTTCTTAACAAAATTAATACTCTTACAAACAAATATGCACAACATTCATAAAATCAAAAGAAAATGGCTGAATACATCAACACAGATATAATGACAATATTCTCCACACGTGACAATCTCTGACGTTATTTTTCAGTTAAAAAATATGAAAATAGCGTTTCTCTACATTCCAGTTGCTAGGTACATTCTGTTTTGTTTTTTTATTAGTTACTTTGTTCATTTAATTTCATTTTCGTATTTTGCTTTGATAAAGTCCACATTGGACTAAACGCGCCAGCAATTACCAGTTTTCCTATTGTCATTTTTATTTATATATATATATATATATATATATATATATATATATATATATATATATATATATATATCGCTATTTTATATTTAAATTGTTTTATATTTAATTTCGCATATGCGCAAAATTAAAATATAAAATGGCAACAATTTACCCATCACACTGTGTGTTTGTTTTGTAATTACAATAAATATGAGTGCTGAAAAGTTCTCAGCCCAATCAAGAAGAGATTTTTAAAAAAGTTTTATGTTTGGTCATTTGATCAGGTTCAGGAAAGTTGGTCAGGCCAAGAACTTTTCAACACTCCCTTCATGCTTATATTTTATCCCCAGATAATTTCTACTTATGAAGGCTGAAGCTAACGTAGTAGATAATCAATATTTTGATTATTCAGAACAGCATGCTAATCAAATATTGATTTGCTACAAGAATGTTTTTGCAGTATTTCAATATGTAAGCATTTTCTTTATTTAACCATGTATACTCTCTCTCTCTCTCTCTGTAAATCCACCAAGGTCATCATCTAATGAAGGCATTTAGAGGAGCCTTACTACTGATCTATTTCAGAACAGTATTTAATATCTATCCTTATCCACATCAATTTGTGTGAGCAAATTTGAATTTGTTTATATTTATTCCATGGATTTTGTTGGTTGATTTTACATGTCAAACCTTGTTGAGTTATTTAATTTTGTATGGGGCACCCAGTGAAGATTGAATTCATTACTCGTTAATTGTAGCCAACCAAACTAGCCTGGGTAACCATTACCCCATGACACCACACCTGTGTTCCAAGGAATTAATGACATTATGTGAAAAACTAGAATAATAAAAAAAAAGCAGTAAAACTCTCTTTGTGTCATAAAATCGATGAAAGAATTGAATGTCATTCAGTTAATTGTGTTCTTCAGGCAGAATAATGCATTTGTAAATCATTTTCAGACATGCTTAGCACTGATCTGCAATTTAAAACTTTTTCTTAATCAGATTAAACAAAAAATCAAAACAAAAGTGCCCCCCAATAAACTGATAGCCTTAATCTGTAAGTATGAATATTTTCTGTTTAATTGCCTCTTATATTAAATGGTTTTATCTACTAATGATTGATCAAGTCTATTTATCTTTATTTTGTACAAAATGTATTCAGTTTCCCATGTTGTTCTAAGAACAGAAGTTTAAAGGTCAACCAATGTCTATAATTCAGCTAAGACCTCATTGGGTGGGGGTCTGTGAACTTGTCAGTCTGGTGGCAATCTGATTGGTAAAAGCAGAGCACGAGATCTTGAAGTTTAGTCATTAGTCTTCAAAAGCTTTAAATAAATAAAATTCATTTACATTTCTTCTCATTAATAAATGAATAGAACACTAACTGTACAGTACCATAAAATATTAATGTGTGAAATCTATTAATGCTTAAAATGTCTGTTTTGATCTCTTCCAAGTGACCTATTAAAAATATGAATATTCATTATGTTCACAAGCAGAAAAATCAAAACTAAAATCATCAGATGCTGTAACTACTGTATTTTCAGAGACCATTTCTGGTAATATTCATATATGCAATATATTCATGTCTCTTGCCCAAATTCAGTTCAATTCAAGTGCTGAACAAAAATGTAAAAACTATATTTTTATTCATAATACAATCTGATATTTTACCAAGATTTGATAAGCCAGTCAGAAATGTAATGTGATTCCATTAAGGAAAGGCACTAGTAAGTTGAAAAACACTAAATTCCGATAAACTGAAGATATACCGGTGACCAGACGAGGGAAAATGAAAGAAAAGGATATTTGTTTTTTGATTGGAAAAAAAAACAAAAAAAACTAGAAGGTAATTAAATTTCTCCTCCGCCGGAGAGGTAAGACAAAGAAACTATCTGGTTTCGATTAGAACCGAGATTAAGTGATGGGCTAATCTGGAGGTCCAAGGATCTCCCGGAAAGAAATAGATAATATTTTTATGACTATTGAGTGACGGAGAAGAAGACGGACCTCTGGCCACAAGTTTGGTCAGTTGATTAACTTTTAAAAGCAGACAGGTTTCCAGAAGAAAATAGATAAGAAAATGATAATTAAATTTTTTGTCTGCCAAAACACAATAAAACTTCCCAAAATCAAGGCATTGTTTCCTTGTTGGACAAAGGGTTGATTAGGGGATAAAAAAATGATAAATCCCAGATGTGAAAATGGCCACACATAAAAGCACAATAAGAATTTTGAACGATAATTAAAATTCGGCCATTTGGGCTAGACCACGCCTAGCACTTGCAGTTGGGTTTGGTCAGGTGACCAAGGAGGAGGGGGCCCAGGTGGAATTTCAGGGAAGGTGGAGGATTTTCCATGCCTCTTGGGCAGTGATAGTGAGAGGCACTCACACAAAGCAAGGAGGAGACAGGTTTGATCAGGTAACCAAAAGAAGAAGGAGGCCCAGGTAGAATTCCAAGAAGGAAGGAGAGGCTCCCCCATATTTGGACATTTGCAGGGAGAGCTCTGATTGATTGATTGGGGAATGTGGGCATACCCAGAGCACATCATTCCCCACCCCAGCCCTTGTGCATGGGTTCATAAAAACAGAATGCTGAGTAGATGAACCAGATGGCAGAGACACACTGGAATGAGGGAGACTGCAAAGATGAGACTGACAGGAGAAATGAGAATCACTGCTTCACCTGATCTCATGTGATTTGCCACCCTGAAGAAAAAGCCTCTGACTTAAATCCTTGTTCCAGAAGTCTCATGCAAAACCATAATGGCAAACAGTGTGTCATGATAATCAGGAAGGGTTGATAGTTATTGCATGAAGAATATAGTCCTGCTTAAGCCATCAATAACTGTATCATCAACTTTGTATCAAGGAAATGTATATAAATATTTTTTTTCTTTTACCCAATTTTTCTTTTTTTTCTTCTTTCGTGTGACTTTACTCTAACCAAACCAAACCAAGTCATTGATTCCAGTCGACCATTTGGATCAAGCCAGTCTTACGATCAACTAACTCAATATGGGGTGAGACAAGGCTTGGGCTGAAGGGATCAACTCTATGATCAGCCTCTATGGAATTTTATTTATTAATCTGACAGATTTTATTACTTGTAGTGGATACCCATATTTGAGTAGACATTCCGTTTATTAAACAGTATACTTATTTATTTTTATCTCCCAGTGTGAATATTTGAGAAATCTATTAGAGAAAAATAGGTGCTCTCTGATAGGATTGAAACTTGTGGACCTCTTGGCAGGAGGAACCGTTGTTAGAATTGACATGCATCAACCATCTTGGCCCTGAAGTGTGTCAATGATCAAGCAATGTTGAATAGTACCTTATAAATGCAAATCTTTCTCAGACTCTTGTACCATACATATCTGCTCAGTTTTAAATCCTAACATCAACAAGCAATTTCTAAATAAGTGATGGATTCTTATTTATTAATCCAACAGATTTTATCACTTTGATCAGATTCCCATCAACCATCTCCCTGCTGTCACCAATGTGTTTTCCCTTCTGTTTGTCACTGACCCATGTTCAGATCTGTATGAATAATTCTGTGTAGGAGTTGCCACACTAACTCCAAACTGCTTTTTATAGACACGCAAGTCTTCATGAAGATAACTGAGAATTTTGTTCTGATGTTGCTCTCGCTTCCACATCTCTCATTGTCTCTCTCTCTCTCTCTCTCCTCCTCTCTACCATCTTTGAACTTCTTCTGCAGTGAAAAACTGATGTTTGCTCCATACTAGTTTAATCCATAAACAATCTGGAACATTTCATAAGTTTCTGTAGTGTTTTTGCCCAATTTAACACAAAACTTTATTGCATAGCTTTCATCACATCTCTACTGTATTCTGCAAACTAGTCAGCTGTGACAAGCAGTTTTTAATAGGGTGTGTTCAAATAAATGTTACAACGTCTCCTTCAGTAGAATAACAAAAGTCAGCTTATTAGATGTATAGTAATGATAAATTATATTATATAACTGCCTCTCCTAAAAAAAAAGAAAGCCTCAAAACTTCTGGAATGCACCTTGTAATAATATATATATCATTTAGACATTCCCTTATGACTGATTTCCTGTAATAGCTACATGTGTACTAATTAAAGAGAATTTTTTTACTCTCTGAATTTCTTGGATATGAAGTTATCATTATTCATATTATTTCCAGCTAGACTAATGGTATCATCTTTATTCATATTGATGTTTTGTCCGTTGTGCTCTCCAGCCTTCTTCAAGTGTCTGTCAGTCTGGGTTTCATTGCACTGTCTATATATCTTGTCTTTTGTTAATTATTCTTTTTAGTACTGCTCACTTATTGGTCATCCTTTGTTCACTAAATCGGAATATTTCTGTAATACAAGGCCCATGAATTGAACTTACAATTACTATACTGCCAAATTCATTAACCAACACTTTAATCATTTAGGGTATTGTCCTTTAAGACAATTCTCAAGATAGAAGCTTAAATATCACATTCTTTTTGCCTCCTCCTTCACTGCTGTAGCCTTGTTTTCAAGCTTGGACGCCTTTGCTGTTGTTGCTTTTTGTTCACCATTGTAGTTTTTTTTTTTTTTTTTTAGCTTGACCCAGTGTTATTCCAACTATAAATAATTAATTTTTGTACATATTTCTTTTTTAACTCCTTTTTTTTTTAAAATGATATGGATTACATAAACAGCTCATATATATTTATTGACTTTGGTTTCATGATGATCTAAGAAGATATTCCCCTTTTTATGCAAGATAACTGATGGTTGAAAACAACAATACAAGATAGTTATAATTGGTCAAATTTTCACTATTATTATTTTATTATTGAATTTATTCTATTTTATTATTGTAGATGCTTTTTATAACAACACTATGAATATTACTTGTCATGTAGTCAAAGTAAATCTAATATTGACACAAATTTTTCTCAGGAGTATATGGAAGTATCACAACATCCAATATTTTTTTCTCAGGGGTAAATAGAAGTATAATGAAATCCAATATTTTCTATAAAAAAAAACAACAAAAAAAAAAAACACAACAACCTTGACAACTGTGACATTTTTCTTGTCATTGCAACATACATGTAAAATGCATGTCTCAACAGAAAGCAGCAGGTAGTATTATTACTGCATATTCATTGGTTGGTTTTTGTCACATGTCCTATCATAAGATCTTGTGTATAAATTCATGTGCGACCTCATATATTTTTATATCAGCCTCAGTTACTAAAATTAGTGGTGTGGACTCTTAAACAATTTGTGGCAGATGTTCTGTTTTTTGTGGGGAAGGGGGTAATCATTTCACCCCAAGCAAAGTAATAAAGCCACTAAGACATAAGGAGTTACTCTTCCAATAGTAATATGCTAATTCAGTAACTCTTAAATTCAGAAACATTAAAAACGTCCACATTGGATGTAATTAAATATTTTATGACAAAACAGAAAAGAAAATGATCAAAAATTAAAAGCAATGTATCATTTAACTAAAAAAAAAAACTACATTTATGTAGTATAAAAATAAAATTATATTCTATTTTATTTATTTTGAAGATGTGTCAACTGAAAGGTACATAAAATTTTAATTGCTGTGATACTTTTGTATCCTATTTTATTAGTAAAATATGATCCCCTTTCTAAAAATCATTTTATCCTGGTGTGGCAATAACAATCTGTTTAAGTATTTTTGGGAGTGGTATGGCCACAATTTCACTAACAACAATTCAATTTAGTTGAGAGGCAAGGTATGGTTCCTTTCTTTTAAGATTAAGTTTTTGAATTCTTGTTTCCAAAATTATGTGATTTCTGGGAACATTGCTCAGCATATCTCAAGGATTAAGTATTGCAACACTAATAGTATTGAGCAAACTTTCTTTTGAGATGAAATCCTGTATTTCTCTGATGTACTCAACTCTGTGAGAGCTCAGTATGGAGCACCATCTGGCACACTTTATCTCTTCTTGATAAGATTCGGTTTCCTAAATATCTGTCTAAAGGTGACGTTTTTGTTGGTAATAGAACCAGAGCTAGAAATTTAGCTTATTTGAATTTCTTGATTAAAAAGAAATTTGGTTTTTAATTTGCTATGGACAGGCATATTATTAATTTATTCAATTATTGTTTGTCTGAGTCTGATAAGTTGATCTTGTCCCAGGGTTTTTTTTGTATTCCCCCTAGGAATATTAAGAAAATCGAGGTATTTAGTGATTTTGAAATCCTCTTTTCCAAGTTAGTTAAACATCTGCCTAATTACATCTGCCTAATTACATCTGCCTGAAAGCTTATCTGAATGACTTAGCTTATGATTTCATTAACTCGCCTATCAATTCTCTCAGGTTCTCTTGGCAGAGGAACCATTTTCTAACAGCCAAATTCTTAAAAACTAAGACAGATATATATATATATTACCAGACATGACAAAGGTGCAGGTGTGGTAAAATTTATTTATTCCAATTATGTCAATAAAATGTTGTGTATTTTAAATGTCAGTAGTAAATTTCAGAAATTAGGAGAAGGCAATTGTGACTATGCCTTAAAAATGAAAGTCCGACTACAGAAGAGATTGTTAGAACTTCATAAGAAAAAGTTTTTGTCCAAAGAAATTTATAATAATATTTGTCCCATTGTTTCCCAACATTCTCGGATGTATGGGTTACCAAAAATTCATAAAGAGGACGTTCCACTTAGCCCTATTTTATCTATGCTGGGTTCTGCCCAACATGGTTTCGCTAAATGGCTTATTGAGGTTCTTGATCCTGTTTTAGTATTCTATTTGAAGTATTGTGTGCTTGACTCCTTTCAGTTTGCTGCCTGTATGTGTAAATTGAAGCCTAATCCTGATACTGAATATTTTGTGTTGTTTGACATATCTGGTTTATTCACAAATGTCCCACTCAATGAAACAATTGATATTTTTGCTGATTTCTTGTATTTTGGCCCCGCAAAGTTTCCATCTTTTCCTGAGGTTATTTTTGTTGAGTTGATGGAGATGACTACTAAATCTGTCTCCTTCAGCTTCAACAATTGTATGTACTGACAGATGGAGTGGCAATGGGTAGTCCATTGGGACCACTGATGGCTAACTTTTTTATTGGCTTTCATGAGAAACAACTTTTTGATAAGATTGCTAAACCCTACTGTTACTTCAGCTATATGGACAATCTGTTTACGTCGTTTTCTTCCTGTAAAGTGAAAGAATTCATTTCATATCTTAATAATCTCCATCCCTCTTTGAAATAGACTATGGAGGTAGAAAAGTTACCTTTCCTGGATGTGTTGGTAGAAAGAACACCTTTGGATTTTCTCAAGTGTTTATCATAAACCCACCTTTTCTGGGCTTTGCTTCCAGAACCAGGAAAATTAATCTCATCAATACCCTTACTCATCGTACTTTCATGTTGTGTTCTGAGTGCAGGCTTGATGCTGAGTTAAGGAAAATTGAACAGCTGTTTTTGAAGAATGGTTACCCTGAATGAGTTATCACAGCTACTATTAAATGTAAAATTGTTAAGTTCAATTGAGTTAAGGTATATGGTCCCTCCAAATGTCCTGTATATGTTAGACTACTGTGGATTGGTCCCATGAGTCAAACATATGCCAATAAAATATCCTCTTCCATCAAACTTTTAATGTTTTAATGCCATATTGGTCCAGAGCATTTTTTTCAACTAGAAGAGCTTTCCCCTCTGAGCTTAAGTTTGCCTTATTCAGGGAGCTGTTCGTTAATTCAATGTCTAACTAGGAAGATGTTTTTTTTTTTTTTGTCCCTCCACTAGTCTTGGTATATATTTTTTAATATAATCTTTCTTTTTAACTTCTTAGTTTTATTTGTTGTTGATATTATTTATTCTGAAAATGTGTCAACTGAAAGGTACCTAATATTTTCATTGTTGTGATACTTTTGTATCCTGTTTTATTAATAAAATATGATCCCTTTTCTAAAGATCATTTTATCCTGGTATGGCAATAACAATCTGTTATATCTTCATTCAACTAGGTTTCTTTGAATAATAGAGACTTATTGTGTCCATTTACTTTTATAATAATCCTTTCCAGTTCTCTAAACAGTTTCTTGATGTTAAGATGAAATTCATCAAAGAAATTGCTGTAGTTTTTTCTTACCCAAGTATTTTTGATCTTTTCAAATATCATCTTCAGGAGTAAATTACAAAGACAAGCTTATTGTAACTGCAATAAAAAGCTACATTTTATTGTGATGTTGATTTTAAAAAACATGCAGGAAAATGCTCTGTTATAGTTATTTAAAAAATTTTAATTTATTTGTTGTAGTTATGGAAGTTTTTGCAAAACAATTTTTCTTTTTTTTAAAAAATCACCATCACAATGTAATGCAGATTTTATCGCAGTTACAATAAGTTTATCTTTGTAATTTACTCCTGAGGATGATCTTGGAAAAGATCAAAAGTACTTGGGTTAGAAAAAACTATGGCACCTTCCTTAATGACCACTTTCATCATCTGCCAAAACATTCCCCACATGAGGTAGAAAGATTTTTTTTGATTATTCATTCATTCTTATATATATATATATATATATATATATATATATATATATATAAAATAAACTGTTACATTAGGACATTTAAATATCCACTACAAAATTGTACATTTTGTTTCAACATTAAAATCAAACCTTTTTTATATATATATATATATATATATATATATATATATATAAATGTGTGTAGAAGAAACCACCATTTGGTCTGGTATGCTTTATATCTCACAGCCACAGTGAGCATCACAGCCCACGCAAGTTTTATTTTCCCTTTTAAGGAATGCACACACCCTTATTCAGATTTTTCTCAAAGGCCTATATCTGTTCAGTTTTGTAACCAAAACATAAACTTGGCAATTTCCAAAGAATTAATAGACTTATTTTTAGTAAATACTCATGTTTGAAATAGATGCCCCAGTTTTATTTTAAACAGTGTATATTATGTCTATCAGTATGTGCAGTAGCAGTGTTTTTAATAAGTGTTTTTAAATATTTATTGTGTAATACGTTCTTATCTGGGTCCTGATAAGTGAAGCATCATGAAATACTGAGTTGATCTTTGATAAGTATTGTGAATTTTCAATAATTTTATTAAAATAGCCACAGGCAGCCCTGATGTTCCGTTCTTTAATTTCCACATTCTAAATGAATCATGAGAATCAACAAAAACAAATAGAATTATCCCCCTTGGATCTATCTTTAATAATTTAAAAAAGGGTTTAAAGAAACTGACTCATTAAAATTCTCAATACTTGAAGTTCTTCTGCCTCAAATTATTGAATTATTTAACTTTCTTAATAAGAATTTTGATATTTTACTTTTTATATTTTCTATGTACCATACTTAGTTTCTGGTGGTTTTAATTCTAAAGGAATATTTTGCCATCTTTTACTGGTCTAAAATGTGCACAAGATTTCCTCAATTTTAAAACTAGCTCAATCATCAGGTTCATCTAATATCGCTTTATATTCATCACTAAAAATTACTGATGAGAAATCAGTTTTTCATGAAAAAAATTATTCATTATGATCAAACTGATGTGGTGGTCCATGAAAGAATAAGGCTGGTGGCTTTCTCCTAAGAGAACTCCATCAAAGAAAAGCTTCACAAATCCATCTTCCTCTGCCTCAACAGACACTAATCAATTAATTCATTCATTTGCTAATTTAAAAAAAAAACAAACTTATTTTCAATTTTTAATTGGCTTAATATTTATTTGATTGGGCTATCAGTTTAAAGTCAAATCTTTTGTCTGTAACAGATATATACATGATTCCAAACTCTCTGTACTATGATTGTACCACTCAAAAACCTGTGCTTGCAGCTTCTACAAAAGGTCAGTCTAATGGCAGATTTATTATGAATGAAACTAATGTAGCTTAAGCTTTGCAGCCCCTGAAGCAATGTTTTAAATGATGGAAATATTCAACAAAATCAATGTTTTTTGTTTTTGTTATTAAAATAAGGCCATTTTTTTAGTGATAGAATCATAAGCCAATGGGTTGAAGTATTTAAAATTGGCCTTAGAATATGATCTCATGCCCATTTCATATGGCCTCAAAATTCCCCTGTAATTAGTCAAATTTTAAAATTTTCTTAGGGGTGCTTGCTTGTGCCCAAACCTCTAGCTGTATGGGCTTATTGAGCTCACCAAAATCTATTCGTAGCCTATATTTTGACAGCTGGATTCTCAAATCTGTTGGTGCTGGTTGTGAAGTGATTCTCATATCTGTCCAAGCTTCAGGGCGCCAAATATTTAGGTCTGCCACTGAGTCTACTAATAGCTTTTGTGGTATTTATTCATGTTCAATTATTGTGATTTTTCAAAAATGTTGTTCTAATGGCTCTGTGATCTTTTATAATAGCTGACGAATTTACCTGCATTAAATTATTTTGTGATGCTTGTCAAATCTACTACTTTAGTTTCAACAATTCAGACCTTTACAACTTGGACATACTGTGATGCTTACAACTTGGACACACTATGACGCTTACAACTCGGACATATCATGATAATTCTGTGAAGTTGAATCACCCTCATTTCCAAATATAAGGAAAAAGTTTGACCCAGACACTGTTTTCTCTAATAACTACTACATTGCAGAACAGGCTTCCATGTGGATGATTCTCTGGACATTACAATCTTAAACTCTTCCAGTCAATGGTCAATCATTATCTATCCTCCTTTTATTAATAATTTTCACTTTTTACTAGCTCCTCTTTCATTTTTACAGCCATATCATATGAAATACTGGTTCTTATATGATCACTGAAGGTAAGCAACATTGAGCCTGGTCAGTAACTTAGATGGAAGCTTGGGAATACCAAGTGCTGTAAGCTTGGATGTGTGGGTGGTGTAATGGATAAAGGCTCAAAATTGTTAAACGGAGAGCCGAGTTCCAATTCCTGTTGGGTTTATTATATTAACTTATGCACAAATACCTTTAGGAAAGGTATGAATCTACCTCTTCTCTCCCCAGTTATGGCTTAAATAGTAAGACTTATATCACTAAACCATTATTATCTGCTCCCCACAAATTCTTACAATTTAAAAATATTTTCTGGCTTTAAATAACCTGCAATAGAAAACAATCAATCCTCTTTTATTCATATCACACACCTCATTCATCATAGCAATTTTAATAATAACTCCCTACGTTGATTAGCTCTTGAACTTTATATTGGGGGAACTTGAGTATGAAAAAAACAAGACTGATAGTTATTATGTTTGAGGCACTAATAATATCCTTTAATTCTCTTTACTGTAAATTTGTCAATGATGTATTCAGTGCTAATAGGCAACAAACTTATAACAGGAAAAGGATGATTGGACTCAGATTTCAGATATAGTTTGATATGCATATTTTTTTTTTTTATTTACATGCTACTGTTATATCCTTCTTTGTATGATGAGAAAGTTCTATTTACTGTGTCTCTTCAAGATGTTGGTGATTATGGCTCTCCACAATTTTCTGTCCTTTGTAGCTATAGTTTTTTGTTATTTCTTCTAGATATTGTTCTAGCATTCATTTACTCAAGCTCACTTGTTATGCATTGTTTTCCTGTTCTGTGAGTATCAAATTTTCCAAGCCCTCTTACCTCATTACATGTCTTAGAAATTTCAATTGTCTTTTCCTGATGTTAAGTATAAGTGTTCTTTTTGTTTCTATTTTCTCTAAAATTTCATCATTGCTCACATGTTCAGTCCATGGTATTCTCAACATCCTTCTGTAGAACCACATTTTTGTTGCTTCAAGTCTCTTCTTCATCTGTGAGGAGATTGTCCAGCATTCACTGCTGACAGAACTGATGTTACATAACAGTTCAGTACTCTTCAAAAAGGAAGTGTGCTATTGCATTCTTTCTTTATTGTGAACTGTATGAAAGAGTGAATAGAATTTATATGGTCCAATGGGACCTATATGTCTTCTTGGTAGGTCATAGGTTGTTAAGTTCCTTTTTGTACTTAAGCTAGATTGACAGTTTCAGTGGAGTAATCCATGAAGCTAGATTTTCAAAAACTCCATATAAATATTAGAGACTACAGTAATTCCTTGCATCTTAGTGGCATTATCATCTTGTTAAAATTTTAACATTTTCATTAAATTATCAAAGGACATACAGTATGAGTTGTTAATCCAATATCATTCTCCAGGTTCTTTCAGAAGATATTTAATGCTTCCTTCATATGGTATCTTGTTAAATTGATGATGGCAAGATCAATGCTTTCCTAAATAGTATAATAAAGTCCGCTGAATTCTCCACATGGAAATATGTTTTACTTAAAAGTGGTTTTCAATCATCAGCCAAGATTTTGTTTTGATTTATTTTGTTTTATGGTATATCAATTCCTTTATGGGTCATTTAATGCCAATATTTAATTTTTCCCTCGAGCTTTGAAATAATAAAAGTTATTCTGCTTTCACAATTGAATACATGGTAGATGACACTCAGCTTTTATGCATCTACATATTTGTGTGATCATAATTACTACAGGCAGTGATATTTATGTTTTATGTTGTAGTTTTGTTGAACTTATATTTTGGAATGCAGTTCGATTTCATTAAGAAATTGTAGGATATTATATGAATTAGTGTCATGAAAGATTTCTTTCATGTTGATTGATGTATTGTTGGTAATTTTTTATGTAAAAATGTATTGCTGGTATTTGTATACTTTCTTAGTGTTCACTATTTACCCATAGCTGGGACCCTTACAGGTGTTACTACCCCAGGTCAGGGTGGACCTAGGAACAACAGCAATTAAAAGGTGGTTCCACAGATGTGCTGTCACCTCCCTCTGTCTTTTTTTAAAAATACTTTCATGGTAACTGCTCCAATGAGCTGTTTTCGATGGTTCCCAGATTTTCATGAATTTAAGCATTCTACTAGGCTGGCATCTCACTCTCACCCTTTCACTGTCAAAACTGTTAAATGTAGCTGTCTCTTCTAGTCCAATAGCTTTATGTCTTGCACTTCTCACCTGTGGAACTCCCTCCCCTTTTCCTGTTTCCCTGATAGCTATAATCTCCAACTATTCAAATGTAATGTCAATCGACGTCTCCAGATGCCTTGATCTATCCCCTATCCTTCTCTTCATCCTTTCCTCTATCACTTTTATTTGCTCTCGATCCAAGTCTCTGTAACCCCTTGCCTGCTAGTGGCTTCCCACCTTGCTTGGGGTGAAACGCTTAAAAAAAAAATAAATAAAAACACACACACACTCTTCAAATCCTCCTGATGAAGAGGAGACTTGAAACAACAGAAATTTGATTCTACAGAAGGATGCTGAAAATACTGTGGACTGAACATATGATGAAGTTTTGGAGAAAATGGAAACAAAAAGCAAACTAAAACTTGAGGTTTATGAAGCATATAATGAGGAAGGAGAGCTTGGAAAATCTGATACTCATGGGACAGACAGAGGGCAAGAGGGTAGAAGAGGAAAACAAGGCATAGCGGTATAGGGCTTAGGATAAATAATAGGAAGACAAAGTTTAATAAGAGCTACGATGGAAGATGTGGAGAGCTATGATCTCTTATGTCCTGAGGGGACACAGCACTTAAAGAAAATTGCTAAGATCTTCTATACATATTTGTTGTATATGATTCACTACAGAAATGTATTGCTTTGGAAATTCATTGTTAAAATTTTCAAATACGTTGCAAGAGATTGGCATTTGATAAACCATATTAAGTGATTAGAAGTTTTTATGAAATCTACTGAAACCCCCTTTTCAGCAAAAAATAAATCCTTTTTGATTGAGGACTTGGTTTCCATTTACAACAAAAAGGATAATCTCAGCATAATCTGATCAAATAGCCACAGATTATCAGAACTGCAAAAGCCTCCACCCTTTAAAAAAAGGTGCAATACATTTAGAACAAAAATACGTATGTTTAATAATACCATGTGGTGAGGTTTTAATCCTTTTAGGCATGGTCAATTTCACCTTGTGTGCATCTGACGATGTACTTATTATTAGAACATAATGATCACAGTGGTTCTCATAAAAGTTAAGCAACACAATACAAAGACAGCAATGAATGGGTTATTATTTTAAAATAATAGGTAACATGAGAAAGAAATAAAATAAAATAAAAAATCTCTTGTTTGATAAAAGGTTAAAATTAGAACAACTTCTTTATTATATACTTTCTTAGATATTCTTTATAACCTTCTATGCTAGGTCCCTTCAGGATGTTGGTGATCATGGCTCCCCACAACTTCCTGTCTTTGAATTTTGTGTCCTTAATAAATTTTGACTTTTTGTTCTCTCTTCTAAATCTTGTTCTGTCATTCATTTACTCAAACTTGTGATGTAGGTTGAATGTTATTTTTCCTTTGTCCCTCTTGCCTTCAATCTGTCCCATGAATATGTTTAAATTGTTGTATTCGGTTGATTTTGGTATCTCCAATTTGTAATTTGCATGTTGGGCTTTCCCTTTTGCTGACAAGCATGCATTTGCTCTTCTTGCAATTGATGTTTAGTCCTTCCTTCTCACTTTCCTTCACTACCTTCTGTAGGAGTTCTTGTAGTTTCCTTTCCCTGTTTGTTATTAACACTGTGTCATCTGCATATCTTATGTTGTTTAGATTGTGGCCACTAGTAATGAATCCTGGTAGGATTTTGAATTCTTTTAGAATTGCCTCCCAGTATAGGTTGCATAAGTCTGGTAAGAAGACACTTCCTTGTCTTATACCCACTTCACTGAATCTAAATGGTGGATGCTGTATATCTATATTGGTTGTTGTGAAAAGTCTCAGACTTTCAATTTGAAGGGAATGAAAAGTTGTGAAAAATAAAATCTCCTTCTAGTGAGTTATTACAAAAATACATATCAAAATTATTTCAGATAAAATGCATTAAAATTATTTCTTCTAAATATCTGTTGCAAAAATATAGTAAATAATTATGGCCAATAAATAACTATAGAAAGGAACTGAAAATGACTTATTATATAAATGCACTGCAAACAATTTATTCTGGAAATTTATCATTAAAATATGGTAAAGAAATATATAAAAATGATTACCCATAGAAATGTACTAAAAATGATTTTCTATAGAAATGTATAAGAAATGATTTGCTCTGTAGCATATCCATCTCATTTTTTTGTCAATGGCTTCACATTTTCAATTTGACAAGAGTAAAACGTTACTCAGAGATGTAACTTAATAACAAAATAGAATATATTTATAGTATTGAGTAAAGTGACACTTGAGTAAATCTAACATGACATCCTTTTGCAATTCTTTTCATGTTGATATAGATTTGTGGAGATGGTTTCTGATTACATTTTATAGAAACAAGAAATACAGCTTTTGTTTCACTCTCTTTTGTTGCCTGTGTATTCCTGGTTGTTTCTAATAAATTGATTCCAGTCAAAAAATAATCACACAAAGAACAATAGTCTTCATTTATTCTTTCACAAAATGATCTTTGTAATTTTGTAATTATCCACTTGCAAAACTTGTGGAAATTTAATGGCAATTTTTTTAGATTTTGAAAATGTGCAGAGAGAAAAAAAAGAATTTACAGGTTTATATTCTCATTTATCTGTTTATGAATTTGTCTGTAGAGAATTAAAACATCTTTGTGCAATAAACTTGATTGAAGATGATGATTCTTTCTGTCTTATTGTTTTTGTCTGTTTAACCCTAAGCCTTAGCTTAGCATAATGTAAGGTATTCCTTAACCACACCTTGGGTATGACGATAAACTACATCTGTGTCCTGGGTATGACGATAAACTACATCCAACAGCAAGGCTTCTGTTCAGGAGGTTTTGAGGAGTGTGGAATCATTTCTCTATTGCTGGTGTTCACAGGTCACACTCTGACCCAGTGTGGTAGCACCTGTTGGGGGTCCCAGCTATAGGTAAATTGTTAGCCCCTAAAATGGGATCAAAACACTATGAAAGTATAAAAATAGGTTTTAATGCCAGCAATAAATTTTTTGAGGAAAAAATTCTTATCAACAATACATTTTTGAAGAAAAAAGATATTACCCGCAAGTGTAAAAATAGGTTTTAATACCAGCAATGGATTTTTGAAGAAAAACTTATTACCAGTAATACATTTTTTTTAAAAAATATGACCAGCAATAGAAATGCCATAAAACAAACCAAACCATTCCTTAACCCTGAACTTATGGCATGTTTGGGGTGCCCCTTATACTACTAGGCTTAGCCTAATATGGCCCACTCTTTAACAATAAGCTTAGTCAAATATTGTACAAGTGTTGGGTACTCCTTGACTATAAATTTAGCTTAGTATGGCATATTTGTAGGGTTCACATTAAGATTAAACTAAACTTAAAATAGTAGAGGTTTGGTGTAATTCATAACACTCAGCTTAGTCTAGTATAAACACAAATCTGTGGTACCATTTAACTCTTAACTTACTATTGCATAAATATGGGGTACACCTTAAGCTTAGCTGAGAATCGCACAATAGTTGGGCATTACTTAACCTAAAATATAGCTTAGTATAGCACAAATGTGTAGTATTTTTAACACTATACTTATCCTAGTGTGTAGGGTATTCCTTTACTGTAAGCTTAGTGTGATAAGTAAAACAAAACCCGGAACAAGTTTTATTTAGCTAAACAAAACTCAGCTACAAAATAAAAGGGAGGTAAGTCACAGATTATATTGCCAAAGTAGGTGAGTCTATTGCTTGTACACAATGCAAGTGTAGGATATCATATTCTTCACTCCTCGGAAAATTGTGGTGTCACCATCCATAACAATCTGGGGGTCTCATTGTCCATCTGGATCTCCTTATCTTTTCAACCTCAGCAACATCTTCATTACATGTCATACCCTCCTCCAGTATAGGAACAATCTGGGTACTCTTACCTTGTTCCATGGTGGGGGCTCAGGGGTGAGCTCCATTTCAGGGTAGGGTACCAAACCATAAGCAGATACAGTAGACTTCCTTCCACCTGGATATCTTACGATGGTATATGTCAGGTTAGTGTCAAGGAGTTCAACTTGGTCCACATAAGGATTGGTTTTATTGTTTATTTACAAACCTTTTTAATAGTATTAGACCTGGTGAGATTAGCCAAGATGGCAGTGAACTCCCATGTGATGAGTGGTGCGGTAATGCAAAGAAACATTCATGAAGGGTGGTATTTGTTGAGGTACACAGCAATGATCTTATGGAGTGTAACATATCAGGATGCTCCAATTCCCAGTACTTTTTGTTTATATTACACAACTTAATGGCTGGACAAATTGCCTTCCATATAATATGCCATTAAATTGTTCAACTTGTGCATTCCTGATTGGGTGGTATGGAGTTGTTTTACTTGTTGCAACCTCTTTTTGGGAGTGACATCTTCTCAGACATGAAGGACGCCTCTCTGTCTGAGTGTATATAGTTGGGCATCTAGGGATTTAATTACTGATGTCATCTGCATGTTTAGACATAGGAAGACTAATGGAAACCATGTGTATTTGTCAGTCACTACATGTAAATACGTGTTACGTGTGACAGAAGGCATAGGTCCCTTGAAGTCAATACTTAGTCAGTCCATGTTTCTGGTCACCTTGATAAGAGTGCCTTCTAGTGGGTGATAGAAACAAGGTTTAATTTCTACAAGAAGTGCACACTTTTTTTTTTTTTAACTTCTCTGAGGATAAAGTGAGATTGTTTTTGTTCTAACAAAATACAGGGGTCGAGTAATTCCCAGTGGCCATAGTCCATTGTGAATGTCAGTAAGGGCTGAAGTGGTAATAGCTGAACCACATTCTCCTTGCCAGGACGATATTTTATTTCATAGTCAAATGCTGCAAGTTCTAACTGCCACTCCTGAATCTTGGCATTTTTAATTTTGGTACACCTTTCATTGTTAAACATGAAGGCCACAATTCTTTGGTCAGTAACTAGGATGAAATGTTATCACGACAGTGATTCCACTTGCAATCTGCTTCAATAATTGCCATCACCTCCTTCTCTACTATGTAATATTTTAATTCGATTCTCTGTAAAGTTTTTGATATGAACGCTACTGGGTGTCTGCCTTGGTTGGAGATGGCAGAAATGGAAATGTCTGACACATTACACTCAACTTTAAAAGGTAAGCTTTCATCTACTGGTTCTAGTGCAGCTTCCCCTAATTCTTTTAATTGATTGGAAGTTTCAAGTGCCCTCTTCTCAAGTGGGAATTTTTTAGTTACTATTAAAGGCCAAATTTTATTAGAAAATTTGGTTATCCATTTTGTATTATATGTAAACATGCCCTGTGCCCTTTTTAATGATTTTGAGTTTTCTGGTGGAGGTAGCTCTCTTAGGTGACAAAGTCTTTCTGGGTTGGACTTAATAACTCCACCACCAACACTGTATCGGAGTGTATTGAAGCCACAGATTTCAACTTGCTGAGGGTAAGTTTAACCTTTGTAATAGTCTCCAGGAACTTCTTTACGTTTCGGTCATGTTCTGTCTGTGTGCACCCTGCAATTATGATATCATCAGTGTAATGAAATGCACTGTATAAGTTTTCTTTATTATTCTGTCAATATCTCTCTTGAACAAGGCAGCCTTGTTTTTTATCCCAAACGGAATTCTACAGAACTAAAACAAATGACTATTCACCTCAAAATTTTTTATCTGATTCTTTAAGCAGCACCTGATGGTAGGTACTTTTGTTGTCAAATTGAGAAAAAATGCTATGTCTCGTGAAGTCCTTAATCATTTTATCAATTCTTGGTAGTGGATAAATGTCCAGTTCTGTGTATAGGTTTATCGTCTGCAAGTAATCTACAGACATTCGTTTTTATGACGATGATTAGAGTCCTTCACCATTACTAGTTGGGCTCATCAAGGTGAAATGCTATCTTCAATTATGCCTTCAGAAAGCAAGTTCTGAATTTCTTCAGTGATGAAGGCCTGATCTTCCTTGTTAAAGTGCCTCGACTTGGCAGCAATGGGCTTATGGTTTGGTGATAAATTAGGAAATAATGAAGGTTCTTCTATCTCTGCCGCATCTAATACACAGAATTGATGGGCACTGTCCACAGTTAATTTGGGCAGGAACCCACCATAATTGAACATTGCCCCCTCCTGATGCTGACACAGGAAATCCTGGTCAAGTATCATGTCAAAACACAAATCGTTCAAAACACTCAAATTTGTGGCAACATATGACTGGTCATTAAGGCAAAGGGTTAGATTTTCAAATACAAGGCCCCTTGAATTAGTGCTTAAAGTTTACAGGGCCATGGTGATACCTTTATTAGATGGGTGAACTTTCAAATTTAGTTCGCGCATGACTCTTTCCCTAACCGTCAATGCTACAAGAATTGAGTAGAGCACTTTGTTTTTTTTTTCCTATAAACAATTATATGTGTCACAGCTGGGTAGAGTTCCCATGCTCTTGTAGAGTAGTTTTCACAGTGGAGGCTTGTATTTCGCTAAGTCAGTCCTAAAAAGGGTCTGACGTACAAAACGTTAGGAACTTGAACTAAGAGTTAATGATGCAGCAATCTAGTTGTGATGGTTGGTACTTCAATGTCCGACATCGACTGACTCGCTCAACTCCACTGAGCTCAACTGGCGACCGCTACTACTACTTATTATGTGTGGGAGAGTCTATTACAATAGAATAGGTAATGTTCTGGTATAACACATGCTTACTAACGTAAGCATGGTCAGTATATGGGGATCAGCCAGTTTTGCTAATGAATTTGATGAATGTTTCAACTGATATGCACGAATGTAATGTCCTTGCTCTGAGTATTTTTTTACAAGTTGTTTTCTAATAAATAACAAGTTATAAATTTTTCAGCTCAAATCATAAGAAAGGACAAAGAGATAAAAACTGCTGAATATAATATAAAAAAAATCATTGTTTTTCTACTGAAAATCATGTCTGTTTATAAGAAATTGTTTGTATTTTTAAAGCTGATATTTTCCAATACATTTCTCTAAGTAAATTATTTGCCATGTATTTTTATAGGAAATGGTTGGTATCAGATACTTAGGGCAAAACTGTTATCTATATTTTTCAGTTATAACTTCTTTGATAAGTGATTTCCAAGAAGTTTCTACAGCTAACAAAATATACATTCTCTAAAATTTAGTTAAAAACTCAAAATAAGTAATCCTTGAAAAACAATGATGATAACATTTTTACCAGATAATAACAGCAAAAATAAAAAAATGCAGAAACACAGGATTTAGTGTAATTATTTTTGCAGAACTAAAAGTTTTATTTTGCTTTAGCTACTTTTACTGGATTGTTTTGAGTAAGTGAACATTCCTTGGCAAATTTACAAAAAGTTTGATGCTCTTCAGAGATGTCCAAAATAAAATTAGGCAGAATTACATGCTTAAGTTTCGATTTGGATCCGATTCCAAACTCATATGAAATTAGTGAAATTTCTTTTCAAGGCGGAATTACTTTCAATTTTGCAATCTCTCATGTGTTTAAGTGTTGTATAGAGATATATGATGCATTTTGTACATGTACATATATAATGCATTCTGTGTCATATATATATATATATATATATATATATATATATATATATAAAAAAAAGAAGAGGGTGCATAAACGTTTTTGGTTGTAATGTGGATTTATTGAGAAAAAATATTATACTTTGTTTTACATAATTTCACGACACGTGTTTCTGGTCTGGTCTACAACCGTCTTCAGGTGAAAGTGGAGATTTTTACATATTATTAAAAATAATTAATTTTCTTCATGTTCAATGTGGAATATTCTCGATATGAGACATTCTGTTTGTGTGTTGGCAATCCGAATTTTCTTTCTAGAATTGTCGTGAAATTATGTAAAACAAAGTATAATATTTTTTCTCAATAAATCCACATTACAACCAAAAACGTTTATGCACCCTCTTCTTTTTTTAATATACATACTTTTCTCTCGTTGGAACCACTACAACATATTTCCTTTATATAACTACAACGAAAAGAATGCCGCATGAACTGAAAAAGAAAATCATGGAAGAACTCCTCGAGTTATTCAAACTTACCAACCAAAAACAAGAACTACTGGAGGAAGAAATACAGAAATTGAACAAAAATATGGAAGCTATTCTCCTACAAATAACATCACAACAAACCAGGGAACACAACTGCAATACAGAAACACTAATAGAACATTTCAAAACGCAGTTCGGATACCTGGAAAATATTAACAAGTTACACATCCAAGAGGAAGCGTGCGAATGAAAAAAACAGAATCTCCAACTTTGGAACGACATGCTCAATCAAAGAAAAACTGGCATATTTCAATGCCATCAAAAATAAAGAAACAGCAAAAATATACAAAGCCTTCATAGAAATGGATGAAATATTTATTCCAAGGAAATTCGCGAAAAAGATTAACCCACAAGACACGGAAAAACAAAACAAATAAAAAACACACTAAGCATAACAAAAATGCAGGCCCAAATTGAAATACAAGAAGACAAAACAGTAAACTTTACAAAGAAATACACAGAGATTGATAACAAATTATTAACAAAAATCAAGGAATTATGTACCAAAGAAACTCACCAATTCCTGTTTGAATTATGGGAGTCAAAATGTAAAAAGAGGAAGAAAAATCTCGAATATCTTGGAAAGCAAGCTAACCTGGTTAAAAAGCATTACCAGTAAAAAGAAAAATTGGAAAATGAGACAAAAACAAAAAATACAGTCCAAACTCACAAAAACCCCAATACCCAACACAAAACAATCATCAGCAAATACAGAGAAAACCACCCAACAGAGTCAAAAACCCTGAATCCCTACCCACCCCACACACAAACAGACCCACAAGGGAAGCACTCTAACACATTCTACCATACGCAAACACATCCACAAACTAACTCACAAAGTGATTATCCTAACACATTCTACTACACGCAAACACATACACAAAGCAGGAACCCCAATACATACCACCACCATACGCATTCACACCCACATAAAAAATACAATTATGAACATACACTGAACAGCGCAAAAAATAAACCTGTACAGACCACCACACCATAACACAAACAGTCAAAGATCAGAACACACACACATTCACACAACCAACTCTTACAAATACCACCTAGCACAACAAACCAAACCAGGCAACCATTACCTATATCCAGGAGTACAAACCAGAATTTCACAAAAGTTCTACACACAATCCACATACAATCAATACAAAAACAACAAACCTAGGAACATCTGGAACAGGCCCCTAACAAAAGCCAACACACCTATATAGAGCCATCGAGAAACAACAACCCCAATTTTACCAAGGGAAACTCTCACTGGCTAGAAAACTCAAAATGTACAGGAAGAAGGTATCTCTTAGAAAACCCAAGATATATTAAAAGAAACAATCATTATTTTTTAGAAGCCCCAGTCCGAACAAGAAAAACCCGTTTAGATGACACAAAACCCAAAATAATAAACCTATCTACATATACACTTACAAATGACGAAATCAACCTACTGAAATTGGGCCTAAAATTCTGTCCTGCTCCTAAAAAGCAATATAGTAGACTTAAAAAAGACATTAAGGAATTTGAACGCAAACTGAGACTAAGAGAAATATTTAACAATAGCGAAAAGTAGTACAGATGAGTCACTAGTAAAAAACAAATCCAATTTATTCCCAAACAAAAATAACAATACCAATGAGATAAATATATTTTTGAAAAACTCTGGAACCTTGACCTACAGGAAAAATCCAAATCATTCGACAATCTCACACATATAGACAAAGACTAGCCTTAGAGAACATTCGAAAAAATAATAACATAATTATAAAAGAAGCAGATAAAGGCAGCGCTATAGTAATCATGGACAGAACATACTATAAAACAAAAATTCTAGAAACACTAGAGGATAGGAACAGCTACAAAGTAATTGACACTAACATAGACAAAAACTTTATAACAAAAATTACAAAACTCTGCACAACACATAATAAAATATTAACAAAAAAAAGAGAAGGATTTCCTAATAAACTTTGTACCAAAAACAAGTAATTTCTACGGACTACCTAAAGTTCATAAATCGAGTGAAATAAAAGCAGCTATACATACACAAAAATCTGAATACATTAGCATCCCAAACCCCAGTGACCTTACATTCAGACCCATAGTAGCAGGGGACCAGTCTGTCCCACTAGCAAACTCAGTAACCTAATAGACATAATATTGCAACCATATACTAAACAAATTAAAAGCCACATCAGAGACGATATCCATTTCCTTAGCTGCATACCACAAAAGGTAGATCCGGGAACGCTTATGGCAACTTTTTGACATCAGTAGCCTATACAGTAACATACCCCATGAACTAGGGAAAAAAGGATCTCATTCTGGATTGAAAAACATCCAGAAATACTACATCCGAGATTCACTAAAGAGTTCATTATCGATAGTATAGACCTAATTCTAAACAATAACACCTTTGAATTTGACAACAAAAACTATATCCAAACCCTAGGTACTGCGATGGGAACAAAAATGGCACCAACATATGCCACCCTAACATTAGCTTACCTAGAAGAAAACCTCTATGAAAAGATAGAACAAATATATGGGACAAATATAAAGACCCAATTCACTAAATCTTGAAAAGATATCTAGATGATTGCTTCATCTTTTGGAAATCATCATGGGGTGATATTAACCAATTCCATACACTACTTCAAAACTTACACCAAAAAATCAAATTCACGCAAGAATATAATTTTAACGAATTACCATTTTTAGATATACTCATTAGAAATAAAAACAACCACATAATCACAGATATCTACCACAAACCCACAGACACCCAACAATACGTTCATTTCAAGAGCCATCACCCAAAAAGCTGCCTAAAATCCATCCCTATTCCCTAGCACGTAGAATTTGTACAATAGTGACTGATAAACATCTCCGAAAAATCCGCTTAGAAGAACTACATAAAACTCTCAAGAAACGAGGCTACCCCACAACACTAATAAACAAAGGTATTGAACTCCGAAAAGAAATTCCTCTAGACCAACTTAGAAATAAAAAGAAACGTAACGTCGAACAAACTCTAGCATATGTCTCAACGTACAACAAAAACAACCCAGAAATATTCCCAGAAATCACAAAAAATCTAGATTTACTTAGCAAGAATAATAAACTGAATAATATACTAAAAACAACCAAAATAATTAAGAGCAAACGCCAATCTAGAAACCTAAAACACATATTAACCTCATCTAAATTTAGTCAACACAAAATACAGGGAGTCACAAATGCAACAAAAAAAAGATGTGGAGTTTGTGACATCATTATAGAAGGAAACTCCTACACTTTTGAAAACCAAAAAAACATTCACAATAAACAAAACTTAAACTGCAACTCCAAAAATGTAGTTTATGCACTTAAATGCACAAAATGTAAGAAGTCATATATAGGCATCAGCCAACAACTGAACAACAGGGTCTCCCTACACAAAAGCAATATAAAATTGACAGACAACAGAAAACTTTTTGTATCACAACACAATTTCAAATGTAACCAGGGTAAGTTTAATATCATGCCGATATATCAAACAGACACTTACTCGTATCTACAAATACAGGAAAAAACTTTATAGACAAATTCAAACCCGAACTGAATAGATCGTAACCCCCAAAAAAAAAAAAAACATGCACACAGGGTGACCAAATACAATGATCGCTCACATACATGGACGCACACTCATATACGGGGAGACACGAGGAGAGATATATATATGTGTATGTACACATACATACATTTATGTATGTATATGCGGATGTTGACAACTTAAGAAGTACGTGTGTGTGTGTGTGTGTGTATGTATGTGTGTGTGTGTGTGTGTGTGTACTGGTTCCATGTAGCTTGGGAAATATGTGTGTATATGTGTGTGTACTGACTACTTGTGGTGGGATAGTGTACCATTTTAAATATATGTGTGTATATGTGTATATAAGTACAAATAAGTTTACGAATTTCGTAGTAAGGAAATATACGCACGCATATATACACGCATGCTGACAGGAACACGCCAAAATAGAAACAGATCCAAGAGCACATAGAGGTCACTAAAACATTAAAAGATTAAATGCCGATAACTACTCGCTGGACAAACCTTAATTGTTTTATGACCCTTCACGCAGAACTCTTCATTGACAATTCTAGAAAGAAAATTCGGATTGCCAACACACAAACAGAATGTCTCATATCGAGAATATTCCACATTGAACATGAAGAAAAATTAATTATTTTAATAATATGTAAAAATCTCCACTTTCACCTGAAGACGGTTGCGAGACCAGACCAGAAACACGTGTCGTGAAATTATGTAAAACAAAGTATAATATTTTTTCTCAATAAATCCACATTACAACCAAAAACGTTTGCGGCACCCCTCTTCTTTTTAATATACATACTTTTCTCTCGTTGGAACCACTACAACATATTTCCTTTATTTATTTATATATATATATATATATATATATATATATATATATATGGAATATTCATTTTTGAACATATAAGCATTTATGTGTTTCCAATACCAATCTGCAGATGTGCGCACACACACACACAAGTAAGTGTATATATTTATGCATCTTTTTCTTAATCTCTGTATGTGTTCATTCAGGACATAGGTGATCATAGCTCTCCACAACTTCCAATCCTTTGTAGTGCTTAGTAAAGTTTGTTTTTTTCTATCTCTCCTAATCCCTGTTTTGCCAACCATTTACACAAGCTTTTTTAGGCAGGGGTTATTCACTGCTTTCCTCTTTCTCTCTCGCCTTTGGTATGTCCTGTCAGTGTCAAATTATCCAAGCCTTCTTTCCTCATTATTAGTCCTAGAAATCTAAATTATCTCTTTCTGGTTCTAAGTGTCCTTTTTGGTTTTATTTTCCTTAAAACTTCCTTATTACTCACATGTTCAGTCCATGGTATTCCCAGTATCCTTTTGCAGAATCATATTTCTGTTGCTTCAAGACTCTTCTTCATCTGTGAGGAGATTGTCCAGCATTCACTGCCATATAGTATGACTGGTATTTTTCTGACAAAATTCTCATGTTTAATATTTTGCTTAGCTTTTGGAAGGCATAAATTCAACAAACCCTGTTACAATTTTTATTATATTTTTCCTATTTTAAAAGAAGTTATTGTACATCCAGATTGAAATCTTACTTATTATAAAACGCAGATTGTGTGTGTGTGTCTGTAACGTTTATATATTGGATTGAATTTCCTACATTTTTTAGTCGATTTCAACAAAACTTCACAGGACTACATAAAATTACCTTGTGATGGTTCTAACGGCGCCGAAAATGGGAAAAACAAAATTGTTTTTTAACAAAATCAATTTGAAAACCCGATTAAGACACATTGTGAGAATGAAAGGGGGACAACTCACCCACGAAAATGTAAACAAAAGAGCATAGCATGATGAAAAAAAAGCCGAACTTGACGAAAACAAAATTTTATCGTCTAATGTTCATATTATTATTAAAGAGGAAAGATCAAAGTATTTTTGGGGTATTTTTTTACATTTTTTAATCATTCCTAGCACGTCTGAAATTTTCGTTAAAAATAGTTTTTTTTTTGGTCAAAAAAAGGGCAGATTTTCAATCATTTTTTTCGATTTGATAAAAAAGATTAAAATCTTACTTTGATATTCTTTTAAAAATCAATTATCATTTTTTCAAAACTGATTTTAATAAAACAGAAATTATACTGTTTATTTAAAATATTTTGAACCAAGCTTAACTTAGCTTGAAAGCTGAAAAAATGTAATTTGAAAATAAAACAAAGCAGGTCATAAAAGAGAAACAATTCGATTGAAAAAAGGCACATTCATGACGTTTAGATAACTTACGGAGGATAACTCTTTTCACGGATGGAAGGAAGTGAAATTATTTAAGTAAAGAAATTATTTACCTCGTTACTTTTAAGGAAAACTTTCAGCGCTCTAATTTTTTATTTTATTTTTTTTTTTTGTACTTAGCTTTCATTTTTACGTTTACGATTCTTTATGGAAAATATAAAGAAATTAAAAAATAAGACTGTTAATAGTGAGATTAAATTTCATAAGAAAATGGTATCTAATTAATTTAGGTACATTTCTTATGAAATTTTTTTTTCTTATCAGAATTTTATCAAAATACTATAATTTTATGTACATTTATTACATTTTACTGTGTTATTTGTATTTCCATTCATTTTATTATTAATTTTGATATTTCATTTATGGAAAAATGTCATAACTGAGATTAATATAAAAATAAGATCATATAAATTAAAGTTTAGCAGTAGTTAAATTTCATAAGATGATACTGTTACTTGTAGGTACCCTTCTCAGTTGAAATTGAAAACTCAAATTAACTTCTCCATATGTGTTTCTGCAAAAGTAAAGGGCTTAACAGTGGAGAACAATGCTGAACTCAAATAATGCAACTGAATTGTATTCTGGTTGGTCTTCCAACTTGATAATTACTGTCCGACTATAAACACAAAAATTACATTTCTTAATTACCATGGCTAATCTGATTGGTCCAAATTATACAATTTTCCAAGCGCTAGACAATGACAATCTCACACGGACATTTTGAAAGGTTGATGTTGCTTTTAACTAATGTTAAAATATTTTTAAAATTCAATTTAAAAATTTTTTAAAATCTTTTAAAATTAAAGAAATAAGAAATAATTGTATTAAAATTCAATTTTCATTAAAAAAATTTTTGCTTTCAGAAAATATTGTCCATATTCATAAAAACAAAAAAACAAATTAAGCATTTGAAACTAAATAATATATTTGTTTTATTGAGTTTTGTATGTTACAATTCACAGCTGATTTTCAGGTACGTTGGCCCAAAAAAAAAAAAAAAATGATTTGCATTCTTGAAAGCCTTGTGCTTTTTAACTATTGTAATCACTAAAACCGATGGTCTCGAATTTCTAGAGTTTTTCATAAAAATTAGTTATGGGGGTGTTAATAAATATAAAAAAAAAATATTTCTGCCATGACTTTAAGAAAAAAAAAAAACATATTTATAATAATTTCGATCATCTGTGAATAGTTTCTGAAAGTTTCATTAACATCTGAAAATTATTTTTTATTTTTGCAAGATTTTCCAAATTAATGTGTGTAAATACAAAAAACGTGTTAAAAATTATCTATGTTATTTACTACCCCTTGTTGCGACAAAGAGAAACAAGGTTTTTTAAATCAAAATTTAGAATATTCTAAAAAGATGGAAAAATTTTTAAAAATAATAAAAAAAAATTTAGTCTATCCTCTTCATAAAAACATAAGCATTTTGACGATAAAATTTTGTTTTCATAAACTTTGGCATCTTTTTTCATCAGACTATACTCTATGTTTTTTAGCGATTCTGTGGAGTGACTTAGGTTAAAAAACTCAGGTTGTTTGTGTGTGTGTGTGTGTGTGTTCCTTTATATATGGGATCAGATTTCTTACATTTTCAGCCGATAAAACAAACATCCACTTTTTTTTTTTGGCAGGTAGTATTTTTATTGTCTTGCACACTTTTTTTTCTTTATTTATACATTCAGAATGCTTTAAAATTCCATTTACAAGACAATTGTTTAATAAAATTCTAATTCTATTCAATCGGGGACTCATCATAACGATATTGAAAACAATGTTTTTGTTTGAGTTTGACCAATTCATAAAAAAAAACAAAAACTAAGACATGTGTGTCTGTCAACCTAAACAATAATCTAACGATCTCTACTGATTGTATGAATCGAAAAATCGGATAATTCTTTATCTTTAGGGAAAGATAATTCCACGTACTTTAGGGCCGTTTTTACAATTCCCTTTGCAATTTGTTACAAGGCAGAACAATAAGGCATTGGTTCTATTTGAAATTAATTCAATATTTAAAAGAAAGTATTAAGAAATAATTTAAAAATGCCGACGTAAGAAATCTGATAGACAAAAAACAACAATATTTCAAGATGATAATTATTAAGGAAAGAACACAGTACTTGTAATAAATTAATAAACCCAAATAAAGTTAATATTTTTTGTATTAGAAACAACGAGTGGAAAATATATTCAAATCAGAATTCTAATTATGAATCACCACAAGCAAAATATGCAATTTTTTTACTGTATTCAATAAGTAAAAATCATAAATTGTGAAAGGCTACCTACATTTTTCAACCGATTTCAACAAAACTTCACTTTTTTTTGGCAGGTAGTGTTTCTTATTGTCTTGCACATTTTTTTCTTTATTTTTACATTCAGAATGCTTTAAAAATTCCATTTACAAGACAATTGTTTATAATAAAATTCTATTCACCAATCGATAGACTCATAACGATTGTAAACAATGTTTTTGTTTGAATTTGGGTTTGACCAATTCGTAAAAAAAAAAAAAAAAATAATTAAGACATGCGTGTCCGTCAACCTTAAACAATAATCTTTGTCAATTTTATTTTTCAGTCTTTATGATGGTCGATACTTGATCTATCTCTTACTGTTACATCCCCGGGCAACACTGGGCTCTACTGCTAGTTGTAGATAAATTGTCCAAAGTTCATGTTTTTGATTGATTCTTCTCAACTTTGGGCATTATCAAAAACTAAATATTGTCAATATGGTAGACAAGGGCAATGATAGGCATAATCTATGGTAGAAAAGGTTATCCTCGCATTATTTTACATTCTGTTCAATTGCCAATTAAAATTAATAAACTTAAATTTAATACATACAGATAGATATAAACATCCTATGGTAGAGAGATATATATGAACAGATAGAGAGAAAGAAAGATATATATGAACAGATAGTGAGAAAGATATTTACATTGTTTAGACTGTTGTCCTAATCTTCATTGCCACTCATCTCAGAAATATATGCAGATATAGACAGATATGAAGAGATAGATGAGGACACACAACTACAGTTGTTTGAGATATATATATATATATATAGATATATATAGAGAGAGGTCTAGTTCCACCCATGCACTAATCCAGAGAAGCATTTACAGGTTTATAAAAGGCAGAAATTAGTTTGTAGCAAGAAGAAAAGAGCTAAGAAATCAAAATAGCATTCAATTTGCCAATTAGCAAAATGGATTCTTCCTTTAGGGGGGGGGGTTAAAAACAAGAATTACAAAAGATCTAGAATCAATTGCAAGAGAAGCAACAACAGTTTAATCTGATGAAATGTGTAGTAGGAATAATAATAATATTTATACTCAGGTTCATTTTATTATTTAAGCAGGATTTCTAAATATTTTGTGATTCTTTTTTTTTTTTAACCAATCTCATATTTTAAACATAAATTTCCAATAATATTATTTATAATTTTGTTTGATGCCTTGCCATAGAGCAGTTTTTAGATAATCACACAGAACATTATTATTGTTATTGCTGTTATTTCTTCCTCACTGATTGCTCCAAATTTGAGCTTTTGTGCCATACTAAGTGAAGCTTAAAAAACAGCAATAAATTGATTTTCAAAAGCATGTAAAGAACATCATTTCACAACACAGATATTTAGATCTGAATCAACTGAGAGAAAGAGAGACTGAAAAGAAAAATAGGTCACCTAGTGTGGATTGCACACACTATCCTAATGAATTGGTCTGTAAGAGGAACTTGTGTACTACTGCACAATCACACACACACACACACACATATATATATATATATATATATATATATATCAAAGAAAAAATAAATGCATCATCAAAAGTTGATTATTATCCTTTCCATATACAGATTTGATATTATTATCTATCTATATATATATATATATATACACACACACATAATATTAGACAGATATTAGCTGATAACACAACAATACTCACACATACACACAGTAAAAAGAACCTTCAGAAATTGAAGCCATCTACATTGAAACAAACCAATCCATACTCAACAAAATTAGATTTCAAACTAGTCACAACACATTACATTGCATCTAAAGATATGGTTCTGTTGTTAATATTCCAGTCTCTTATGTGCTATGATGTCACAGAACCGCTTCACAAATTTATGATCTGCATCTGCTATTCTGCGACTGTTATTGTTGCATAGCAATCTTCTATGTAAACATAACAGGATATCATCTTTGTTGAAATGTCCATATAACCACCTCTGAAGATGGCTCATGTGAACTGAAAGCTTAGATCAAGGAATAGCATAATAAAAAAATATCCAAATGTTGGACAGTTTTTGTCTTTATTTTCTCCTGAAGCAACTATACACCTGATTTACTATAAATTTCTTTTATCAGGGTTTTCACTTACAACCTCATCATCTCATACTGACCTCTAACTAAACTCTCACCAACTTGTCTTTATGGAAAAGACTTACTAGTGATCTCTCACTAACATCATGAATTTAATATAACTTATATATATATATATATTTTAAACAGTAATAATTTATCCAAGCAAGGTTTGTTAAATTCAACTGAAAATATCTGTGTGTTTAATTTTTTTATTGTATTTTCCAGTTTTCAAGTAATATGAACATCATGGTTAAAATTATGGTTAAAATATCTTAAGTTTGTATTTTGTTCTTCTTTTTTTGTTTTGTTATTCAACTACTTTCATCTGTCTGAATTATTATCAAGAACTGGATGTTGTCAGTGTGGTAAACAAGATTTTGTTGGCTACATCCAGGCCTTTTTTTATTCCAGTGATGGAATTTGAATTGGTCCAATGTGATGTTATTTGTACTGGTTAAATGGCTCTAAACTGTACCATTTCTCGAAACTTAGTGCAATCCATACACATATTGATCATCTCATCGCAATACAACCAAAATACAAGTATCATTATAAATCTTATAATGTGAGTTATATGTTGGTTGTTAGTTGACATTAGTAGCTAATATCAAAATACTGTAAAATTTAATGTAAGGAAAAATTCCAAATTCTAAAAACTGTTATCATACAAAAGACACCCCCCCCAAAAAAAAAAATTAAATAAAATGTTTTTCTTGAAGTGTGCATAAAATATTTAATATGTGTATAAATTAAGAATAATACCGCAAACTTGATAAAAGCTAAGTTTCATTGTCAAAATCTTTCTTATTATTATGAAGAGGATTTTTTGATTGTTTAATTAAATTTTTTTACTCCTTTTTAAAACATTTGAAATTTTGGTTAAAAATCTTTTTCTTGCATCAGCAAATGGACTATAAATTAGCATATCAAATTTTAGCATCTTTTTTGTGGTGAAAGATAGACTGATTTGGAAATTCTTGCAAAAATCAAATAATTGTCAGATTTTAATGGAACTTTCAGGACTTATTCACAAATTAATTATTTTAGAAATCTTTTTGGTTTCAAACTTTGTAGGGACGATGGCAAAACACTTATGAAAGCTCAAATTCAATGAAATAATTTTCAGTGACTATTAGTTAAAAGCAGAACTCCTTGGAGAATTTAAATCATTATCTTTTGTAAAATCAGACCCCATCTGACAGAAAATCTGCTCTGATTCATAAAATAAAAAGCACAATAAAACTGAGACATTTTTTGATAAGAAAAGCTTTTAATTCCTTTTATGAATATGATATATTAAGGACTATTGTCTTAAAAAATTTTTCGATGAATAATGAAGTCTTACAAGATTTATTTTCATTTTTTTTTTAATACAATAATTTTTTAATTAGAATAATTTATAAAGTTTTTAAATCTTTAAAATTCAGTTTTAATGGTGTAATGGTTAGAGAATACTGTTATTAAGTAAAACTATATTTACTAATCATAAATCAAAAAGATTATTACAATCTGAGGTATCCCAGTATTTTAAAAAGAATTTTGAATTGTTTTTGTGTGTTTAAATGTGCCAATTTTGGTAGATATGGAAGTTCATACATGACCTTATCAGAAAATAACAGCAATAATTATATTAAATTTAAAGCCAAAGTATCTAAAATGCAATAAAACATTAAATTATGGAGAATATTTTGCTGAATTTTTAAGATTACAGAGTACTTAAAAAATTATATATAAAAGGCACTAATGTTATTCTTTAATTATTTATTATGGATAAAAGCCTGTACAGAACAAAAGTCAAAATTCATTAGATAAACATCAAACTGTCAACACCTCAACAGATTAAATAAACAGCTAACGATGTATTAAAAAATGCATTTCTGTGGTATTTTAAATTTAAAGTCAATAATATGTTTCAAATCAGATTAATTATACTTTAACTCGGCTAATATTCCTCAAGTAAAGTTTCAGAAAAGTATATTTTATTTTGGGGAAATTTTTTAATAAAGACAATTACATTCTAATGGCAGATGGCTGAAAATGGCACTAAAATAAAAGATTTCAGCCACTTCAAAACAAGAACCCCTTCCACTCAATTTAAATTAGTCTTGGAATCGAGCAAAGTATTTTACTTATTGAAAATATTGAATTTAATCTATCAGCTTGAAATCAAAACTAAAAAAAAGCTTCAAGAAAGGTTTGTAATTTTTAAAAATTCATTTTAAACCTTAGGTATCATGAATCTGTGGAGGTACCTAAAATATATATATATATATATATATATATATATATATATATGAACACCACCACTCAGAAAATTTCACACTATGCATATGTTATTGTAAACATTTCTTTTAAGGATAAATATTATAAACTAAAACCCACATGATATATTGTGCATATGATTATATTATAAAGTTAATATTGATAGAAATATTGAGATTCTGGTAATTTTGTAACATTATTTGAAACTGGACCGAAAAAAAGTATGAGGAATTTAAATCCTTTGATTTATCTCTTGGCCTAAAATTCAACACTAGACCACTATCAGTTGTCAATTATAATGTCTTAAAATGTAATGTAGAGAAGGACCCAGCCACCATCTTACAAAAACTGTAAGAGGAAAAGGAAGCATTAAACGATATCATATGTAGAATATTACATAAGCTTAAAAAAGAGACATATAAACTCTTGAGAGGTTTCCCTTGATTAAAAACATGAAACTTCTTTTGATACATCTTATTAAAACTCTTTTGAGATTGCTATTTTGTCTTGATTTTATAGAAACTCCTGATATAAAGCAGATATAGATCTTCACTTTATTGAAATAGTGTTCACATGTATGGATCACAAAAATTTTAAGAACAAGCTTTTCATTTACTGCACAGAGAAACTGAAAATGATAAACATTGAATCAGAAATAAAAAAGCAACAAGGTTTTCTTCTGACAATAAAATGTACTTAAGACTGGGGTCCCAAGCTACTTTTTTTTGTTCTCTCTCCTTAATAATGTTTTCTTTTTTTTCTCATATTCTCTCACACTCAGTAACCTCTTGCATCTTAGTGGCTTTATTGCCTTCCATAGAGTGAAATGATTAAAACAAAAATCAATAAAAAGGTAGAAAGGAAGAATAATTGTCTATCATTTGATGATTGTTTAATACAGAGAAATGAATAATTTTTATTTAATAGGGATTATTTTAACTTTTCATATGTAGACAACAATTTAGAAACAACAATAATTGCAAATCTTCAATAAAAGTTTGTCTAATGCAAGTTGCTTAGTAATGAAGTCAACAGCCATTAATTTTTGTATGAAGAACATTCCTTAGCTTAAATAAATCCCTAGACTCTAATGATGGGGCGAAAAAGTTATGCTTTATTAAATGTTGCATATAGTTCTGGGTCAATGTTCTTAAATTCTGGTATTTATAATCAAAAGCGAATTATAGACAGTCAATTTCTGTCTAATGCATTGCTCAAGCGTTATTTTTACTTTTCCTATTTTAGGTTCCAGAGAAACAGTTGTTTTGTTGGACACATTCCATTTTTGGTATTTAGTTGCAAATGAAAAGAGCAACTAAAAAAAGATATTTGTTCTCATTATGGTATTCTTTTAAAATTACTATTGGTTGATAGTTGTTGAAAAAAGGCAACAGTAATGGCTTGAAGGCCTCCGTCTGGCATAGGTGGTTGTAAGGCAACAGAAATAGTTTGAAGGTCTCTGTCTGGCATAGGTGCTTGTAAAAGGCAACAGTAATAGTGTGTAGTCCTCTGTCTGGCATAGGTGGTTGCAAAAGACAATTGTAATAGGTTGAAGGCCTCCGTCTGGCATAGGTCGTAATTCATTTTAAGAGAATAGTACTTGTAAGCATTGTATTTCGGTCAGTCATAGATATATATAAGAATGTCTCCTTCACTATTCACATTTAATATCATAAGCATTATGGATTTATACTATATACTGGTAATGTCTGGGTAAACGTTAGCCTTAAAGATACCACAATTTCACTTGTTAGAATCTGTAGATGTTATTTACAATCTTTACATTTAAATTATTGTCCTTATCTTTGTTGTTGTTATGACAATGTTTTGACTGTTCTGCTCTCTGGTCTTCATCAGGTGTATATCAATCTAGGAAACCCTTTATTTAATCTACAGGTATAGACTGTTCTTGTTCCATTGTCCATATCTAGGGATATCTCGTCTAGTTTTCGCCTAGTTATTGCTTACCCTGTTGATGAAGGCCAGACAGTACAACAGCTGAAATGTTGTGATAACAACAACAAAGATAAGGACAATAATCTGAATGTACATAGTCCAAATCAGCCCAGAAATTCAACCCAGACATAGTTATCACTACGGATGGGCTGATAGGCTATCAATTATAGCATTATGCCTATCTGTGTGCATATATATATATATATATATATTTGTATAAATTAGTAAGGAAAATACATTCTTTTTACACTAAAATATTTTTTCAATATAATTTCCTTTTTCAATGCATTTAACTCAGTGCTTCTCCATCAATAACTACAGATTGAACATTATACAGTGAAAATTTCAATCCATTAATCCTACAAATTGAACATTATACAGTGAATATATATATATATATATATATATATATATATATATATAAAAATGCACCTGAAGATTGTGTTGAGCATAAAACTCATGCTTGGTGAAGAAACAAATTTATTAATATATTTATATATATATATATATAGCCCTGTTATATTGTGCACTATTTTAACACTAAGACTCAATAACAATATATATATATATATATATATATATATATATATATTTAAATAAAAAGAAAGAACAGTAAGATATGTTAAAAAAAAAAAACCAAGACGACATGAATTTAACGGATGTCAGAATTGTTGAAAAATACATCCCCACCTGTACCTAAACCTTTTTTTGAACGTAACAAATAACTAATACAACAAAAGTTAATAAAAATTAAAAATGAACACGTTACCACCCCTTGTCTAGATGATTGGATTTCTTTGTATACTTGGTAACTGTAAATTATGAATTTTTCTTGGAGTTAAAACTCAGTAAATTTAAATAAATAAGTTACTCCAAAATTCACTTGAGGATGAAATGGAACTAATGTTTTTAATTTAATTAAAAAAAAAAAAAATTAAAGTTTTTAGCTTTCATTTTTGAAACATGGTTATTATTGTACAGTGAAAAAAACATTTTAAATCAGTTAATATATATATATATTACAGGTAAAAATTTGTGGGTAAGTAATCCATGTACAACCAAATATTAAAACTGATCCCCAAAAGAGAGCTCAATATATTTATTATAGAGCATATAAATGAATTAATGGAACTCTATAACTCCATTCAGGTGGCCATTTCACCCCCGAGACATTTTTGCATTAACAAGCTCCAGGGAGAGAACCTCAAAACAAACCACTAACTTATGCGGACATCCTTAGGGTGCCGTACAAACATACACAAACCAAAACACAGCAGACGTTCTACAGAACACATAACCCCATTAGACAACCCAGACCACCTAGTTAGCCCCTAGTAGACAATCAACAACAAACACACTCAATCTTAAAAAAAACAGAATAAGCCCCCAACCAGGACATCTGGATGGGGGTATAGCATCCCTAATAGGAGATATGATGCAAGCTTTTGAGCTTTATGAAAGAACTTCGCCATGCTTGTAAATTCAAACTTGATCCATACAGGCGAGTTATAAATTTAAGTAACAATAAATTTTCACTCAACACATTCAGGGTATTAAATAAAGGACTAAGCTTTTGCCCTAGTCCCCCAAGCTTTGATAAAGACACCTTGGCAAAGGACCTGAAATCCTTCTTCAGAAGAATACAGTTAAAAGCCCACTACGGGGAAAATGATCACACACCTTCCATACTTGATACATTAAAAGAGAAGGACACTACCTACACCCAACAAAACACAGACATTACTATACAGACATTTGAAATAGCTGTAGCAAATGACATAAAGAAAACAATAGCACATAAGCTGCCACGTGACAATATTACTGAAGGGGAACGTATAGCCCTCAACACGCTGACACATAGAGATGACCTAATCATAACACAGGCTGACAAAGAGGGTGCCACAGTGATCTGGGGACTCGAAGAATACATTAAGAGGCCAACAAACAGCTAGCCGACAAAGAAACCTATAAAAGCTTACCTACAGATCCCCTCCCCAAATACCAAAAAGAATTAACTAGCTCACTAAACATAATGCTTCACAACAATCTAATCGACAAGGAAACATGCACAACACTTACACCCACAAACATTATACCTGCTCGTTTCTATCTCCTTCCTAAAATACACAAAAGCAACAACCCAGGAAGGCCGGTCATTTCATTGTTCAACTGCCACACGACAAAAATTTCCAAATACGTAGACCATTACATGCAACCCCTAGCTAAGGAAGTAAAATCCTACATTAGAGACGCAACAGATCTACTAAACAAAATTAATCACATACAAACAGTTCCAGAGAATGCTATTCTAGTGACTATGGACGTAAGGTCACTCTATTCAAACATTAAACACATTGAAGGGCTAACCGCCCTTCAGGAAGCACTTACTAAAAGAAGAAAACAAGACACCACCCCCACAGAAGTTATCATAAAAGTCATGGAGCATGTCCTTACATTGAGTACTTTCAATTTCAATGGAGCACACTACCTTCAAATAAGAGGTTGTGCCATGGGCACCATTGCAGCTCCATCATATGCTACAATATTCATGGGAAAATTTGAGGAGACCCATATCTATCCCCTCATTGATAGTGCAAGATATATCGATGATATATTCTTTGTATACATGGGCAGTGATGACAAACTTATCCAATTCCTTATGACCCTAAACACAGTGCACAACTCAATTAAGTTTGACTATGAAAAATCCACAACATCAGTAACATTTTTAGACACCTGCAATTACATAGATGAAAACAGGAAACTACAAATGACACTACACACTAAAATCACCCACACCCACAACTATCTACACTTTAAGTCTTCCCACCCTAAACACCTCAAAGAGAACCTTCCCTATTCACAAGCACTTAGACTCAGAAGGATATGTTCCAACAATGAAGAATTAAATAAACACATTGAAAATCTGGAGCATCAATTCACAACATGTGGCTATAAACAACACCTAATCAGGGAACAAATAAATAAAGCAATTTCCACACCTAGAGAAGACACCTTATTGTACAAGATTAAAAATAAATCTAGCCGCATTCCTCTAGTAACCACTTTCAACCCCACTCTGCCTCCACTATCCCAAATAATCAAAAGTCGCTGAGAAATACTACATCTTAAACCAGACCTAAAAAAATTGTTTAAGGAACCTGGCCTTCTTGCATATCGTAGATCTAAGAACCTAAAAGAAATCATTGGTAGTAACCACATTTCAGGGAACAAGGTAATCAGTAATAAACTAACAACAAAAACAACAGGATTTTCCCAACCATGTAACAGCAAAAGAAGTTTATGCTGCAACCACATTAAACACACAAATTCATTCACTAGCACAGTCACTAAATCTACTTTCAAAATCTACCACGATTCTAACTGTAGAAGTCATAACATAATTTACCTTCTAGAATGCACACTGTCAGAAACAATATGTAGGAAAATCTGAATGGCCCTTTCACTACAGAATTAATAATTATTGAATTAAGTCGACTCCCCATGAAAAATTATTACCTGTAGAACATTTCCGCCTAGAAAAACACGATTTCAAAACCCATGCCAAATTCACTATAATTGAGAGAATAGAAAAGTTCAGAGCAGATAACATTAGAAAGATTTTAGAGTTCCATGAAAATAAGTGGATACAACGTTTAAAAACATACTATCCAGCCGGGCTAAACCATAAATTTAACAATATAGATAGTATTAATATATCACCCTACAAATCAAAACCTACCCACATTTCTCACCCACACAAGACAAACATGCTTACAGAGGTGTTGAGGCCTCACACTTATACACACACCCACATGAACATACACACTTACACACATCATACTCACTCACTCCCTAATGAGCCAAATGATAACACACACCCACAGCAATATACACGCTTACACATATCATACTCACTCACTCCCTAAGAATCAAATAAAATTAACACAAACATACACACACACACACACATCCCCTCTCCAGGAACCAATAAAACTGTCAAACTGACTAGGGGAATTCAGAGCAGCATAGATCCATCCAGCTCTTATCTCAAATAACAACTTAAGAGACTGTTTGACCAACACAAGGAATGTTAAAAGACTCATGTTAAAAAGATAAAAAAATAAAAAAACAAATGAAAACTACAGACAAAAGTTCATTTTCTCCATCAAGACATTCATTTCTGTAGTTTACTGCTACCAGCAAGCAGAAATATTTCTTCTGATGATGGCCATTTTGGCTGAAACTAGTTGAGGAATCTAAATGAAATAATAATAATAAAAACAAAAGAATATTAATCTACAACCCAGTGTGTCTGAAGATTTTAATTTTTTTTATATTTTTTATTGTTCAAAATATGTGTGTGTGTGTGTGTGTGTGTGTGTATAATTTAAAAAAAAAAATAGATCAGCCTATCATGCTAACTTGGTTTCAATTTTTTGGTATCTTCAGGCAATCTGGGCTAAATAATTTCCTAACCCTTTATTATTTAAAAAATAATTAAATAAACACACAATACAAATCATAATAGAAGGGGAGGAAAAAGGCAAGTGTATTGAAATATATCAGAGGTTGGAGGTGCATGTTTTCATCCTGGTTCATATGAACTTAAAAGGAACTTTTTTGTGTATATGCATTGTTATTATTTCTGATCTTGCATTCAGAATGTTTTTCTGATCTGGAAATGTTATTGTTATTTATATATATAAGTGGACACTGAGGTCAACACCAAACAGTGACAGTTTGTTTCATGTTTGAATGCAATCTTTTTGACCTGAAGATTGTATTCAAGCATGAAACCCACTCACCAATTGATGTTGACCTCAGTTTCCACTTTTATATTTACATGCGCCCTATTCCTGATATTGAGAATTTTTACCCATAAGTATAGCACATCTTAAAACATATATATATATATATATATAATTAGCCATTTTTTTAATCCCCAATAGGACCTAAGTTTTCACCAAGTGTCTGGTATATATGTGGTGTAATGGGCCTTACTTCTGCCACTGGGTTTTGAATTCAGAATTATCCTTCTCTTTTATTAATAACAATAAAAAAACTGCTTCACCCATTGTCTAGATAGATTAGCATAAATCATGTATATATGTTCTTTAATTTGTCAGTACCTAGAGACTTTTATGTGTTGCATGATATTGCATGTAAAAGTTTCAGAAATTAGTGTACTTTCAATACATTTTCACCTTATTAAATCACTTTTTCTTTATTTAAGTTAGAATTATAGCCAGACTGTACTGGCAAATTACCTCGGGTCCAAGTGGGCTAGAGTAATGTAGCCTAAATGTGCACATAGAATGAGCAAATTGCTTATGAGGAAAACCGTCTGAGCATTGACAAGACCCATGCATCGTTGAGTCAGATCAAGGCTAGCAGAATGCTCAGTATGCAAATTCTCTGGTTTGGCAAGAACGTATAAAAAGGCGAGCATTCGTTGAGAAAATCAGAAGGCGTCTGCACACAACAGAATTCACATCGGTGCATACTGATCTGGAATCCGTTGTGAGTGTGTTTCCAGTGTCTGTGCTACAGAATCACATGTTTACTGCTACACAGATCTATTAAATCACTGTTAACAAATGCTTAAAGATTCTAAAAAAAAAAAAATTTATCAACAAAAATTTGGATTACCGATGGGATCACTTCAAATTTGTTTTTTTGCTTGTCTTTTCTTAGAATTTCTAGACACTTGTCTCTTTTCAAAATATTTTACCTAAACAATCAACATATTTCTAATATATTCAATGATGCTTTATTAACATATCCCTGCAAAACAATATTACCTGATCTTATAAATAAACTAAAGCAACTTTAAATATGCAATCAAATTTACTTATGAAACAAACAAATAATACCTTACCTTTCTTTAATATCATGTTAAACCGTACAGATAAGGATCTAAAAGTAATTGTTTATTGAAAATCCACCAATAAAAATGTTATTATAAACTTTTATTCACCACACAACAACAAAATAAAAAAAAATAATTATTGGTATCTACTTAAGAGCACTTACAATTTATAGCCATCAAAGAAGAGAAATACTCTGGAAATATTTTGAATCTTTTCCAATATTATTTAATTATTGAATAATGCAAGAAAGAAAGCTTACAAAATTAAAAGGAAAAATGACACCGCTTTGATAAAACTTGGTACATAATACTACCTATCAACTCAGTAATGACAACAATTGAAAAGGATTTATGTAATCAATAAAAAAATTGTTACAACTTCAAAAACAATAAGAGATTTAATTAACACAAAATCTTAAGCTTAAACCTGAAGTAGCAGTTTACAAAATAGATTGTGAAAATGTATTTAAAGTGCACTAATTTCTGAGTCTTCCACAGTAAACTTACATCCAAGATCATACATGATATTGTATATGCTTCTTGTGTCAATGAAGATAAGACTTGAAGTGGTGACTGATCTTTAGCTTTATTATCAAATGTTTAGAAGCTGTGGAGAATCGTGATTATTCACATTCTGAAAGAACATGGCTTATAAAAATAGAGTTCATAATTGAGAGAAAGAGAGAGATTGTCCACCAGTGGGCATATTGTGTGTGTAGTTAAACTGAGCCTGCCACCCGTGTGTGTTTTGATGAAGGCTGTTCTGATGAATAGAATTATAGAATGAAAAGTGATTTCTGGAAGGAGTCAGTATTGAATAAAAATTTGCAGTCAGATGATGATTCAAATGTTTCCTTCATTTAGGAAAATTTTCATATTTCCCTCAAATTTGTGGAACTGATTTTTGCCATGGAAAGAAAAAAAAACCATCAATGAAATTACCTCATATTGCAACAGTTAGTGGGGGGATGGGCAGTAAATCTCCATCCTAAGTCTCTATCCATCCTTGCAACAAGATAATCTAGATTTTATTGTATTACAGAGGAACGACAAAACTAGGTCACACTTGGTGTTATTTTTATGAAAGGATACGAACTGCACCAAGGCATTATTTTAAAGTCGTATGTAGAAGAAAGAAAGAAAAATAGCGTTGTCAATATCTCAAGGCATTCTAGTGTAAATTAAAAATATAAAAAATATTAATCATTTTTTTTTTTTATTTCACAATAAACTACATTGGCAGAAGTGTAAGCTTATTTCTGGGTCAACCTTTAGATTGATCAATAAAGAGAGAAAAAGCATTATGTTAAAACTTAGCATTCATGTGAACATTTTTTTTCCTAATTTTTTTAGATGTTCCCTGTGTAAGGAGTACATTCCTTGTGATGGACTAAAGGATATATGTGCTTTGAGCATATGGGCATATTAAGTATGCACATGTATGTACATATTGTGTGTGCAGGTAAAGTGTCTACTGTGTGCGTGTGCGCACATAACTTGTAAGTGCATGTGTTTCTTGTTTAGTATACATGTATGTGTATATGTATTCATGAAAATTATTTATGTGTGTCCCTTTCTTTATATATATATATATATATATATATATATATATATATATATATATATATATATATATAAAGGTTAATGGTGAAACACCGGTTCTCGTATGATCACCGGGGTTAAGCATCGAGAGCCAGGTCAGTACTTAGATGGGGGACCGCTTGGGGAACACTCTGGTACTGTAAGCCCCCAAAGTCCAACCCTTACCTCACAGGCGGTGGGGGGGTGTAAACGGTAGTGTCAGAGCTATGCCGCCGGAACTTCATTCCTGGTAGGGCCACCCAAGGCGGACAGGTCTGACACACACGCCTTGCTAATAAGGGCTCTGGTGAAAATCCAAGGAGCGTCTGCATCGGGTAAATTGGCTTCTGGTCTATTTCCTGTCTCTGCGTCTGTGGGAACCCCGTTGCAAGCAAGAACATTATCCGAGTAGGCCTGGGTACCCCTTCTGTAATTTATCCCAAGAATCTTCTTCTCATAACAGGAAGAAGCCGGCTCAATCCGCCCAGGGTGAATGCCGCATCAGTCAGTCAGTCAGTCAGTATATATATATATATATATATATATATATATATATTTATGCAAAACTAGGTAATCCTTATGGGTAGACCCAAGGAGGATGATATCCGGAGAGCTCAATGTAAATTCAGAGCAAATATGTTTGAATAAAAAACAGACCACTTTAAGGTTCCATGTAATAAATTATTTCACCACAGCCCTTTCAAAGGGCTCTGGATCATCAGACTTTACTTCCAAAGGTTGAAATGAAATATTTTCATTCAAACAAATATACACACACACACACACACACACACACATATATAAAAGAGTGTGCAGATTATATCTTATATCATAAAGAAACAATTTATACAAAGAATTAAATAGCAATGTTAATGTGATTAATGGCAAAATCACTTTGCTAACAGGACTTAATGAAACATTAACTTACTATCAATTCCTTGAATAATGAGATCCTTATATTCAAGTTGTTGTCAGATGGAAGACACATGCCAAGTACTTTCAACAATTTCAAATTGTCATTTTCAGGGTGCAATTTTCTTATATATAGGCAAATACTAAGACGAAATATGTGTAGACAGAATTTTTTTAAAATTATGCTATTTATTGACAGTTGAATATATGTTTTGTGGCATGCAATGTCACAACGCTAGAGTTCTTGTTCAAATCGATCAAGTGAGAATTTTGTTTGAATTTTGAAAAGTTAGAATTATACAAAATTTTCTTGTTATATGTATTGATCTGCTTAAGTGAAATGGACTTAGTATAATTATATATATATATATATATATATATACACACACACACACGAGGGGATGCTAAAAATATCTCAATCCAACCAAGAAGGAATTCTGCCACCTACAACTCTATTCTGATCTTTTCACCAACTTCTCTCATTTCACAAGAACATATTGATTTCTCAACATAATCTCCTCCTTCCCTGGTAATGCACTTAATCTAGTCCTTCTCCATTAATCATAGATTTTTTTTTCTTAGTCTTCAGTGAGGATAGAAGCTAAATTCTATTTTCACAAATTTGGATATATTTTTATATGCAGGCAAGTTTTAAGCAGGGTATTCAATATTAAATGACACCAGATTTTGCATCTGAAACTTACCTGAATGACATGGTACCTACTTTGTTAATATATCTATTAATGCATATACTTACTGAGTAGCTTAATCTTAATCCATGTGTCTGTAACAATATTCAAAATATATATATATATATATATATATATATATATATACCACACACGTATAATATATAAATAATATATATAAAAAAATTGCATATATATTTATATACATACACATTTTACATGTATATATATATATAATATATATATGTGTGTGTGTGTGTGGTACTTATTGGAAAGCAGTCAATATCAGTGATAGAGCTAACACATTTAGTTGGATTGATATGAGTTTGTGACCCTGGGTTTCACGCTATTTGTGATCATCAGTTTGTCAGACAATTGCAAATAGCATGAAACCCAGGGTCACAAACTCACATCGGTCCAACTAAATATATATGTATTTAAAATAATTAAAATAGCTGATGTGTAAATATGTCAGATACATATAAAAAAACGAGGATCAACTTATAAAAAAATTGCAGGCTCCATGTAAAAAAAAAAACCGTCAAAAATAAAATCTAAAACAAGATTAGAAATCTGCAGAAGTAGTAGAAATCATATCACGGATTTTTTCAGCCATCAGTTGCTGTTGGTTTTAAGTAAAAACAAAATATTTGGGTTTGCTTCCTCTGTAAACAGTTAAGTATTTGCAACAGGTCCTGATCAGTCAACTCAGAAATGCAAGCTTGTCTATATAAGTCTACATCAAGCAACGCCCTTAATGAGACAAGTGAAGCGGCTAGAGATCAAAAGACTCACCAACAAATGAAACTGCATTCAAACTTTTATAGATCATTACGCTTGTACTTCTTCACCACCCTAAACTGATAGTAATGACATTTTAAAATGTATGAACGTTTGCTATATCAAACACAACACGTGCCAATTTCTATATTTCAGATAATAAAACTGTTTATGAATAAATCCATTAAAAATCAACTTACACATACATTTCTTTTTACAATTTACAATCAAAAACTTTTTTGTAAAAAAAGTAAATAGTGATTAGTTTTAAAATTTTATCCCAATTATTACAAGTTTAAAAAGTTTACTATATTAATTGCCACTTTAGCTAAAAATATTATTAACACTTAAAAAATCATACAGGATTTACGAAGATGAGAATAATTTCTAGGCTACACAAGAAAATAATTTGGTGTCACAATATTTACATTTGTACACAAATTTAAAATTAGTCTGCAAGAATATATTTTATTTTTAACCTTTTATTCGATTAAATTTGAGACGACTTTGTACTTATCCTCTCTAGTAGAAAGAGTTTTTTTTTCCAGTTTCAGCAGTACAGCGCACCATTTGAGACGTTTCAGTTGACCTGTAGGTGCCTAGAGATCATCTATCATGAGAACTTAAAACTAAGGCAGTTAGTTAAAGGAACGCCACTTTGCAATGGACGTTAGTACTCGCAGTTGTTTATTTCAGAAGTCTTTTTTTCTTAGACTTGTAATTGCCTTTTTATTTAACTCCTAACTGGATGAGAAGAGACAGGTTCATGCCTTTGCCAACGGCATATGATGTGAACAAAACAGACTTGGATATAAACTCCGTTCACTCGTTGCCCTCTTGGGCCTGCAGATAACACGTTACCTTGCATTTTGCTTTAAAAACAATATACAACGATTACGAAATAAATTACAAAAAATAAAACTCTCACCATAAAGAAACTGTCATTCATTGTGATCTTCTTAGCAGATTAATTTTACGATACATGACACGTGAATATGAAACTGACTAAGTAGACTTTTTAATTTAGTTATTCAAACCTAAATTACAAATAAAGGAAAAATGTATTTTTACAGAAATCGTTCAGATGATTTGCTATATAGCCAAACAAACCCTCTTTCTCCAGTAAAAATGATTTTTTTTAAGATATCACGTGTGTTAAAAATAAAATAAACAAACATAAGTAACTGACTCACCGTAGAGTGCTCCATCTCTGCACTGTCTTTCCCACAATTATTTTACACTGCAATATAGCATAGTAGTCTGCCGCTGGTCCACAACTTACACATGTCCCTGTTTGTGAAGTTAAAAATCAATACAACAACAGACTTTGAACACACATCAGTGTCTTTCATCATTGCTTCCCAAAAGTAAATGAGCTTTACGTTGATCAATCATCTGCCTTCCTTCTTTTCCAACAAAGGCCAGCGTCTACAACATATGCAATGAAGCTTCTTTTTTTTTTTTGCGTTTTAGAATGGAGGTTTTATTCTTATTTATTTATTTTTAGACAAATTTGTTTGGTGCAGGTGGTGAAGACTAACAAGTGCATTTGAATATGAGACATGCATGTCCCCTCCCCCACTCTCTTAGATTGTACCTCTTCTTTTGCTATTCCAAAGTAAAATAAAGATGAGAAAAGTCATATGCTTTTGAGCTTCAGGTAAAAATATCAATACTTCTTGGCTTGGGTATATCCGGTGTTCCAATTGCAGAGGCACGTAAATTACCGATTTTCCCGTTTACTGGTAGCACGACTACAAGTGACTTATTGTTGAGATAAAGAATTTCAATTCTACCATTTTTCTTTTTTTAACTAGTTCTATAATCCGGCGATCATAAATTCTATGATCCGTTTTTTTAACTGCTATGGTTCGATTGGTTTTTGTTTGAATCTGCCGCCACTAATTTGCGAACCTAACAACAGAATTGTTGGATAATTCAATTGCAAGCCGTACTCTGAGCTGTAAGTGAACTCATAAACCAAAACTTCATTAAAAAAAAAATGCTGTTTGAAACAGAATAGAACTTTCCATAAAAAATAAATAAAAGATTGTATTTTTTCTGAATCTTTTTTTTAAAATTTTCATTTTAAATTTTTCTTAATATTTAGGAGGGTAAGAAAACAATGTTCCTACTGGCTGGATATGCAGTTTTTGGGGGAGTGGGTTTCCCAAATTTTCACTCCTCTACTTTCAGAGCTGAAACATTTTTTTTTTTTTTTGTCCTGGTACCTGCAGGCCCATCGCCAAAAACCTCGACACCTGAAAAATGATGTAAACTAATTTTCGTATGCAAATTCTTAACACCGCTCCAAGTAAACTGACGATGGACCTAGACACCTGGTGAGGTACAAAGTCGATTTCTACTTCTGTGGACGATTCTTCTTAGTGTCAACTGAACTCGTTCTTTTTTTTTTTCTGTTTAACCCCTATTCAACATCTCTTCTTTATTTACATTGAGCGAGCGATGAAAACAACATTAGCTTCTTCTTATTTCATTTATTTTACTTACTGCAATCCTCTAAATAGATGCCAATGTCGTACTATTTGATTTCGATGTGTGGAATGTAGGTAATGTATGTTTTCTTTCCTTTTTTTTGTTTTCCTCTTTTTTCTTCTTTTTTTTTCGCTACGGTAAAGTCATGTGTGACTTAGACGTTGGTAATGGGTTTCGTAAAAAAAAAAGTTATATGCTTAAATGGGTGAAAAATGTATTTACTCTCTCTAACTTACTATCACACCCCTTTTGCAGCAATTTGTCTACAACAAATGAATGGCTCTGTACGAAGGTAGTCTGTTAAAAACTTAAAATAAATAATGAAATAAAGAACAAACTAAACACATTTTTAACAATAAAAAAAGCAACAAAGAATTTGATAAGGCAACTAACAGTTCTGTTAACTCATCACAAAGAAGAAATCATATTTTGTACTTTTCTTAATGACTAAAAAATGTAATTACATGAAGCATGAGAAGATATTTTTATTTTTTATGAATCCCTCAAAACTAAAATAAAAATAATTAAATGTATGTATGTATGTATGTATGTATGTGTGTGTGTGTGTTAAATGGTGCCTGAGTTGTCTGCTTTTATTTAGTAAGAATTTCTGTACGAATTATGATGAAAAATGTAACTAACTTGTTTTTAGAAGACGAGTGTTGTTTTTTGTAATTATTCTCATTTGTGAAAAGTCGTGTCAGTAAAGGTTGTTGTTGCTTCCATAACGAGTAAAATAAAATATTTTCAAAAACTTTTTTTACCTTAAGAAAAAAAGGGCTTTGGTAAATATACCGAATGATGGCCACCGCTTGCTTACAAAAGATTTAAAATGGGTACATTTCATTATTCTTATTTTAAAACGTTACATTCCTTTGATTATATGGCAGAAAATAAAACGCATATTGAAATTCTTGTCTGAATAAATATTCACAAATCAATGAGGAGTTCTGTATGCCTTTTCCTTCTAAAATCCCTTTTTAGATGGTGCCATAGTTCTCAAATACAAAATGTTCTTTCTTTATGGATAATGACTTTGTGGAGGTTGATTTTAGAATGTTGGTTTTTTATTCAAAAATAAAATGAATGAATGTTTTGAAAAGTAAACATTGTTTTGGAAGGTTTATTTTCTTTTAGTTTTGTAAACAAACTTGTAGCCATATTATGCCACAAAATTTGAAGCTCGTGGTACTTTGGAATAGAACGCGAAAAAGACAGAGATTCCTCCTTTATAGCATGTCAGTTATGTGCCATACGTGATACACGCTTAAGCGATCATGTATCTTTCGATACATTACTGACGAGGAGGATCTTTTCCAGCAGTAGGTTGCCATTTCTTTATTTGCATTTGTTAAAAAGATTTGGAAAAGTCATCTTTGGAATTCTTCAAGAAGATCCGTCAAATGATCATGCAATGCAGTTATGGCTGAAGAACTACCAATATCCCGACTTATACAGGGTGGCTGTCTAGGATCAAATGGATGAGTTGCCTTGGTAAAGTTTTGCACATCCAGGTATTCAATTTATTTTAATTTTGAAAAAAATATGTGCTGAAATCTTGAAAATTTGAAATGACCCTCTTCCTCTCTGTCTTTTCTAGGCCAAATGTTGATTTTGATGTACCTGTATGCAAATACAGATTTACATCCTCCATGTTATATACAATATATGCAAGTGGAGACTTAGTCTCCTTTAAGCTTGTCAAAACTGTTATTAAACTGGTACAGTTCTCAATTATAAAATGCAGATTCAGGCACAAATCATGGTGGGATGCATGATATAGTTGACTATCATCTACTGATTTCAGAGTCTTTTGTTTACTGCAAGGCCATGACTCTTTTCTTGCTTAAAGAATCCTTCATACGACTGCATAGGATGAGTGATATTTGGCTGCATTAAATCAGGAATTTCATCTGGTTAGCACAGGGGGTAGTTTCAATTGTTCTTGAGCTCAAGAGAATTCAAGCCAAACTGTTTTTGGCTAGATTTTCTTTTTTTTTAAAAAAAAAAAAAAACTGACTTGATGAAAGTAGTGAGAGCTGGCTAATATTATCAGATGCTGGCTAGTGTGAAAATACGTCACGAACAAGATTTAAAATATGTGCAAAAAACATGGTAACAATAGGCAATCAATAGGTTACAATAGGCTTCAGAATCTGTTACAAATGCAATATCAACATGAGTTATGGCTCGGATACATAACTGACATGCAGTTTGATGATTGCATTCTGTCAGGGTTCCAACATAAATAGGAAATGATTCTTCAGGAATGCTTGAAATTACATTAAAAATGCTGTGGTCATGACAATCATTTTGTTTGCTATGATGCTGACACATGGATTAGCAAGCTTGGCTTTCAGGGCAGCAAGGTGACAAGCAAACAATTTGGGCAGATGAAGTTGCCTAACACAATAATTAACGCTTGGAATATAGCACCACCTTCTTTGCAATGCTTTATGGATGGCTCCATTTTGTGTTTCGGGATGTCAGACAAAAAAAAGTGCTTATTAATATCAAACACAAAAATCATGCCTTACCTCTTTGACTTTTTGGAAAACTTTTTGCCAAATGGATTTTTGATTTGATCCAATATTTGATTTAACGTCATCTTTGTGTCAACCCTAAAAATGTCAACATTATGGGGACAGAATTTGTAAAATAACACATTTTCTTTTACATAAAATCATCAGTAAATTGTTCTACTCTGGCTTTAGCACAAGTTTTAAATAGGGTCATTTTTTCTAGAAGAGCATGTCCAGCTTTTGAAGTTAAGGTTGTGGCTGATCCATTCGGCCATCTTGGCATTTTGTTGTTTATTCATAAAACTGGTTTAGATATTGCCAAAAGGAAAAAATAAAATCTTTAAAAATATTTAAAAAAAAAAAAATATTCAATGTTATTGTTAAAGGATTTTTTTGTTTAAATTTATTTTTTACAATGGTGAATTTGATGCACCCTTTGTGACTTTATCTAACGAGGCTGACTAGTTTTGTAATTGACGAACCGGAGTCATTTCATAAAAAATGCTGTTTGAAAAAAAAATATTTTCTTTATTTTTAAATTGTGTAGTTGATGAGTCTCTCTTCTTGGCACCATGATAGCAGTTTTTTCTTTTATCATAAAACTTTACAAAAGAATTTCTTTAAAAAAGGACAGTTCATAAGTTGTTGTTTTTTTTTTTTTATTTCCTCCCCAGACGTTTTTGATTTACATAAAACAAAATGTACAAGATTCTAAAACAATTTGTAACCTTGTTTTATTATTTGTTAAACTTTGTTGCTTTTATCTTCGTATCTCCTGCACTTCGCTTCCAATTTTTCCATCTTCACACTTCCACGTTAACAATGGTCCCTGAGCCCCGATTCCATATCGTTTTTGCTAGTTTCTTAGAAAAATAAAATAAAATTTAAAAATAGACTAGTAGACGATATTTTTCTCAGAAAATCGACGACCTACTTTTTTCTTTTTTCTTTTTTTAAATGTAAAACTTAATTTTTTTTCATGTCTTTAAAAACGATGAAAGCATTTGTAAAAGCAAATTTTACGAAAATAACTACGTTATGTTTGTAGGTTTATTTACATTTTTAAACAACAGAATTACAGAGACAGTTATTTTTAAGTTTTGAAAGAATTGAAAAAAGAAATCAAATAATTTGTTATTTATTGTTGAATGAAAAGTACATAAAACATTCTGTTTAGGTTTCACTTCAGATACTACCGTGATTTTAGAAAATTGGTCACTCGTATTTTCTGTGTAAGAAGAATATTAAAAAAAAATTAAGGCATTTTTTTGTGAAGTTTATTGTTTAATTGAAACTTTTTGATAGAAAGCGAAATTTTGAACAATATTTAGTAGTTTTAGAAGAACTGAGATTAAAAAAAAAAGATGGGCCCGAATGGTGACATTTCAATCTCAAAAAGTACCTTTTCAATTTGATAATCAAATAGGGTTTTTTTTGTACATTTCATTCATTATTCATCGATTATGCATGTATCCCCCGCCCCGTATTTTGTGTAAATAAATTTCCTGTTAGGATTCTATTTGAGAAATGAGGTAATTTGATGATAGTGGTGTAAGAGTTAAGTGCAAATGTTTTGTTATGGTGAAAGGAAAATTGTAAGTACGAATGGGTCAATGAGAGTGGCTAGCTTATTGCCAGTTAAGACTAGTACCAGTTCTTTTCCCTCCACACCACCCTTCGCCCTTGTGACACATTTTATATATTTTATACAAATAAATATTAGAATCAAAGTGTAGTATCCGTACACTGTCTTTTCAATCTTCCTGGTGCTTTGTTGAGAGATACACTTTGGCGTGGTCCTGTTTCCACAGTAGATCCGCCCTGGAAGATGTATCGTCACCACTGACTCCAGCTTTGTCAAGAGATACACTTTGTCACGATCCCGCTTCTGTGGCCAATTCGCCTTGAAGGACATATCATCTCATTGATTCGGCTGTTTAGGGACTCGCCCTAATTCTCTCAATAATATCCCGAATCAGCAATTGACCAGCTACCACTGCTGACAACTCTTCAACCCAGCAATTGACCAGCTACCACTGCTGACAACTCTTCAACTCAGCAATTGACCAGCTACCACTGCTGACAACTCTTCAACTCAGCAATTGACCAGCTACCACTGCTGACAACTCTTCAACTCAGCAATTGACCAGCTACCACTGCTGACAACTCTTCAACCCAGCAATTGACCAGCTACCACTGCTGACAACTCTTCAACTCAGCAATTGACCAGCTACCACTGCTGACAACTCTTCAACCCAGCAATTGACCAGGTACAACTGCTGACAACTCTTCAACCCAGCAATTGACCAGGTACCACTGCTGACAACTCTTCAACCCAGCAATTGACCAGGTACCACTGTCTTCAACCCAGCAATTGACCAGGTAATTACCACCTATGACAACTCTTCTGACCAGAACCACTGCTACAACATTTCAACCCAGCAATTGACCAGGTACAACTGCTGACAACTCTTCAACCCAGCAATTGACCAGGTACAACTGCTGACAACTCTTCAACCCAGCAATTGACCAGCTACCACTGCTGACAACTCTTCAACCCAGCAATTGACCAGCTACCACTGCTGACAACACTTCAACCCAGCAATTGACCAGGTACAACTGCTGACAACACTTCAACCCAGCAATTGACCAGGTACCACTGCTGACAACTCTTCAACCCAGCAATTGACCAGCTAAACTGACAACTCTTCAACCCAGCAATTTACAACTGCTGACAACACTTCAACCCAGCAATTGACCAGGTACAACTGCTGACAACACTTCAACCCAGCAATTGACCAGGTACAACTGCTGACAACACTTCAACCCAGCAATTGACCAGCTACCACTGTCTCAAAGCAACACAGGTAATGGCAACACTTGCAATTGACCAGGTGATTTTCTCAATGTGACCACTGACAACTCTTCAACCAGCAATTGAAAGCCTTCAACCCAGCAATTGACCAGCACCCTTGACCTTCAAACAAGACAGCTACCACTGTCGACAACATTCTCAACCCAGCAATTGACCAGGTACAACTGCTGACAACTCTTCAACCCAGCAATTGATTACCACTGCTGAGCAATTGACCAGCTACCCTGCTGACAACATTTCAACCCAGCAATTGACCAGGTACAATTGACAACATTTCAACCCACAATGTGACAAGGTACAAGGTTCAACAAATTGACCAGGTACCACTGCTGAACTTCAACTCCAGCAATTGACCAGCTACCACTGCTGACAACATGACCAGGTACAACTGCTGGACAATTTTTCAACCCAGCAATTGACCAGGTACAACTGCTGGACTGACAACTCTTCAACCCAGCAATTGACCAGGTACCACTGCCAACCTTCAACCAGCACTTAGATACCACCATTTCATACTACACCCAGCTCAAATTGACCAGGTTCTGTGGGACCAGGTACAACATGGACAACACTTCAACAGAAACAACGCTGACAACTCTTCAATTGACCAGATTGACAACATGTGACAGAATTTCAGCAATTGACCAGGTACATATGAAATTGACCACAACTGCTGATAACACTTCAACCCAGCAATTGACCAGGTACAACTGCTGACAACACTTCAACCCAGCAATTGACCAGCTACCCACTTCAACCCAGCAATTGACCAGGTACAACTGCTGATTACTTCAACCAGCAATTGACCAGGTAAACTGCTGGCAACATTCAACCCCAATTGACCAGCTACCACACAAGACAACTCTTCAACCCAGCAATTGACCAGGCTACCACTGCTGACAACACTTCAACCCAGCAATTGACCAGCTACCACTGCTGACAACACTTCAATTGACCAGCTACCACTGCTGACAACATTTCAACCCAGCAAATTGACAACTGCTGACAACTGCCAACCCAGCACACCACAACTGGCTTGACAATGACAACCCAGCATTGACCAGGTACAATGCTGACAACACTTCAACCCAGCAATTGACCAGCTACAACTGCAGCAACATTGCTGACAACACTTCAACCCAGCAATTGACCAGGTACAATGCCAATTCAACCCAGCAATTGACCATTAAACTTTGTCATTGACCATACCAGACCAGGTACAACTGCTGACAACTCTTCAACCCAGCAATTGACCAGTCCTTCATACCCCAATTGACCAGCTACCACTGCTGACTTTGTGTTTGACTCACCACTGCAGCTTAAAATTTTGACAACCTTCAACCCAGACAGGTACAACTGTTGACAAGGAATACAATACAACTGCTGATCCCCAGCAATTGACCAGGCTGTAACTCTTCAACCCAGCAATTGACCAGGTACAACTGCTGACAACACTTCAACCCAGCAATTGACCATACCAGACCAATTGGACCCCCTGCTGACAACCTTCAACCCAGCAATTGACCAGGAGTTCAACACTTCAACCCAGCAATTGAAACCATGCCCATTCTGCTGACATTTTTTCAAAAATTGACCAGCTGTTTTGAAGTTGACAACACTTCAACCCAGCAATGACCAGCTACTGGATGAAGTGACCAGCTACCTGTGTGGGCTAACATCTGCAATTGACCAGGAACTGCTGCATCCACTTCAACCAGCAATTTTCCAGCAAACACTTCAACCCAGCAATTGAACACCACTGCTGACAACTCTTGCAATTGACCAGCTACCATCAAGGACAACATTTCAACCCAGCAATTTTTCAACAACTATTGATAACTTCAACCCAGGACAACTGCTGACAACACTTCAACCCAGCAATTGACCAGGTACAACTGCTGACAACACTTCATCCCAGCAATTTACTGCTGACAACACTTCATCCAGCAATTGACCCAACTGCTGACCTTCAACCCAGCAATTGACCAGGTACAACTGCTGACAACACTTCAAGCTGCAATTGACCAGGTACAACTGCTGACAACACTTCAACCCAGCAATTGCTTCAAACATCTGACAACACTTCAAACAATGACAAACAACGACCAGCTACCACTGCTGACAACTTTGAGTACAACTGCTTTCAACCAGCAATTGACCAGCTACTGTCTAACAACACACAATGTTGTCTTTTCTATGTGATCGTCTGAACAAACTAAAATTCCTGGTAGACACATGTGCAGCCATCAGCGAGGTTCACTATCAGAATGACCACCCCGCTAAGCCCACCCTTGTTCAAACTACAAGCTGCAAATGGTTCTGTGATAGACATGTACAGAGAAAAGACCCTCACACTGAACATTGACATGTGACAAGATTTCACCTGGACTTTCACCTGAACTTTCACCGTGGCCAACATGAAGATACCCATCCTCGGTGCTGATTTCTTAGCGCATTACGAACTGGTGGTACATATGAAACCCAGGACCCTATTGGACAAAACAACGAATGTCCATGTCTTAGATACACCTACATACCACAGAAATCAGCGTTGCAACATGCCATGGTCACAAGTACTTGGATCTCCTGAATCAAACATAACGCTGCCATTCAAGGCCACTGATTTAGGTGACCACCAAATTCAGCACCACATCAGGACGAGCGGACCACCTGCCAATTCCCACACCACACAAATTGATGTATGCCAAGGAGCAATTTGACAAGATCCTGAGCGACGGCAGCATTCATCCTTCAGATAGCCCTTATGCCTCACCACTGCACTTAATATCGAAACCTGGTTGCAAGGAATATTGGATATGCGTCGACTACAGGAAATTAAATGTGTCAACCATACCAGACCATTACCCTGTCCTTCATAGCCACGACTTTGTGTTTGGACTACAGGGTGCCCATATCTTTTTAAAAATTGACCTGACGAAGACATACAATCAGATCCCCGTGGCTGTGGAAGGCATCCATAAGACAGCAATCACAACACCATTTGGCCTATATGAGTTCTTAAAAATGCCATTCGGTTTACGTAATGCTGCCAAGACCTTCCAATAGCTCATGGATGAAGTCCTGTGTGGGCTAACATCTGTATATGCATACATCAACGGCATCTCTGTGAGAAATTTTCCAGCGACTTTCACATAACTGCCTGAAGCTAAACCTGGACAAGTGCATTTTCAAGGCACCCAGTATCGACTTTTTGGGGCACCACACCTCTACAAGCTAAGATCAGCTCAATCCAGGATTTTCCTGCACCAACATCTATTAAACAATTGCAACGTTTTCTCAGGAGGATCAATTTCTATCAACTATTCATCCTGAATTGTGCTACCATTCTCCAGCCCCTGATGAACCTGCTGCAGCGAAAGAATAAAGACATCACGTTGGAGAGAGATGCTCTGCACACATTTCATACAATGAAAACTGTATTAGTGAATTTCACCAGACTTTCATATATTAACAACAATCCGTGAACGCGACTATCCTTGACAACTGATGCATCAGATGCAGGAGTGGGCGCGCGGGTGGTTGAGCAAGAATTTGATTCCCAATGCAAACTCAGTGCATTCTTTTCAGCTAACCTTTCACCAGCCCAGAAGAAATACAGCAACTTCTCTCGGGAGCTGCTGGCCATTTACTTGGCCGTCAAACATTTCTGACACTTACTGGAAGGTAGAGAATTTACCATCTACACTGACCACAAACCATTGATGACTGCAATGAGTACCAGCTCTGATAAATTTACATCCTGTGAGATCTGACATCTCGACTGACATCCATCACGTAAAGGGAAGGACAACGCGGTCACGGATACATTATCCCGAACAGAAATTCATTCTCTTGAGACCAACATCTTGAGTCAGGATTCCATAGCTGCTGAAGAGAAATCTGACCTCACGCTGCAAGACATGCTCACAAAAACTTCCTTGAAGTTTCAGGAGTTCCCAGCATCCTTCAGCAACAACACTCTGTACTGTCACATCAGTCTAGCCAACCCTAGGCCCTACATCCCACCTGTGTTTTGAAGATAGTCCATGTAAATGTCAAAATACCTATCTCATCTGAGCAAGCAAGCAACGGTCAAACTTATTACCGACCGATTTGTTTGTCCTAACATGAATGCAGACATCTGAGAATGGGTTTCAACATGCTTGGAATGCCAGAAATGTAAGGTCTACCAACACACTAAATCCCCGGTTGGTACCTTCAGCAATCCTGATGCATGGTTCTAACACATATATGTCAACCTACTGACAGTCATGGATCGTTTTTCACAGTGGCCAACTGCCATACCTATAAAGGACACTTCTGCAAGCACCGTTTCCAAGACAATCCTAAGAGAGTGGATCATAACTTTCAGAATGCCTCAAGTCATCACGACCGACCAAGGAGCACAGTTCCAGTCGTCCCTTTTTTAGGAGTTTACCATGTTGCAGCTTTTTGGGCATATTTACTCGTGAGCCAGTCAAAATGAGCTGACTCATTTTATAGTTCACCAATAGAAGGGTTAACCAATCAGAAAGCTCAAAATATTCAATCCGACGTGTATAAAGGTAGCCATTTTGTTTTATTTACGTGATGACATCAACCAGGACAGATATCTGCTATACGGTTACTAAGTTGTCCCAAAACTTAAATAAACCGGGGACTGTGCATTTAACAAGAGCTAAGCAAGTATTACGTTATCTAAAGGGAACTAAGAATTGGTGCCTAGTATTTCAACGATCAGAAAAACCACTACAACTGGAAGGATTTTGTGATGCTGATTGGATCTACAGTCATAACAAGTTCTCTTAAAGATTTTATTCATTATAAAAAAATTTTCAACAACAGACTATAATTACATATTTAATTATTATAAGAATAATAAAAAATTACCAACAGATTACTTGAAATGATTTTTCTTTGTCGTTGACATATCTGGTCTGCTGCTCCTGCTACATATTTTAAGACTCTTGACAAAATCCAAAGAAGGGTCTGTAATGTAATCAATCCTGACCTGGCATCTCAGCTTCAGTCACTTTCACACCACTGTCTTTTCTATAAATATTTTCATGGCAGTTCTAAATAGTTCTCCTCTTTGGTGCCACAAATGCATGAATTTAAGCATCCAACTAGATTTGCAACTAGATTTCACTGTTTTATTCTTGAAATAGTAAAAGATGTAACCATATGTTCTATTCTATAGATGTAACCATATGTTCTATTCTATAGATGTAACCATATGTCCTATTCTATAGATGTAACCATATGTTCTATTCTAATAGTTTCTTTTCTCATATGTTGAAACCTCTTCCTGTTTTTTTACTTCCCTGCCATCTACAATCTTCAAAAATTTAAATACAATGCTAACCACCATCTTCTGTCTTCCTGAAACCTGTTCTTTTATTGTCTTTTCTCCTCATTAAAGTCTTCCCATTCTCTTTCACTCTCAGTAACCCTTTTCATCTTAGTGGCATCATTGCTTTGCTTCAGGTGAAATGATTAAAAAAAAAAAAAACACACACAAAAAAATTATTTATCTTTTTCAAATAAATCCAATAAAAACTAAATTAAAATTTGATATATTTAATTTTGTAATGATTTTATTAATAATAAATAAAAATAATGTTTATATTGATGATGATAATTATTTCAGCAAACATGAAATTTTTTCACTTGTTTAAATAATTTAGCTTACTTTTAAGAAAATCTAATTAGATTATTTTGGCTTATTTGGATAATTGTTGTGACCTGTTAGGGGTCAGAAAGAAAGAAAAGGAAAGAAGACGGTAGGTTGAACAAGTCTATTGAAATAACAGAACATATATATATATATATATATATATATATATACAAAATAAGGGTGTTATTAGTCAGCAGATAGAAGTGTCCGTGCAAACTGTCAGGTTACACTGCATCTCGACTGCCTGCTTAGGAAGTCTTGCAGGTTAGTATTTATGAAGGAGGAGGAGGAGTTCATTCTAATGTAGATAGGTCACCATAACAATAATTCCATAAAATCTTTTCGACTTTGCTCAAGTAATATGTCGTGTTGTGAAATGGCAGACAACAGCAACATTACAGGAAATATGATCATTGCCAGGCTTAAAATTCTAATATTTTTAAAATTATTTACTTTGCTTCTAAAAAAAAAAAATGTTATTTTTAGAAGCCAAGATTACATTTATTTCATGTTTTCTTTAAATGTAAACCTGCTGATATTTTTTCTGCTTACAACTGAACTTTGACAAAGCAGATGTAAATTTGTTTTATGTAAACACGATGAATTTCAAAATAAACAAATTTTATCAACAGAGACATTGTTTATATATAGCAAGTTTTAAAATTTACACTAAAAATAACACATTAAATATCTATCAAAATATGGTTTGAAAATTTGTTATACAAATTAAATGTCACCATTTATGTTATAAGCACCATTAGTTATATATATATATATATATATATATATATATATATATATATATATAAACTGTTTTATCCTACTGAGCCTTCTGCAAATTTCTAAAAGAAAAATGTCAAGACTGATGTTTATTGATTCTAACATTAAGGGTGGAAAAAAATAAGGAATATTTTTATCACATCAAAATTTTTTCTTTTTATTTTATGAAAGGAAAAATTTTATTCAAATACAAAAAAAATTTTTTGCAGTTTATAGAGAAGGACTGTTCATGTTAAAAGTGGTGCACAATGTTTTAGCCTGAAGATTTGTCATTGAATTACACTCCACAGTCAGGTAGGCTACTTCAAGCTTGATCAAATGAAGACATTACTTGAAGATTATCACCTATAATGGGTGAGAGAAATAGCCAACATACTTAAAATATCCAAGTACAAAAATTCATTGACACTAGTTTGATTATGTTAGTCACTTTGATGTGTGGCCTCCATTTAAGTGAAATATGGAAACTTTACAACAATGTGAAATACAAGAAATAATGAGGCAAGCAAAATGAACAACCACTTCTTATACTTAATGCTGGTCTTCATCCAAAGAAGATGATACTACACAGCAACAGTTGTTTACTATAAACTTCTTCCAGAGAAACAAACAGTTGATTCAAACGAGTATAGATTCCAATTTAATCAACTGATGTAGCAATCAATAAAAAGAGTTTGGAATTAGAAAAAGCATGATATCCCAACAAACTGCATGTTTTTTCAGTGAGAAAGCAAAAATTGCCTCAACTCAGCTGGCAAGTTTTTACTCATCCACTGTTTTCAGCAAATGTTGTTTGTGCCTTTGGCTTCAGGGAATTCTGTAAAAACCAGAATAAATAGAATGAAAATCACTTGATTTCCTGGAAGACTACAAAGAGCACCTATTTGCTGGGCATATTTTTTCTGTTGTGTGACCTGGTTGCTGATTCATCTGAGATTTGAAATTTTTGAATTTACAAATAACTTTCTGAAAAATAAAGTTATTAAAAATAAAAATAAAAATGACCTTTTATTTTTTACTTGGGCTTAAGATGGGAAGATAAATTATATGAGACAAGCTAAAGCAACATAAAGATGACACAAGTCGTGGTAAACTCAACATTTATTTTATTCAAACTTCCATTTGCTCCCAGCGTTACTCGTGGCATCAGAAATGCTGATTATCATCATCGTAATTAACATTATTGATGTTGTTATAGAACATTTAGTAAACAAAAGTTTTTGAGCAATTCAGTAGTTTTTTTCTCAGATCTTTTTTTTCCTTAATTTAACCTAAAAAGGAAGAATTTTTGTCCTAATTTGATTTGGATGAAGAGGGTTGTTTTTATTTTAGTTTGAATATAAAAGAAGGGATTTTTGTCCTTATCTGAACTAGAAAAAAGTGTTTTATTCAAGCTGGAATGAATGAAGGAAAAAGTTTTTTTTCTCCTAATTTAATCTAGAATTGAGATATTTGTTTTAAATCAAACTAGCGGAACATTTTTTCCTTCTTTCAAATGAGTTTTCATTTCCTAAGATAAAAATCTGACTCTAAGCAATTCAACCATTTCTGTCCTAATGGCTGAACTATATACTAAAATGTTCAGGTGATTGGTACCATTCATTTCTTTTATGACTCTGTGACAATAAAACCAGACAATGAATTTAACATGATGCAGACAAAGCAACCTGAAGAAAAAAAAAATAGACAATCCCCTTTCACTGTTTGATATCCATAATAATACAAATTATATTTTATGATATTAGCATAACAGCAAAAGGGACTTTTATGAGGGGAAATAACATTGAAGTTTTCCCTAAGCTACAATAAAAAGTCTTATTTAAAATGCATGTAAATTGATGATGCAATTTTTTTCAATAATAAAAATAACTGGAAGTACCTTTGAAAATGTCACAGTTTTCCTATTTTAATTTTCTGATGAAACTTAATTCTTCAGTAAGTCATAGAATAAGTTCTTTGAAACTACAATTTAATACTGGTTGAGAATCCTTTACCTGAAATTCTTGGAATTAGAAGTGCTTCAGTTTTCAGATTTTTTTTCAAATTTTGGAATACTGGCAACTTTGTATGTAACATCAATAAAATGGATCAGCTTGGGAATGAAACATAAACATGATATCCCGTTGTTATAGACAAGCGTATGGTTGCAAGAAAGAAATATGACAACAGCAGAAATAGATTTACGTGGTTTATTTCAACAGGAACGTGTGGGTTGGAACAGCTACCTTGTGGTAAAGTTCATAAGCCGGCTTTGGATCTAGGTCGATCTCTCATAGTAGTTCACACATGTTGACAGTGGTTGATGCTCCTCTGCTGTCAGCTGCTGACCGTGACAGGTCTCTACCCTGGCCACCTGTGGACTGCCCATTGAACTTCCGTGTGACCCCTTTTATAGCGTTTTTTTTTTTATGGCTTAACAGGCTCGAAAAACGAAGCGAGTATAATTAGGAGGGAAGCATTTTTATTGGACGAAAAATAGAACACTTTAAATATTTTTTATTTTTCGACCGGAACTCGTGTGTCGGGAACATTTGTAAATGAAGATAATGGTCATTTTGTGACGGGGTTTTGTCCCATTCACATCCGGCTCTCGCTCTTGAGTATTTGCCTGTAAATCAGCCGAGATATGTCTTATTTTATTTTATAACACCGTTACATTTCATAACACAGATTATACATATACCCTGAAGGTAGAAAATTTGATAAATATTGCGTACATACAGATATAGGTAATGATATTTAGTTATGTAATGCTCACATGGATTTTTAAGTGGTGAAATTAAGATTTCATGTAAAAATAATGTTTTGTACTTTCTGTACATGTACAAAAAACATGATCACTGCTTACAAAAAAATATATAAATGCAGGATTTTTTGACATTTTCAATAATATCTTTACTGAGTATGAAACACTGCATAAATAATTCATGAATGAAGGTGTTGCTGTGATGATCACTAACAAAAAACTGGTGCTAATGTAAGCTATGTAGCTGGTCTAGGAAATGCCTACCCAAGGCAGATGAGGTCATTTACAAAAACTGCACATCACCTAGGAACCTTCCTGGTACTTTCTGAAATTATTCATTTGTAGCAAGTCATATCAGCAGCTGAAAAACTTACACATTTTGGAAGTTTTCAGATTAACGATACTCAGCCTGTAATATCATCTTGCATCATTTAAATATTTGAGCTTAACAACTTTCACAAAATATTACAATAGCAATCATTGAATGTAAATGCAAATCACTGAAGAGGTAAGAGAGAACAACTGAAAAGAAATTGACAAGTTTTTCCATTTCACTGATGCAACTGAATGAATCAGACTATCATCCTTATCTTTGTTGCCATATTTATCACAACGTTTTGGCCTTTGTATGCTCTGACCTTCTTCAGGTGGTTGGAATGTAGAACTGAACCCTTTATTTTGCTCACTGGGGTAGACTGTTCTAGTTCCATGTGCCATGTCTAATGGATGTCAGTTATCAGTTATCTCTTGTTAATTCACCTCTCCAAGCACTCCACCACCTTAACCAGGTAGGAGTTCAATACCTGGTTAAGGCAGTGGAGAACTTGGAGAGGGAATTAAGCAGTAGAGAACTGATAACTGACATACAATAGACATGGCACGTGGAACTAGAACAGTCTACGTCAGCGAGCGAAATAAAGGGTTCAGTTCGACATTCTATGTTTGGAGCTTATAACGGCCGAAACGTTGTGAGAAATATGGCAACAAAGATGAGGATGATAGTTCAAATAATGTACATAATACCTCATCTCAAAAATATAGACAGATCAGTATTGTTGCCTTCTCTATCTTCCCTTTTTCTTCTTGAAACCAAACAAGTCCCCCCACCTCTGATATGTCTTTTCATTTTACCACAAAATGAAATAGCTTATTTATAAAGGTATTGGAAGTGCCTAAGAAGCAATCAGGATTATAATATGATGAAAATATTAAAAAAAGTATAACATTTAAAAAGTGAGCATGTTGGAAAATAGTCAGAACATTTCTGTTTCAACAATGAATCCCAGGTTAGAATTTTATGATGGGCAATTTGTCCATGTGGATGACTTCTTCATAATATTGGCCTGGGGAGATGATCCCAATGTGCTACACTGTTTGGAAGTGCTTGAAAACCATACCACAAGTTGACGCAAGCCTTGTCAGTGACATTGGATTGACAAAATTGTTTGTGTTCATGACTGAGAGCTTGAGTGTACTGGCCTTGTTCAACTGCTGATCACACTCAGAAACCATAACTGAGGTCTGCTCAGGATAGTTGCTGTATAAACCCCAAGTTGTCTCTGTGGATATTGAACAAATACAAATGTGTCTGAACAGGCGTCTGCAATAGGGATTAGGTAGTGACCATTGTACACTCTATACTCTCTCGTAACTGATGGATGCTTACTAAATATTAATAATATAAGTAAAAAAAAATTACTGAACCATAAAATCAACACAATAGAATTGTAGGTAAAAATTGTATTATACATATTCTACAATATAGCTAAAAAAGTAAAACTAAATTTGTAGAATTATACCAAACATATGTTGCATTAACCTTTCCCTTTTTTTTCTTTTCTTTTTAAGAATTTTGAAATACTGCATTTGAACTTAAAATTTAAATCACTATAAATCTTTGTCTGATGAAGAGAACAGAAGTCCCGAAACATGTCCCAGCACCCAATGAAAATTACATGTTAAACATGAATAATTGAATAAAGATACATTGTATATATTTGAAATAAGTTATTATCTTTCGAAGAGTTGTTTGGACAATTGGTCTTAATCATTTTTTATTGCTATCATAATTCATCCAATCCATTCTCTAACCTTCTTTAGTTGTGTATTTCACATGGAAAGAGGCAAAATGGCAGTCAATAGAAAAAGAAAATGGTACATTTGGTATTTTCGTCTATTGAACAGGATTACTCAACCTTTTATAATTTGTGACCAAACCAATTTTTTTTTTACTGATGTTTGTAGAGACTTATTTTTTAACCAAACTAAATAAAACTGCTGTAAAATGTGACACTATTACAAGTTCATTGCTTAAAAGTGAGCTTATGTCTTCTAGTTGATCAGAGGGTTGCATTGACATTGTTTATTAGTTCCAAGCTCATAAAACTTTATAGAATTAAGGCTGAATCTCAAAATTGAAGAGAAATTTGTAAAGTCAACATTTGCATATTTTTGTGAATATCTAACAATGAAGAATTCAAACACAGTCATGGTGGCTGTGAAAGAGAGCAGGAATTTGATGACACTCTGATGGATATTTTTTGAGATTTTCAGCCATGATGTTTCCAATTGCAATGGGAATGAATGCTAAAAAGCAGCCCCCTCCCCAAATTTATAGATAAATCCTACAGATGCATGCTAGGATTTCTTCTTAGTCAATAGAAATGGACAATTTTTGGTCTTACCCACACATTTTTTTCTTTTTTGCCTTGAAGAAACTGCAATAACCATTTGACTGTATCCAGTTTGTGTATGAACAGTGTTTTTTTTTACTTTGCTATTATCTTATATTTATCTTACCTTATATTACAATGTTAATTTTTTCCTATTATTTTGTTTTCTTCTTCTTGGGAATTTTGTGAATTCCACTTAAAAATTCCTGCTTATTAAACAAGCCACAACTCAGCTAAGTCCAAATGTCTAAAGCAATTTTTCCCAAGTGCCGTCTTCAAAATATTAGTGAAACTGTATAAGATGATAAGATGAAGCAGAAAAAGGGAAATTTTATGGAAAGATGAAGAGAAAAAGAAAAAAAAAAGTGGTCAGCATATAATTTGAACCAAACTATTCTCTGAAACATTGTTAACATCATCTTTTTATAATAAAAGCCACAACTGTCTTAACATTTCTTGGTCTATCATTAGTTAAAATCATCAAAATTAAAATAATAATTATAATTAAATAAAAAGTCATAAATAATAAGCACAGAGTTACAATATAGTGATTTTCCAAGCATAGCTTGGATGTGGCACAAGGCCGAAAGTAAGGGGCACCCAGTGAGGATTAAACTTACTACTCAGCCATAATTGTTCTAGCTTGCTAACCATTACACCATCTCGAGGTGCCCAACACAGAGTTAGAATATAAATAAAAAATGAATCATATATAATAACAAACAGTGAGACTTTTTCTGCATGTTTCTTTGTTGATAACTGATGTAATGGAATAACCTGTCACCCCCATGAGTGACTACACTATAGGTAGTAAGTACCTATAAGTATTTGTAAGTCAACAGACTACAGAGACTAGCTGGGATCTATTGAGTGTGACAAGACTTATGTGAGAACTACCAACTTTCCAATAGTAGCACGCATTACTGGATTGACTTGTGACAACCTTGTGCATAACTGTTACCTTTATTCTCATTGTATTGGTTTTTACAATAAACCTTTATTTATTCTATCCGCCATGTTTGTCAAGTATATATTCCTATTAGCACGGAATATAACAATAACCTTTTTTCTACTAAATCCATGAAATCAGCCTTGGTTCAGGTATGTGGCTTGTAGGCAAGTAGGCAGGTGATATATCCGCTATGCCAACACTTTGTTGCTTGAACAATAAGGTAAAATTAAGCTGAAAATATTTTTACAGATTGCACAGATACTACACTGATCCTATGCAGAAAATAAATCCTGTCATTTCTTGGCAGGTATAGTGTCAGTAAAACAAACAAGGAAATAGATTTCTGGCTAATTTTAGGCCATAAAAAAAAATACATTAGGAGGAAGTACATTAAGGGCAAAATAGACAATTCCATGAGGGAGGAAATAAATTGTTTTTTTTGCCTGTGAGCTGTCTTATCACTTGACACGCCATAGTGTTTAATGGCAAATAGAATGGGTGAATGAACACGTGGTTAGACCACTCACCATTACTTGCTAATATAGTAGCCATAAAAATGTTGTTACTTCTATGGTTGACTTTCATATTGTTTAATCAACATTGTGTATATGAAAAATATGTTTTTTTACACTATTTAGATTTGGACTATTGTCCTCATTTTTGTTGTTGTTATCAACTGTTTCTGCTCAAGTATTACTCACCTCATTTCCTCTGAGTCCAAGTACACACCACTCTTGACACAGGGATTGAACTCACAATTTCAGTGTCAACAAATTCACAAACCAACATTTTAGTCCACTTGGCTATTGTCCTATCAATTAAATATAAAGGGTTCAGTTCTGAGTTCCCTGTAAGTTAGCCAGATCGATATACACCTGATGAAGGCCGGAGGGCACAATGGTCGAAATGTGATAACTAGAAGAAAAATGAGGACAATAGTCTGAATATTAATAATGTAAATAATGATAAGTTTTTATCCCTGAAATTCAGACATAAATCATTGAATCTGTATGGCTCCAATGTGATACATCAAGAGAGACAACAAAGACAAGGACAATAGTCCAATTATAAATAGTATAAATAATGATAACTCCTCATCCCAGAAATATTAAGCAGAAAGTTTTTATTTTCTTTAATATCATTATGATAGCACACATCTGGAGAAGTTATTATTTTCATCAGTGTGGGGTCTGTAAACATTGAAGGTGATGTTTAACCCATTGTTTTTCTTCATCTTTCTGTAAAATTTTGCTTTTTTTTCTGCTTCATCTTTTTTTATCTTTTCACACAGTTTCACTGATAGAAAGTTTTGAAGATGGAACTTGGGGAAAATTGCTTTAGAAATTTGGACTTAGCAAAGTTCTGACTGAAAAAAAAAAAAAAAAAAAAAAATTCTGCATCAGTTAGAGCATAATCAAATATCTGCTTTCTTATTTTTTCACTGAACAAGCAGTTTAAAAACCCACATCTCTGTAAACATGTTAATAAAAACATAGTCAGTTCACAAATGGTAAAAGTTTGAGAAATCTTGTTTAACAAAGGAAAACAGCAAATGAAGATAGTGAGAAAATAAAATGATACAGTCAATCACATAAGTGAATGTAGCAAATTAACCCAGAGGGAAAACAGGTATAGGTGTGACTGTCTACTAGAAACAGTGCAACTGACTGCTTTTTGACCAGATGAAAATAGAAAGAAAAACAATTCAGAAAAGAAATCAAGAGAATAGTAGAAGAATTGATATGCTTACTTATCTCTTCCTAACATACAACTAACAAAAGGGTATTGATTTTAAGCATCATTGGTTTAAGAATTAAAAAAATGTCAATATGAACAAATAAGTTGATATATAATTGGTTGAGCAAACAACAAAGATACTTTATTCTTCCAAGCAATCCACAAAACTGTCTTTTTTATCATATCTTCTTAGGTTTATGTTTTTTTTACTGACATGAAGTAGAAAGATTATATTGAATCAATTTTTAGGTCTGCTGTGAAGAAAGTTGGTTCACTGTGTCATGGCTGGACAATTTTTATCACTAGAATCTATCTTACATATTTATAAGTCTACCATTCATCTATGCATTGAATATTGCTGCCATATCTGGTCTGCTGCTTCTGCTGCATATTTAGAGATTCTTGATAAAATCCAAAGAAGAATCTGCAATGTTATTGGTCTTGACCTGACATCTTGTCTTCAGTCACTTTCCAATTACCATAACATAGCTTCTCTGTGCCTTTTCCTATAAATACTTTCATGGCAATTATTTTGATGAAATTTCCTCTACGGTACATAGACTTTATATATTTAATCACATTGACAGCAAGGTCTCATTATTTTATAGTTGAAATGGCAAAATGTAACTGTAAATTCTATGCTAACAGTTTCTTCTGTTGTATTTATTATCACTTTGTGAAACTCTCTTCTGGCTTCTTGCTTTCCAATTTGATTTTCAAAAATTTAAATGCAATGTCAATCATTCTTCTGGCTTCTTAATTCCCATTCTTTTATTGTATCTTTATCTCTTCTTTCTCATATTCCCTCTTACTCAGTAAGCCCTTAAATGTTAGTGGCTTTATTGCCTTGCTTGAGGTGGAATGATTAAAACAAATTTTTTCTCACTTAGGAACTGTTTATAAATAAGAAGAAAATCATGTTCTGAAAAATGTCCTCATAATTTTTCAAACAGCTAGGATTCACCTCCTATTAATGGTAATGGTAATATTAACTGCTTCCTTATAAGGAAACATTCAGCATTCACTGACTGAGCAGCTAGTACTTCTTTCAGTTGAAATTTAACGAAAAGATTTTATAAATTTCAACTGAAAGTGATACCAGCTGCTCAGTCAGTCTTTTCCTTAAAACAAATCCAGTAGCTGTTATCACTCTTTGTAGTAATGATGAGGGTTTCCTTCCTAACCTTTTATTTGAAGTGGTGTGGAACATCAACATCTTGATTATGTCATTATTTACTCTTGAAGTTACATGTGATATCCATTTTAACTCTTGCTGCTGTTGAAATTCCTCAAGTGTTGTCATTTCTGTTATTTGGTACAGTTCTTTGCTTGTGATTCTGTAGCACCAGTTCACAAAGCCCAAAGACATGTGATCTTCACCAACACCTACAGGCTTCACTAGCTCAAAGCCATTTTTAACCATTGGTCTGAGAAAGTGATTGTATGCAGCTGACACTTTAGATATTTCTGAGCGGGTTTAGTGTCATGCATGGCATCCATATGAAAGTCTCAATCTGACAAGACTAAGAACATGACTAGAGTTTTTAGGTTATTGTTTTGGTTTTGTAGCAGCTTGTGGTGTTGGGTGAAACTACCTCCATTGCAATTCTATTCTTTGTTCAATTTCCTTTTCTCCTATACTAAATTTGTTATAACTGATCAATATACCAAGGCATTTGAAGTGTTTGATATTTATTAATTCCACATCCTGAAATTTTATGTTAGATTCAGAGTAGGTACCACCACTGCTTTAATACTAATTCCAGATCATAGATTCTGTTTTGAAAAGGTTTATCTTAAGTCCTATTTATTGGAACTCTTGGTAGTGGATGTTGATTTTCTGTCAAGATGAAGGAATTTCAGATAAAATGGTTGGTTAATTTTGTTTGGTAGCATATCAACCTTTATGGATTATTTAATGCTGAAATCTAAATATTTTAAATGCAATTGTATGTTTTCAACTGCAGATAAAATGCATTATTGGTAATTTCACTACAAATATGTATTGCTGGTAATTGTTTTATATAAAAATGTATTGCTGGTATTTTTACTATAAAAACATTTTTATGCTTTCATAGTATTTTGTTGTTGTTTGGCAAGATTCACTATATACCCATAGATGGACCCAAACAGGTGCAACCACCCTGGGTCAGGATAGATCTGAGAACAACAGCATTTAAGAGATGGTTCCTACTCCTAAGCTATTAGTGCACGACAGAGAAAGAAAAATTATAAAGTATTATATACGGATGTATACAAATGCCAGCAGCCAGAGGGCTCAATTCATTGAAGAAAATATATGTATTGTGCATAGAGTGATGGTGTTATTGGAACAATGCTCAATGTTATATAACAGAGCTATAAAGTGTGTATATATATATATATATATATATATATATATATATATATTATCCTGCATCATTTGCACTACTCAGAGTTTCATGCCAAATGCAAGTACACACTCTGCCCTGAAGATTGCATTTGGCGTGAAACTTAGAATAGTGCAAATGGTGCAAATATGTATATTTATTAATATATATATATATAGAGAGAGAGAGAGACAGACAGACAGACAAACAAACAGTGATGCATCAAATTTTGTCAAGCTGTAGGGAATTAAACATTTGAAATCAGTTTATATAGCAAAGTTTCAGGGATTTTTTGTACTCACTTTATTGCTACTCCATGTACTCCTAATAAACTCTAGTTGTCTTTTGTATTATGAAACTAAATATTTCTGGCAGCAAGAGAAAAGATTTGAGTTTTCTTTTTTTTTTTTTTTTAATCAAATTTGTTTTGACGCTCAGTCATAGAATTGGGATTGTCACTGGTCAGGATTATTAAAAGAATAAAGCTACTCTATCTAAAATGTAAATGCAGTGCTAATGATTTTACTATAGAACTGCTTTGAAAATAGTTAAGAATTTATGTAAACATTACTGACAGAATTGTTTGTTTTTAAATGCAGAGAGAAAGACTCTGGACTTGAATATTTGAATAATATCTGTAACTGTTCATCTGCACCAATTAAAGATAAGGTTAAAGAGCCAAACCCTACAAAAAAGCATACCATCCAAAATATTAGGACGAGATATATAAATTTAATGCTTAACCCACAAAAACTATATTTCTATATTAAAGATGAGCGTACAACATTAATTGTTTTATAAATATAGAATGTTCTTCATGTGCCTGACATTTAATCAGATACCCTGAGGATGCTACCCGACATTTTGAAGTGATTTCTGACATTTTATGCTTTCTTTGAGATGTGGAAATAACTTTGCTACTAATGGACTGATGATCTGGATGAGTATGGAAGCAAAATGCTCAGCTGAAGTATGTGAGCTAATCAAAACTACAAGATTTTCATATATGCAATTATTTTGAAGTCAAATAAGGAGTAAGGTGGTGGGGGATAAAATTGATAACTGCAAACTTTCATTTCACTGTTTTTTTTTAAAAAGAACTAATTATTTCTTTCAAATATAAAAGATTTAAGATAATAATTAGTAGTATGTGTTGGATCTTCATTATTGTAACCTTGTTCGAGACAATTTTAAGCTTAGTATGTGTATATATATATATATATATATATATATATATATATATATATATAATATATTTATTTGAAGGGCGTGTGGTGGCCAAGTGGTTAGAATGTTCGCTTTCCAACGAGGAGACCTGGATTCAAATCTCACCATTTGTCAAGAAGGGGGCTTCTTGGTATTACTGATCTGGAGAAAGATGATCCCACACACCACCATTGCGAAGTGCCTGAAAATGAAACCCCATGGGTTGACCCAAGTCCTGTGAGTAAAATTGAGTAGACAGAATTAGTTTGGTTTGGTTGTTTTTGTTTAGTGGCATGCCAACACCTCTATGGGTTATTTAAAGCTGAAATCTGAATATGCAAATTCAAACTTTATAATTAATTCAAGAGAATGTTATTATTTCATGATTAAATTATAATTACTTAGCAAATCTTACAAAATTAAACAAGGAGTGAAAAATTGTTTCCCTTTACAAGAAATGTGATTAATCATAGCAAATTGTTTTCTTTTTAACAATGTCATCTCTTCAAATTTAATATAAAATGATTGTTGGTAATTTTTATGAAAATGTATTGTTGGTATTTTTATTACTATAAAAATTCATTTTTTATATTTTCCTACTGTTTTGATTTTTGTTTGTGAGTTCACTATTTGCCCATAGCTGAAACCCTAACAGGTGCTACCACCCCAGGTAAGGGTGGACCTGGGAACAAAAGCAGTTAAGAGGTGGTTCCATACTCCACAAAGCCTTCAATCTCCTGATCAGAGGCCTTGCTGCTGGATGTAGTTTATCATCATACCCAGGACTATATGCAGCATTATTTGTTGATGGTTGTGGTAGCACAAAGTCACAAGGGTTTGAGTGTAATGACCTTGTTCAAATTGTTTATCATACCTGATAATGTACTTTATCCCAGAACTTTTAACTAAGGTCAGCTCAATGTAGTTGCAGTGTAAACCACACATGAGCTCTAGCTATTGAGCAAAACATGATGACAGATTTTGGAAAGTGGGATAGGCTGAGAACTTTTCAACACCCTTCTATACCTATAACTACCTCCTCATCCTCTCTCTTTTCTTTCCTCTTCCTGCTCAATTTCTCCATTTGTCTTTCTCTCTCTTCCTGCCAGAATTATGTCATGGAGTCTACATAGTATTGGGGTCACTGTGTTGGTACCTTAGAAATGTTTCAAGGTTGCCCATAACAGAGTTATGTTTATTGGGTATAGCTGCATAAAATTGGGATTTAAATCTGGTGAGTCCTGGGGTTAATGGAATACCTGAAACCAGTTTTGTATCATCCACTGAAGCTGGGTGAGGTGTTAACTTGCTGAAACAAACTCTCACCCCTGGGAAACATTGTCAGCATAAAAGTGTGCAAATGGTCTGGACCAAAATCTGTGGATGTCAAGATGAACTCGAGTTTCATTCATAATCTTTGAAACTATTGCAGTGTTATGACAAGCTTGCACAACACCCTGCTGACTCATGCAGTCTTCTTTACATCTGAATTCAACTAAAATTCCTTTAAAATTAATCAGCTCATGATCATTGTTCAACACTTTGTTATTGGATAGTTTATAATATGATTAACTTAAAAACATTATTAATGATAATGAATTTATTCCAGGCACATAATGAAATTATAATGATGAATAATAAGCATTCAAAATTTCACTTAAGTTTAAAGATTTATGGTTCACTGTATAATAAGGTGGTCTGTCACCTCTTAATTAATTTTTGTTTGCATTTCATTTATAACTTTCATTATTCCTGAGAAACTTCTTATTGTCGTAACTCAATAATATTAGATATTGTCTCTTTTTTTTTTTATTATCTCTTCTGAACATAAGTAATCATGTCTCACCCTTGATTTCTTTTCTTTTTATCCATCAAGTGCCATGAATTCTTGAAAGAGATAATCAAGTGGTTTCCCTTTGCTTCTCCATGGTTTTAATTTCATAGTTGTCTTTCCTAAATTGGTTTCTACCCAAGGCTAGGGAGCTCAGACTACCCTACTATTTCATCCATAGCTTGGTTGAGGAGAAAAGATGAGTTCATACTTTTTTCCCCAAGGGCATTAGTGTGAATGTGACAAACAAAGCTTGAATTTGAACTTGATTTACTGATTCCACTTCCCCATGGTTTTGAATTCATAGTAGTCTTTCTTCTATGCTGGCTGCTATCCAAGGTTAGAGAGCCCTATCTACCCTGCTATTTAACCCATAAATGGAGGGAGAAGGTGTATGCATTTCCCAAGATCATTAGTGTGAAAGTGAAAGCAACAGACTAGGCTGGAATATGAACTCACCAATTCCAATTTCTGCACCAATAACCATTACTCTAGATTGTTTTTGTAGATTACTCATGTTTACATGCCTCTCCAGATGCCTCATGTTCTGACCGCAACTCTATTAGAACCCATTTGAACACATGCACAAACTTACCAGACTCCATTTGAAACATACTAGTAGAAAAATACAAACATAACAACCTCATTCACATGTAAAAATCATGGAAGCCTTAATAATAAAAAAGAAAAAACAACACTTAATAATATTAACTACGAACACGGCCACATTGTGTTAACTTGTTTGGAAAATAAAACATCACTATAACACTAAAAACATACACACAATGCACACACCCAATTAAATTGAAAAACATAAAATCATCCTTGATAATGGCTAAAAGTATAGCTGAAAGTGCTCAGAATTACAAAACATTTAGACAGTCTCTACACACTGTCCAAAAAAGAAAAATTTTAAAAAAATTGTTCAAACAAGAAAAATTAAATAAAAAGCTTAATCATAGAACCTTGTCTGTCATTTTTAATGAAACATACATATATATGAAAAAATATATATGGTATAGCCGATTTCATTTAGTTTCTTTTCCTTCATGTTTTTATCACTTTTGTTATTAAATATCTGACATTGTGATAATAGAAGATCTACCAAGAAAGGTGAAATGTTGTCAGAACCTGGACAAATCTACTGTGGATATTCTGGCAATTAAAGCACTTCCTATACATTTCCCCTTTAGCAAATTGCTTTCTCTTTTAATTAAAGTAGCATTTTTTAAATCAAAATTATAGTCATACTCATTGTGGTGAGCAACTAATATATTTATTTATGACTAAAACTCGTCATGGTTAAGACGTTAAACTACGTCCAGCAGCAAGGCCTCTGATCAGGAGGTTTGGAGGAGTGTGGAACCACCTCTTAATTACTGTTGTTCCCAGGTCCACCCTGACCCAGGCTGGTAGCACCTAATTAAGGTCCTAGCTATGGGCAAATAATTAACTATTACCAGTAATACTTTTTGAAAAAACTATTAACAGCAATACAATTTTGAAGGAAAAATATTACCAGAAACAGATTTTTGACAAAGCAAAATATTACAGCAATAAAAAATGTTGTCAGCATTAAATAACCCATTGAGGTTGATTTGCTGTAAAACAAAATAGACCAAACCAATCTAAACCAAAGAATACATATTGTATTCATACAAATCTATCCTAAAAATGTCGGCATTAAATAACCCATTGAGGTTGATTTGCTGTAAAACAAAATAGACCAAACCAATCTAAACCAAAGAATACATATTGTATTCATACAAATCTATCCTAAAAATGTCGGCATTAAATAACCCATTGAGGTTGATATGCCATAGAACGAAATAAACCAAACCTATGACTAAAACATTTTTTTCTTTTTTAATCATTCCCCCCCCAAGCAAGGCAATAAAGCCACTAAGATGCAAGGGATTAAGGAGTATTCAATAATATGAGAAAAAAAAACAACTGTTAAGGAGAGAGAAGAATAAAAGTACAAGAATTAAGAAAACAGAAGATAACAATTGGCATTGCATTTAAATTTTTGAAGATCAAATTTGAATGGGAAACAAGAAAAGAATTCCACAAGTGAGAAATGTGAAAGAAAAAACTGTTAGCATCGAACTTAATTACATCTTTTACCATTTCAACTGTAAAATGATCAGACCTTGCCACCAATCTAGTAGTACGCTTCAATTCATAAAGTCTAAATACAAAAGAGGAAAGTAATATTTATTTAAAAAAATACAAAAATGTGGCACAAGACCAAAAGGGGGTATTGGGGAAAGCTGGTCTTCAATTTGTCTTATCTTGAACTTAGCTAGCCACAGTTACTGACCCAAACATACTACAGTATTCTTTACACCAAAACAACACATTCTAACCTACCATTCTTACTACAATCACCATAATACCTCAGGTCTCTATCAAGTGCTAACTAGTTTCCATATGTACAATTTCTCTGTGAGGTGGGGGAATAAAAATAACTTTTAAAAATGAAATCCCAATGAATATTTACAAAGAGGAAAGTTCATCAGAACAATTGCCATAAAAGTATTTATAGAAAAGACAGAGAGAAGCTATATTATGGCCATGGGAAAGTGTCTGATACAAGCTACCAGGTTATGAGTAATAACATTGCAGATTCTTCTTTGGATTTTGTCAAAAATCTCTTAATATATAGCAGGAGCACCAGACCAAGTGTCACAGTAATATTTAATGCATGGATGAATGGTAGATTTATAATTTGTAAGATAGATAAATTATATATAATCATCTGCAAATATTCTCATATATAAATATACACATTATAAAATAATGTCTGAAATCTGAATTTTTAAAAATACATATTTGAAAAAGAATTTCAGAAAACTTATTTACTGAAAGCATGATCACCAAGTAAAATGTAAGTGTTGAGGGAACTTGTATCAGATGTCAGGGGTCATTCAAACCCAGCTGATCCTAATATAAGGCCATAAAATGTTACACTTCTCAAAGAATGTCACTGACAAAATACATCAGGCATCAGGAAATAACCGAGCCCACCTCGACTTCTTCAAATCATGAGATACTAAGTTGTGACTAAGCTAAGTAGTGTCAGCTTCAGAAATCCAGATACTAGATTACTAGGCTGAAATGACCCAACCAGTAATGATAACAGCTGTAATTATTACCTAAAGATTTACTCATGTGTTTCCTTTTCTTGTTTTTTTTAACCTCTTTTCAAACTCTATGATTCTCTTATATTTTAACACACTTTTCATTACTTCAAATGTTTTGATAGCAGATACTTGTATTTGAAATAGATGCCCCATTTGTGTCTTATGTCTATTAGCCAGCACATTTAAGAAGTCTTGAAAACAAAAATCTTTGACAGGGATCAAACCTGCATCCTTTTTTGTAGGAGAAACCACCATTTGATCTGGCATATTTTATGACTCAGCTACAGAGAGTGTCACAGTCCAGCAAGGCTCTGTCTTCTCTTTTAAAGTCCCTTGACTGGACTCATGATGGGACATCTATTTAAAAATATGAGTACCCACTATAATAGCACTTGAAATAATAAAATGCCAGGTTAAAAATAAATCTATTCTTTACAATTTTCATTATTATTTATATTACTATATAATTATTTATAGATAATAAGTAAATAATTTAACAATTTTTTAAAACTAAAATTTGTTTTGATAACTTTTGGTACTCAATATGTTGTACATTAAAAGCAGAGAATTTCATGTAAGCATTTCTAACAGAACAAGGCTGTTATTCATCTAAATACACTGTTTATGATTTTACTATAGAAATGCATTGAAAATCAGGAATAGTAGTATTGTCAGTGATCAGGAATTATTGCAAACATTACTGTAATTAAAATGATGTAGTTACAAATAAAGGTAATAAAGGGCAAAAAATTGATTTTTTTTATGATAAATGGCAGAATAAGGATGTCTCTACAGGTTCATTGCATCAGGTTGGCATCTTTTCACTGTGTTTTTTATGTTCAAGTTCACTCAATATAAGGTTCAAGTGCTACCCAAAGTAGAGGGTTACTGTGTTAAAATGGTGATGATGAATGAAGTGTGTGATGTAAATAAAAGAATAGCTGGTAGGAAGGGAAGATGATGATGATATGGATAATAGAAAACATTTGACCATCAACTTGAAGAGCCTTTAAGATTGTAGTATAAAAGAAAAACAGCTATGTGAGAGTCAGTTCCACTATTTTTGTAAAGAGTTGATTGTATAAAAGACATTTTTAATTAAAGAATTTTACTCATAACTGCCAGGTAATCTATTTTAATCACGGTCTTAATGTCGTGTCTGTTGGATAAAAGGTTTGGTTCAAAATTCTCAAAAAGTTACTGAGTACAAAGACACCTGAAGAATGCTGGGGATACAATGGCCTGAAGCATTGTGAGTAATAATAACCAAGATGGACATGTTGGTCTGATTAGCAAAGCATATAATAATAATAATAATAATTTCTCCTATAATTTCTTTTTATTTCTGACAAAAATTTCTTTTACTATTTTAATTAAAATCTAATGTTAACAACCAGAATAAAAATCATGCAGAAGTTAGACAGAGATGTTGGATGAACAGAAATATAAGATGCTCTTAGTGAAGAAATTCCCCAGTGTAACTGCCATAATTCAATATCTGAATTAATGGAATCAATGCAGGAAATTAAGTTACAGTAATTAATAAACAAAGGCAGTGGAGAATAGCAATCTCAGCTGAGATGTTTAGTTGATGAATGCCATAAATTGGTCATTGCTGGCTGAGACCAAATTGATAGAACTAAAATCCAACTGACCACTTCTTCCATGTATTTTGCACTATGCCTTCTCAGTGGCTGGTGATTTCTCCCTTTTGTGACCACTGCCATAAATCATTCATGAAAATTGAACATAAACAACACAAACCTGCCATTTTAGAAATACTCTGAATTTGTCTTGAGACCATATTAATTTCACCTTTATCAAATTCACTCAAATCTTTCTTCTTGTCAGTAACTATAACATTCAAAACATCAAAAATAAGTATATAATGTTGGCTTACCTGATTATATATAACTCTGACCCTGACCTGTGCAGTTGTTATGAGACAGTAGCTGTCATTCTTATTGCTAGTGATAATTGAAATGACTATATTAGACAGTAGTCTGTGACATGAACTTACTCTTTCATTTAATCACCACAGAAAACTTTTTCTGTCTGCCATCAGCATGGCTGATGCTAAACTCCAGGAAAGCAACACTCTACACCTTCTTGGCCTGATTAAAAGAAAAAAAACTTGTAATTCCAACGAATGATTTATTTTTTTATAGAAATATTTCGACTAGCAATTAAGAATTCAAATCAAGGAAAAATCTGAGTTGATGACGTTTACAAAGTAAGAGCAAGTTGAGGTAAAAAAAAAAAAAAAAAGGAATTTTTTTTTTTTTTGCACAGTTTTATTCAAATTAAGGAGTGACCAAGACTGGCAACTGCTAGTCAAAATATTTCCATAAAATAAATTATTTGTTGGAACCACAAATTTTTTCCTTTTTAATTATACAACTACCAATGGAGACAAGCATACTAACTTTGTCCTTGGACTGATGTTTCCTACTGACATAAAATGGAGTGACTATATCAAATCTATTGCTACGTCTACTGCAAGGAAAGTTAGTTCACTGTGTCATGCCAGAATCCATCTTTTACATTTATAAATCTACCATGCACCCATGCATTGAATATTGTTGCCATATCTGATCTGGTGATCCTGTTGTTCATCTTGAGATTCTTGACAAAATCCAAAGAAAGGTCTGTAATGTAATCAAGCCTGAACAGGCACCTCAATTTCAGTCATTTTCTTATGTGACATGGCTCCTCTCTGTCTTTTCTACAAATATTTTCATGGCAACTGTTCTGATAAGCTTTTTTTTTTTCTCTGGTGCTCCTACTATATGAATTTAAGCATAGTACAAGATTAGCAACTAGGTCTCACCATTGTACTGTTGAAATAGCTAGATGCAACCATTCTAACAGTTTTTTTTCTCTTTCACTTCCCACTTATGGAAATCACTTCTGATTTCTTGCCTCTCTGATAACTACAATCTTAAAAAATTTAACTGCAATGTCAATTGCCATTTTCTGTCTTCTTGAACCCTGTTCCTTTTTTTGTCCTTTCCTCAATCCTCCTGATTCTCAGTCTTCTTACTTTCACTTTCACTCCCTGTAACCTCCTGCGTTCTAGAGGCATTATTACCTTGCTTTTGGTAAAATGATAAAAAAAAAAAATACTAGACACCAAAGAGTTGTTATTTACAAAGATTAACAGTAGTGAGATACTCAATGAGGATCGACTTCACTATACTCATAAGATGTCTATGAAACTAGATGCATAACATTTTGTAACAAGCACTTAAGAGCTTTTATTTTTTTCTGCATAGGTTAGCTAAACATTATACTTCAGAAGTAGGACACATGTTAAGAATTAAACACACTGTACAAATGGTGTCTGAGATAATCTTAATAGTCACTTTGCTATGGTACGTGTCTTTACTGTTTTACAATATATTAAACAGAAAAGAAAAATCTGAATTTTGCTATTTTTTAATTTTCAGCATCCCCAAATTATCATCTATTTAAGTTTCTGCAGTTTACCATTTTGAAAATGTCAAATATGATTCTTACAGACATGCACATATTCAGGACAGAGAATATTGTAATTTCAACAAGAAAAGGTTGTTTGAAATAGACCAGAACAAGAATTTTAGTTTTATGCTTCTTACAGTTGTAAAGAATTAACAACGCCCCAAAGTCATTATACATTAAAGAATTTGACTTAGTGACTTTCTGTCTGCAAACAGAAATTTTCAAATCATCTAAAATAAGTGAAAAAAAATGTTCAGTTGATTTAAAATTTTAATTTGTACAGGAAAACAAAAATTAAAATGGACTTATTTGCTTGTCTGTAAGAGACATATTGGCAGAATCATTTTTCAGACTTCTATCCACTGCAATCACCATGAATCCTTGGTTATACTATCTGTAATACCAGTACAAAAAAAAAACAGCATAATTATTTTATTATAACTTATTCTCCATCTTGTCATTGCAACAATACATGTTAAAACTATTTATTATTACATGAGCAATTTTCTCTTATTGTTGCTTCTTATTCTCATATTTTTTGTCAATGCACCTTACATTATTGCTAGAATTTTGTTACTAGTTTTACTTTATTTCATTATTGTTGCATTTTATCACATTATTGTCTTGAGACACTCATAATTATTTCTCTTATTATTTGTTTTACTTTATCAACCCAGAATGTTGGGATAAAAAGCAATAAAATGGATTAAATAAGAAATAAAATAATAGTAATAATGAAGAGTACACCAGCCCAAAATGTAGGAATAAAAGACAATAACAATAAGATGAATTAAAACTAAATGAAAGTATTTCATATAAAGAAAAACAACAAATTATTAAACAGTTTTACTTTTATGTTGGGGAAAAAAGTACAGGAAAGTAAAATTTAAGGAACATCAATTTAAATTATTCCTAATTCTCAAAAGTTTGATGCAAATGTTTCCATTTTTACACAGGAACCTATCATGTCAATAAATAGAAGACTCAGTAAACACAAAGCCTTCATCTCAAGGTATTTTTTCTTTTCAATTTCATTTTAAAACATTTTTTCATAAGAAATATTTCATGCAAAGGATTAGAGAATATTTTTAGGCGATTATATTTCTCAAGAAATGAATTGTCCTTATTTCCTAAATAATCATCAAAATTACTATAGAAATGTTATTGATTGTTAGTTTTCTGCCTGGGTTCATCATAGATACGAGACAAGGATGATGAGTATATGTACACATGTTTATTTCTTGAAGGGTGGCATCAAAAAAAGTGAAAAAGAATTAGTATATTGAACTAAGGGGGTGTGTGGTCCTTGTTCAAGAGTTCCTATCAAATTGTTTAGCTGATACATTAACACAACAAATGGACAAACAAAGAAGAAAATACTTGTCTTGTATATAATTTACCACAGCCATATGCATACTTCCTTGTAAATTAGATTTAACACCTCCTTTTTGTTATTTAGATACCTATATTTCTGTAATCAATTCCCAAAATGGTAGCTTCTGAATAATAATGATCCTTCTATCTTAGAGCAATGGAGGGAGTAATCCCAGAACCAAAACTTTTCTTCTGTGTTCTGTGTCCCTTCAAGACGTTGGAAAACATGGTTCTCCACAGCTTCCTGTCATTTGTAACTCTCAATAAATTTTGTCTTTTCACCATCTCTCCCAAACTCTGCTGCCCCATTCATTCACCCAAGCTTGCAGGTTATGCATTGTTTTCCTTTATCTCTCTTACCTTTAATCTGTGCCATATAGGTCAAAGTGCAAACCATTCCCAAAATGGATCTCAATGTAACCACAAAATTTTCAATGAACATTTCAAGAATTGCAGAATGTAAACTTTTAATTGGAGATAAACTTATTTTCACTTACTCTTCTATGTGCAGTATCTCTTCAGTAAATAGGTGATCATGGCTCTCCACATCTTCTTATCCTTCATAACTCTAAGCAAGATTTGTCCCCTTAATATTTCACCCAATCCCTGTTCTCCCCTCCATTTACACAAGCTTATTAGGTAAGCTAGTCTGTTTTTCTTTGTCTCCTCAATATATCTTGTTAGTGTCAAATTCTCCAAGCCCACTTATTATGTCTCTCAAAAATCTTGATTATTTCTCATGTTAAGTAAGTGTCCTTTTTGTTTACATTCTTGTTGTAAGCAAAAAGTCTGCTGAGATTGAAGAGTGGGTGGGGGATTGCTCTCCCAACAATTAAAAGGCTAATAGGGAGAAGGAGTAAAAGGGGACAGGATGTAACAGAAAGTAACACTGCCTCAGAAACCACAGCAACTTGTGGAACAAAATGCCCACAGGACTGACTTCACAAGACACCATGTCTTGCCAACTGTTGACTGCTGTTTTTTTTTTTTATTGGCATGAGGCATCTTAAAAAGACCTGGATCTTGACCAGTTGCAGAGAGGCCTGTATCTAGCTAGACATGCCAAACTGTTCCGCTGCTAACAGGAAAAACCTGGATGTAAATGGTGTTGACAAACATGCTCGCATGCAATCCGAGATCTCTCTTTCATCTGTACTGATGCGTGTTCATCACAATTCTCCTTAAAACTTTCTCATTGCTCACATACTCTGTCCACGATATTCTCAGCACCTTTTTGTAAAAACACATCTATATGACTTAGTCTCCTCTTCATCTGTGGGGAAATTTTCAGCATTCACTTCCATACAATAGGATTTATATTATGTAGTGATTCAACATTTTTTTCTTTGTTTCTAATGAAGTTTTCCTGTTTCTTAATACTCTGTTGAGCTTTTTGAAGACATTTTTCATTATTGCAATGCACCTTCAGATTTCTGTGTAACATTTTATGTTGTCTGTTATAACACTTACCAGATAGTTAAATTTCTGTATTTGTTTGATTTTGATATCTCAAATTTCTAGCTTGCATTCTGTCCTTTCTTCCTACATTCCTTTATAAGCTTTTCTAGGAGTTCCTGCTTTTTTTGTGTCTACCATCAATATGGTGGTGTTATCTTATTTTGCTTAGAAATAATAAATCCTGTTAGGACTTCTAATTCACTTAACATTGCCTCACTAATTAAATAAATCTGGTGAGATGTGTCTTTGTCTTACACCCATTTCTATTTTTGTATACTTGCTCAATTCATTTTAAATCCTTATACAGGCTGTTCTAACTAAATATTCTACATTATCCTAATATCTTTGCCAAATAAATCAAGTTTTTCTAGCAGTTCAAAGTTTAGTCTCACACAATGCCACCCAGTGAGGCACCATCTCATTACAGAAGCAAATGATCTCTGAGACTAGCTCACTATCACTCAGCATTAGTAACCTTAGCTTTAACAGAGTGACACTAATAGATAAATCAGTGAGAGTCAAACTCATTACACAAATGTTTTGTGAGATTACCTTGATAGCCATCAATCTGTAGAAGGTTGAGAAGGTGAAAATTTGACCTTTTAAAAATATTCAACTAATCACAAAGGAAAAGAAAAAAAAAAGAAGATAAAGTGCAAATCCACAATTCTTTTATTTCAGAACAATTTCTGGAATATAAGAATTTTGGATTTACATTTTATCTTTTCTTTTCCTTTCCCATTTTTTTCTTTTACAAATATTGTTTCTCTCTCTCTCTAATTTTTGCTATCCAGTTTCATGTTATGAAGACAATTTTCATACAACAGGAAATGGAATAGAACAGGATTTGTCCATCCTTTTATTCCTATTGGGCCAAACTAGAAATTTAGGTATATTCACTGGGTCACAAAAGCACTTCATATAAATATGCTTTTAAATGTTCAAAATGTAAATATCAAATTGTAATAACAAATATATATAATTACAAAAAATACTGGATTATTAACAGTAAAAACAAAAAAAAGAAATTATACATAGACAAAATAAAATAAATTCAATGTGATTTTTGATATTTTCTTTCCTTTTATAACATTGTCAATATTTGCTTTTATGGGATTTTAGTCTTTAATCTAAAATTGTTACTTAAATGGGAATCCCTCAACCTATTTCTTTCAGCAGTTTTGATGTTTTTCATGCACAAAAAGAATTGTTCACAGTAATATATATACTACTTCACATGCATAAAAGTTTTCTAGATAAGTTTAAATAAGTTTTATTTAGCTCTGGCCCCACACACCAGCTGGTGTCTTGTCAATGGCCTTTGCCTGCTTTCTCCTTTAGTACAATGGGGAAGTAAACCTTCTAGCACAATCTGAGAATAATTTTCTCAACATATATTACTAAAGTAAATATTAATATGCCTAAAGATTTTAGGATGCAGTGGGCTGCATGAAAATATTAAGTGTGCTGCAGTGTGGCCTGCAAGTTGGATGTCCCTGGACAAGACACAAAAAGATTTCTTAATGACTCTGTCTTTTCTCTGACTATGAATTATCATGCTGATAAATTGTCATTTATTTATACCTGGTGTGCAGACGTAGTAGTAGACACAATTACTTGAAGAGGAAAAAATTTCTATTAACTTAACAATTATAAATGCGACACTGAGCTTGTGAGATGCTTAAACATTAATTATATGTAAAAATGTGGTTAAGCTTGAAATGAAATATGAACTGGAAGATAGATACGAAGAGAGAATGGAAGACATTTTCTCTAGTTATGTGAAGAAAGGGCCATCTGGGTTGCCTCACCCCTACAAATTGGAACAATGCACTTTGAGTTTACTTTTTTTATCTATCAAAAATCTGGCATGCAGGTAAAGCAAATTGGGAAATGGCTTTATCTCTTAGGAAATTAAAAAAACACACTTCATTGGCCAAAAGAGAAGCAGATGGGAATTATATTTTCATTAGTGAAAACAAATTGAGAAATGAAAACAGAATGAACCTGCTATGAGGATTAGGATTATGAAAATTGATCTGTCATAAAAGGCAGGTGATCTAGTTTATGATTTCACTAAGATGGGGAGTGGCCCAAGGATGAAATTCTCTCGTTGTTGAGAATTTAGGTAAACAATATATTTTCATTGATGTAAACAAATTGGGAAATGATTTTTATTTATTGCTCGGAAAGTTAAAATGAGGAGGTGATCTGGTATGTGTTTTCACAGGACAGGTGGGTCCAGGAAAGGAATCAGAAAATTAAAATTAATGAGAATAAACCATGCCCTTTCTCCTACACACTTTAAAAAATAGATTTGTCACAAAGACAGTTATGCTAGCCCTGAGAAGTGGGCAAAATTTAGCTCTGCCTGTACAGAGTAGTAGTGTGAGATGTGAAGAAGGTTGGAGTTAATGGAGGAACAATCCCTATGAGTACTCTCAAGGAAGATGGATAATTCTCCAAATTTGGAAAGTTGAATAAGAAAGCAGAAATAGGGAATAAAGAAAACCTTTATTGGAATTAATGAAAATTGGGGAATCTCTGAATCCGCAGACCCTTTGGCTCCACGCCAGTTTTGGGGCGAAATGCAGATGACTTTGGGGAGCTTGGAAACTTTGGGCTGAGAACCTGCATCAAGTGTCTCTGAAATCCATGTCAGCTGCCACCAGATTTTCTGATTCCAAGACTTTGAACCCAGCTTCTCCAGAAGTTTTGTCACTATAGAGATTGATGCAGGAAGGGTTAATTTTTGTTGTACCAAGAGCTATATAAACCAATTGAAGATTAACCCCATGAATGTCCTGTTTTATTTTTCATCATGAAGATATTTTTTGTCTTAACATAGCACCCACCATGGCTTGAACTAGTGTTGCTGGATAATGACCTTTGTTTTTCCACTGCTCTGAGATCAAGAACACAGCATGGACAGAGTTGGTGTGAATCCACACAGCCAGCAACCAACAACCAACTTGGACCAACATCAGCATTGACCAGTGCAGAGTTAGCCCTGTGGTCAAAATGTCATTCTAAGGCCCTGAGGACCAGACCACTAAAATGTGGTTACAGTACTGTGTGTAGGTGGTGGAGAAACATGTTATATAAATGCCTAAGAGCTGAAACTTTGTTGATTAATCATTTGATATATATTTTAAATGTTGTATAATTTCTAGCTTTCTCTATAAATTGTAGGTTAATTAAATTTTAACTTGGTATCCAATTAGTAGGGATATGTATCTTAATAATGAAACATTATTTCCATTAAAAAATTATTTTGTCTGAGATTGATTAATTAATAGAATGTCATAATAGTATGTTTTATATCACTTGAATTTGTTTTGTATAGATTGTTCATCTTATAAAATCTTAAAGTATTTCTTTACAAACTCTTACAAATCTTTGACAAACACAAATATATATATATATATATATATATATATATATATATATATATATACACACACACAAGCTTAACTTAGTTTGATACTGGACCATAGAAGTGGAGCTGAAATTTTTCTTTGAAGCCAACTTGCTAATCATTGATCACCCAAATATATTTATGTCAATTCATTTCTTATGTGTGTGTGTATAAAATTAGATACAGATGTGTTATTTATCAACAATATTATTAATTTATAGTTTAATTTCATCACCTCATTAAAAGATCCTGCAACAATATAGTCAGCAGCTGAAATGGATAGATGTAACCGTACGTTCTATGCACTTTTTGCTTGTGGGACTCTCTTCCACCTTCTTGCTTTAAATTCAACTTTGATCTTCAAAAATTTAAATGTAATGCCAATTGTTATCTTCTGACATCTTAATTCTTGTTCTGTTCTTGTTGTCTCCTTAATGTTTTTCCTTTTTCTCATATTCTTTTACATTCAGTCACCCTTTTGCATCTTAGTGGCTTTATTGCTTTGCTTGGAGTGAAATGATTAAAAAAAAATTCAGTTGGATTAATTCTTTCCTTTACTTGAATTATTCAATTCATCTGGTTTCATATTATTTCATTTTATACACCAGAACAGAGAATACTTCTTCAGATTTATGAAATCAGCTAATTTTTTTTTTTTTTTCATTTCATTAATTTGCTCTAATCTTGAGGAAAGATTGTCAGTAATATCAGGTGCCTGACATGAAGACTCTGTGATTGATTCATGGCAGTTATTTTGAGTAGTCAGTTAAATTTGAGATGTATTGATTTGTGGAAGAAAAAAGATTACGTTTCATTAACATTAAAGGAAAACATTAAAAAAAAAAAAGAAGCAATAAAGATTTGACTCGGTATGTCATGTTTCATCAGTGAATAATTATAAACACATCATGCAAGAAACTGAAAAGGCTACTTTCTTTTCAAGAAGTTGTTTGCAAGCACATCACACAAACAACAAAAGTCATGAGTTAAATTTGCACTGAATATTTCATTGTTATGACTTTGTGGTAGATGAAATTGAACTTAGTAAATATAAAAAAAACATTTTTGTTTGTAGCTCTTGAGAGCTCCCTTATATTTTTCAAGTTTTATGCATTATTCTTCATATTATGCATTATTCTTCATATTACTTTTGATGATCTTAACTCTTCAGAAAATGTTTCACTACTACTGGTTGTGTTGTTCTTTAATTTGCATTTTAACTTTTACCATACTGCTGGCGACAATAGTCATTGGATAATTCTCTCCTTTCTCTCTAGACGCATTCTATTGCCTTGAGACGGTTGCTATAAATAAACACTTGTCAACTGTTAATTCCAGTATTTTAAGCTGGAAATTGCCTACTACTGCTTTGATGAAATGAAAGTCTTCTTAGCGATTTTGCTTCTTATTGCACCCCAGAACTCCACAAAGAGTGATAAAAGTTAAAGTCTGTTGAATTATTTATTGTTTTTCAACATCAAAACATGCATGCAAAATGTAATGCATTGCATCAAAATATTACTCATTCATTCTTTTATAAGTGTATAAAAATTAAAATCTATATGCACAATACAAAGAAAGTTATAACAATTTTAAAACAGTAGGTGTTCATGTTTTTGCACCCTCAAAAAAATATGCAGTGGCAGGGGAGACAACTCTAGAAAGAAATTAGTGTGGTAAAGATTAAAGGATCGTTTGACAACTGATGGTCATTCATTTCTCGGTTTTATTTCAAGCAACAAGTCATAACCATTAAAATGCTTAAACCAGTTTTGAGCTGTATGGTCAGATTATAACCTGACTACTGGATGTAACCACAAAATATAGCCTATTCTGGGTGATAATTCGATCATACTGTCTCTTTAATATTATCTGGTGACCTTGCTGAAAAAGGTGTAAACTTGCCAACAGAAGAAACAACATAAAGGTGAAATTTAAAAAAATGTACAACAGCTATACAGCTGTTTTGTACAAATCACTTCTTTCCTATCCTTTCCACAGACATTGCTTTAATATAATAAATATAACGTCTATTAATATATGCATTAAATCTGACAGAACGATTAAGTAAGTCTCCAGTAAGAAAGTTTCACTATTTAGCACAATTAGAAATTTTGGAAAAGGAATAATGCAGAGTGAGGCTTCAATTTTTTTTAAATTCTATGTTGTTTTGTTTTCATTGGTTGAGTGGACATCATGCATATTTACCTAATGATCTCTGTGTTTATACTTAATTCTTGAAATGCTAGTAGAATTTAAGTGTTTACTAAAAAATTGGGTTTATTAGTGTATTTTAATTGCATGATAAATATGACGAATGTTGGAAATAAATATCTATTATATAAGAAACCAATTATTGCCACATGTCCAGCAATTAATTATCTTAGGTCAAAACAAAAAAAAAAGCAACAATATCAAATTTAATTTAATGAAAAAGAGGGAAATATAAAAAAAAGACTAAAAGTATTGTATATATGCCCCCAGCCTCTCTCTTTTTATTATTGTAGTATTATATAGTTAGACAAGGTGCAAGTACTAGGTAAAAATTAGTCTATCAGATACCTCAATTTCACTTAGAAATTTAGGGAGATATTTGTAAAATCCAAAGAAGAATCAGCAATATTATTGGGGCTTGCGAAACCATTTGACACTGTGTGAGAATATTTGAAAGGGTCCACCACTCAATGATCCAACAGGTACATGCTTATATAGAAGCAAGCAGAGGACATTTTGAATATTTGTTATGAGTTACTGTGTTGAGGTACAACGATGGCCTTTTGAACATAGGTTTATATGGATATTTTTCATTGTTTTGGTGTCAGGAACCTGCCTCCAAAGTTTGTAAAAGTATTTTTGGATTGTACATTTAACTGTGTGTACCGTAAACTTTAAACTTAATAACTCAAAAATGAAGGATTTGTGGACATATGTTTATATGGATTTTGTTCTTGTTTTCAAGTGAGGAGGCTGCCTCCACAAAGTTTGTAAAAGTATTTTTGATACACTCTGTATAACAGACATACCAGACCAGATAGAGCAGTAATATTTGATACACAGATGAATAGTAGAATGTGTAAGATAGATTTTGGTAAGAAAAATTACCTAACACAACATAGTGAACCAACTTTTCTAGCTGCAGACTTAGCAAGTGATTTGATATAATCATTCCATTTCATGTTAGTAGAAAATGTGAGACCAAGAAGGTGTAGTGAGTTGCTCTTCTGAAGGTTAGCATCAGCCATGATGATGAAAGTCAGAAAAGGTTCTTTAAGATGATTAAAGGATGGCAGTTTTGTTTTAAAGGTGTTAAAATTAACAAGTCATGTAATTTTTGATATCAGCTGCTAATTTGATTTTATTGAACCTATCAAATCTGTGACTTTGCCACCAACCTAGTACAGCAGTTAAATTTATAAAGTTTAGGTAACATAGTGGAAAGTTCATCAGAACAATTACCATGAAAGTATTTATAGAAAATATGCAGGGAAGTTAGAAGTAGGAAAGAGACTGAAGTCGAGATGCCAGGTCAGGACCAATAAGATTGCAGATTCTTCTTTGGATTTTATCAAAAATCTATAAATATTAAATATATAGCAGAAGAACCAGACCAGATGTGGCAGCAATATTCAGAGCAAAGACAAATTTTAAAATATTTAAGACAAATTCTGGCAAGAAAAATTGTGTCAGCTGAAAACATTAGTCTGAGAAGGTGCAATGATTCTCTCTCTTGCAGGTTAGCATCAGCCATGTTGATGGAAGGCAGAAAGGGTTCTCTCAGATAATTAAGAGAGAGCAGTTTCATTTTTGAGATATTAAAATTAACAAGCTTATCCTTGCCTCATTTAACAACAAATTGTAGGTCATTTGAGATCAGCTTCCAATTTGACTTTATCAAACTGATCAGACTTACTATTAAGACAGGAGTAGATGGATGTCATCAGTATTGATACTGAGTTGAGAACTGATGACATCAGGAAGGTAATTTATGAAAATTAGAAACAACATAGGTTCAAGGATAGATTCGTGGGGAACATCTACATTTATGCAAAAAGATCTAGAAGAGTAGCCATTCAAGACAACTTTCATTTTGTGATTTGATAAGAAAGACTGAATCAGTTCAAAAATTTATCTAGAAATACCATAACCTTTCAACTTGTGAAGACCAGTATGCCAAACACTGTCAAATGCCCTCCAAAGCAACAGCCCAAGCTCCACCAGTCTTATTTAAAGCTTGATAGATTCTTTCAGCAATAATCATTAACACATCAGCAGTTGACCTAGAGAAGTGAAAGCCATATTGTTTATCTGAAAGAAGACATTCTGATATGAGATGTTTAACCAATTTAGAATTAATTAGAACCTCTAGTACTTTGCCAAAAAGAGGTAGAAGGCTAATAGGCTGATAGAAAGATCAGATGGTTTACTTGAGTTCTTAAAGAAACTACAGAAGCAAGAAGCAGCAAGGCATTTATTGTAGAATTTAGACAGAACAGGAGAGTTAGCAGAAACTATGAATGTAGTTATAGGAATATCACTCAATAGAGACTCGGTTGTATGTAGAAAATCAGGCAAAGGTACTCCAGATGAGTCAAGACAGCATTCATTATGAGGTTTAATAAGAAAGATTGTGTCAAATCAAAGAAATGGGCAGAAACACCATAACCCTTCAACTTTTGAAGAAAACCAGCATACCAAATCCTGTCAAATACCTTTTGAAATATCTAAAGCAACAGCCTGAGCTTCACCATTCTTATCTAAAGCTTAGCAGACTTTTAACAAAAATTATCAACACATTGGCAATTGACCTAGAGAAGTGAAAGCCATATTTTAAAAAGCAGTAAATCATCTATTGTGAAGCTTGAAGAGAACCAGGGCCAGTGTTCTGGGTCACATTTCTAAAGGACAATTGCAGAAATACCTTTAAGTCCATATGCTTTGTTGCAGGTCAAGTTTGGGGATGCTATATATTTCTAAATATAATATTGTCTTCTCTGTTCAGCTTAAATAAATTTTTCCTTCTCCTAGGTGAACAAGACTCTTGAATAAACATTTTATACCTGGTCATCTATTAAATACCAGGTCAGTCTCTAGTAACAAGATTAATCTTATTCATCAAAACATTTTCTTGACTAGACTTGATGTATTTTGAAAAAGAAAGAGATTAAACATACCAAGTTAATCATAAAAATTTATATGGCTGAATCCAAATCATCAAATTATGTTGACAAATAAATCAAATAGATATAAGAGACTATAAAATTCTCTGTCTAAAACAGGAAATCCAGGAAGCCATTTTCTCATTCATCAAAGTTGGGATGTTGCTAGGGACATTAGAGTGAGCAAGCAAGCAAGTGAGCAGTGTTAGAATAATCAAGAATTGGTCAAATGGGTGCTTGGTTCAATCTATCATATTTCAGCTCATTTTCTTTCTTTTGAGATTTTAGATTTATTATTTAAAATATGTTTTGCTCATTATCTTTAAAGACCAAATGAAGAAATGTCATGTGATCTAATTTATGGTCATTGGTCAAACATGTTCTCAAGAAAAAATGCCAGTTCTGTTCTTGTCCCCAAAAAATCCTGCAGCCAAAGTTCTATTAAATTCAAATAACATAGAAATTAATTTCTTTCTAGCTGAACTTATTTCAGCAAAGGTGAAATCAAAGATAATTCATTATCTCCTGCTTTTGTATTTCTCTTTCCCTTTGTATCTTCCACACTTTGTCCTTTCCAGTCCTTGTCATCCATCCCTGTTTTTATCTGTTAAACAAATATGGAATAGAGCTTCATATACAACAAAAATGAATAAATAATGCACAAGTATTTTTTACTTCCTTTTCTGTTTTTATCTTTCTTTTGCTCTATATCACCATAAAGAATTTTAATGCATCACAATTTTTATACATTTCTATCTTAATCTGCTTTTCAATCTTTTATTCATTGTTTCTTGATATCTAAACCAACAAGCCTGTCTTTTTGTCTTCATCTCTTCCTCCATCTTACTCTCCCTATATATTTATTTCTTCCTTTCACCAGGTTTTATTTTTGTTTGTATTTAGTTTTCTTACTTTTTCTCTTTCACATCTTTTTCTTCCCTCCTCTTGGTTGTTATACAATCATCAAAGTTAAGCAATGTCAAGTCTGGTCAGTCCCTAGATGGGTGATCATTTGGGAGTACCAGGTGCTCTAAGCTTGGATATATGGATGATGTAATGGATAATGGCTCAGATTTTGGAAACCGGAGAACCAAATTCCAGTCGGTTTTGTTATATTTACTTACATGCAAATATTCTTATGGAAGATATGAATCCCCCTTTTCTCTCTCCATCTATGGGTTAATTAGCATGACTTTTATCAGTAAATTATTATCTCTAAAAAATTGGAACTCAGAGAACCGTGTTCCAATTTGAGCTGTGTTCATAATCACTTATGCACATATACCCTAGTGAAAGGCATGAATCCACCTCTTGGATTTATTCAGATGTGTATCAATAAATCATTATTATCCCCCAAAATATTTTTTTGGCTTTAAATAACCTGCAAAAGGATGATAGATTGTAAAACAACAAATCAAACCTCTCTTTTGCTTTTTCCCCCATTAATTAATATTAGTATGTAGGTTTCTTGGTCAGAAAGTATAACTGATTCCAGTTCAGATGGGCTTGGGATTAGAAACAGATACTACATTCTGATCCTCGGTAGAAATTATGGTCAAGATGATTGCCACTTATTTGTAGAAGATGACCATCTCTTCACTTGTCTTTTTTTTTTTCTTTTTTTTTTTGTGTGTGTTTTTAATTCAGAATTTTATTATTTCCATCATTTACACCTGAGTTAACACTCTGTAATGGTCCAGCTTCACTTTTATAACCTCTCTTAGACATACAATATTTTGTTTGTGTTAGCCATGTTGGAAACTTGCCAGTCCTTGTGTACAATCATGTGACATTTGAGTGCCACAACAGACTTACAAACTTTGTCATAAAACTTGTACAAGTAACCTGCAGGTCTTTCTGGTGGGGGTTTCATACAAAGGAGTTTGCACCTGACCTCTCTATTGTGATCTCAGGTGACTGGCTAACCCAGCTGTTGAGTGGATGACTTTTTCACAAAATACTGCAAGTGTGTTTGTGCCCTCATAGCTCTGGGACAGATTCTACTTCTCCCTTCCTATTGTCGCACTTTTTGTTGGAATGCTCAATGCTCTTTTGCTCAAAGTTTTTGCAGCATTCCTTAATCAACCTTCTCTAGCCAGATCTATGTCCAGCAACAATTTCCCAGTCTTCAAAATTAACACCAAGAGTCTTTAGGTTATATCTAGTTACATCCTGAAAACGTTTTTTTTTTTTTTTTTTTTTTGGAGGAGGGGGAGGGCTTATGAACAGGTCATAAATTCATACAAACTAACATAATAATTGTAGTAATTAAATGCCTCACCCACGCTGGTCAGAAAAGTCATCAGGGATGAAAACAAATGTTTAAAATGTTTGGTGTCTGGAATAATAGTGAGTTTGCCTCTTATATTCAAAACCATTGTTTGAATTCAAGTAACAATGAGATCCAGGGTTTTTAATGTTGATTATTCAGGAAGACCTTCCTTCATGTTTTAATACCCAGAAATTATTGCAGATGTTTATCTTTAATTAATTTTCAAATGGCACCACTTAGGGGTTATTTTCATAGCTGCTGGAAAAATAGCAGGGAGTCGGGGCTCAGATTCAAAACCAAAAAACTGGGGATGTAAATCCAAAGGTCATAAATGAGTTTTGCATGTGCAAAGTTAGAATCACCTGGGGCATAAATCCAAAAGAGGTAAGCTATCCAGATGCACAACTTGTAACCTGCAAAACAGGTAAGCACAACTTGCAATATACAGATACCTTCTTCACCCACAAAGAACAGATAAATAATCCTTTTTGTCCAAAGTAGCATTATTTTTATTGGGATAAGATTGATCGAGACTGGTAGTCAAGCACAAAAATTACCATATTTGGAGGCCTATTAATGTGAACATAATTTTGATTTTCTTTTTCAACTTACAACACAGAGAATATAAATTCTCTTTTTTTTCTACTTCATTGCCACACTAACATAATAATATAAGCACATATTGTATTTTACTTTTTTCTATGTATATTATCAATAAGATAATCAAAATTAATGCTTGTCTGGTATTAAAAAAATATATATCTTAAAATAAGTTCCACTGGGGGAACTAAAACAATCAATAAGAAGATATACTGATGCCATAAGTACATTTTATGTACTTTAAAATTTGCAATATCAAAATAATATAGTTATGTTTATAGATAGGTGAATAACTTAAAATAGGTAGGTAAACTTGAATAATTAAAGATATAAACCAACCAAGATATATATGAATAGATAAAGTGATGTTTTACCCTGTATGCATTGGAGATTTTAATATCATGTGAAGAGGAGAAAGAAGACAGTTGTACCAATTGTCCAGATAGCAAGAACCTGCTTTTAGATATATAGTTTGTAAATACATATATATAGATAATAGATTGATAGTTCATATTTATCATTGAATAATTCTGTTTTATAAATTTGACCTTATTTTGTGTACAGTCTGCTTTATACAATATAAATCACTGATATTTAGAGCATCATGGGATACATTCAAATAATGATGTGAACTTCACAGTTGAGTTAGAAGTTATGAGGTGTGAAGATAATACAGACATTCTCATTACAGATAATGACCTGTGGGGCCAGTGTTCAGTGTCATGCAAGATGCCACACTCAATAATTCAATGCCAAATTCCATTTGTAGAATTATTCTGTGAAAATTGTGACTCCTAATATGAAAATTTTTGTTGCTTGATTCAGTCAAGTCCAACCCAATATGGGTCTCTTTTGTAACTGAAGATACATTATTGTCAAACAAAATAAAAATTCCACAGTTTTTTTTTGTTTTTTTTTTCAAGTATTTTCTGCCTGAAATCATAATTTATATGTGGGCTACTTTTTCCTTATCATGAATTAATTCTTTGTTCGTGGAATATCAGAACTTTTTATTGAACAACAACAAGAATGACAATAATAATAATAATCATAAATACTCTGATGTTACCCCACATGTCTCACCTGGCTTCTGATCTTAATTGATTTGAGTTGTTAACCTGTATATGTTTTGTCTAGGTGAATTAACTTTTTGTATCTAAATACTTAGGAACACCTTCAATCAGAGACTGCCTGAGCAAACATGGTTACCCAATTCAAAAATATTTCTTACTGGGCCCTATCTGCAAGGTACTATCCTGATTTTCTTAAAACCTATCACCATTTTGGGCATATTTGGCTGTGATTCATGTCTGGTGTTGCAAAAAAAATAAATAAAATCTATAAACCAAAAAACAAAAAGAATTCAAATTAAAATAAGACATTTGATTTCCTTTAAAACCCATATCTCTTTCTCTCTCTCTCCAATAATCAGAAGGCAACCCACAAATAAAAACCTGGCCGAAAAATGGCAGAAGTTTGCTGGACCAGAGTCTAGCCATTTGTGACTAGAAAACTACCAAAATAAAAGAAGCTCCCTGCATAACTTCTGCTATATAAAAAAAAAAGAAAAAAAATGAATGCCAGAAAATAAAATCATTTTGGCTAATCAAAAAAAATGAACACAAAAAGACTTTTGATGTTATCTGAAACCAAGGCTTATGCCAGGATTCTGGGAGCCTTGTCAAAAAGGATATAAACTGACAGTCAGAGAGGCAGAAAGGGAGAAGTTCCAATGGAGAAACCAGCTATGTGTGTCACATGAAGAAGTTAATCAGTCATCTGCTTTTTTCGTTCTTCTTAGAGCCAAGAAAGGACAGCAAATTGACAGTGTATCTATTTCAAAGATGGCAACTACTACCAAAGGCTGATTTCTAAATTGTCAGCTACTGAGCCTAAATGAATTTTATTCTGATTGCTACCAAGATTGCGCTTATAGACACACTTTTGTTACACTGAATATCATAGAACTCACTCCAATCTAAATTAAATAAATAAATATTATTTGTTTATACCCTTGAGTCTGTTTTTATTTCCAATAAATCATAAATGCAATAAATTGCAATAAATAATACCATGACACTTCATAAGGCTGGGTGTCATGATGGCTATATTGGGCTTTTTGTACCCCAATATAACATTATTTGCATGCTGATCTCTCACTCAGATGAGCAAGGCTGCTTTAATATTGTCACAATTAAAATAACAAAGATCAACTAATTAGATTACTCACTGTGCTGTAAATATACTAAAAACATGATTCAAGCTCCTTTTCTGTTCCTAATTAACTCATAAGAATTTGTTAAATTATAAATTAAATCATACATAATAGATATATAATAAATAATATAATATATAATCAAATAAATAATATAATAAATTATACATAATACTTAATTTATTTTGATTTCTGATATATAAGTTAAGGAGTGGTATAATGGTGACTGGCCCAAGAAACCAAATCAGCAAGTCAAGTTTTGGGTGAAATTATTTGCATTCACTTTCACTAATGATCATGGAGAAGGTATGAATACACTTCTCTCATTATCTATGGGTAAATGATAGGGTAAACTGAGCTCTCTAGTCTTAGCTGGAAACCACTTTAAGAAACAGAAAATTCTGATTCCCAACTAAGAGTCAAGTCCTGATGGGAGACCAGTCTATATCCTAACTGCTTTAACCAAAAACAACTGCTGGTTGTAATATTTCATGGCACCCCTTGAAAAAAAAAATTACCTTGGAGGTCAAGGGTGGGAATAGTTCTTGTACACTATTTTTTCCTTTTAATAAAGCATTTCTTACATATAGTTAGCCATTTACACTTGCTTATATAGTTAGCTGTGCAAATCTTGCATTCTTCCCATTTAAATTTGAACAATGCTCAAACAAAAATGATATGTAAGCTAATTTGTAGTACATTTTTTTTCTTAAAATGAAGACTTTAAAGCAGATCAACATTTGCAATAATGTCCTGTATAATTTTGTAGCAGTCAGATTAGTTCCTCTGTTTCCAAATGTTAAATTTCTATTTTATTTTTAGAATTAATGTTTGTAAGATTTTTCCAGAATTCAGTACCTTTTTATATATATAATAAATACCTTGTGTAATTCTGTAGATTATAAATAGAAATAGATTCACACCTATTTTTTCTTATGTAAAATAAAAATTAAAACCTGTAAACAAGACATGACTGCATCAGAAAACATTCAATGGATTCTCTTCGTGTGGTTTTCAAAAGTTCAAAAGATGGGAATCAATAAATATTTCATAACAACAAAAAACGTATAAACAAAAATTGGGATATATATTAATAAGTGTGTATATTATAGAAAGACCTTTCAGATAAATATATTAATCTAATTTATATCCAGTGCTGTGCAATAGTAAGTGAACCTACAAAATAATAAAATAATTCTCTTTTTTCAAGATAATCAACAAATATAGTTAAACTATATATTCGTTAAGAAAAACCCTTATTAAATGAATTACAACCACTTTCAAAGATTTTTATCAAGCTGGAATAAAAATATTAATTAAAAATTAAGATACACTATTTAGATTATTCAGACTATTGTCCTCATCTTTGTTACCATACTTATCACAACATTTCGGTCGTTGTATACTCTGGCCTCTCTCCAAGTTCTCCACTGCCTTAACCAGGTATTGAACTAACACTGTTTGGGTCCTGTCACTGGATCTAACTAACACCTTTATCCACTGTGCCACAATAGTCTGAATAATGTAAATAGTATACATAATACCTCATCTCAGAAATATAGACAGATACAAAAATTAAGATGTGCAAAAATAAATGAACCTTTACATTTACACTCTGTATTTTTGTTTTGCATGGTTGCCAAGGAAAATAATTTTTTGTGCTCATGTAAAAATCAAAATGATACTTGTTCATTTTATTGGTAAGCTGTGTAAACTGCAGTCAAACACTATAACTCATTGTGTATGCAAAAGTGTGCAGTTAAAGATTAAATTTAAAAAAAATATATATGCAGAGATCAAAAGAACTTCCTGAAGCTTTAGAAAAGTTCATAGTTGAAACGTATAATGATGGAGAATGCTACAAAAAGCTTCTGACTTCTCCACTGTGAGACAAATTATAAATGGAATGGTATGATGGCATCAGAATCAAGAAATGGCCATTGACAAAAAATAACATCAAGAGCAAGTAAACATTTAGTTTGGCAAGTGCAGGCAAATCCTGCTATGACCTTTGCAGTTCTCCAATACTCACTGGCCAATATTGGAATCAATGTATATACGTCTATAGAGGAATGAAATCTGAACAATGCTGATCTTCATGGCAGAATGCCTAGAAAAAAAACCACTACTTAAGAAATAGAAAATAGTGACAGGATCCTACCCGTCGTCCTAAAGAAATGTGCTCCTGAGCTGGCTCCAGTTCTCTCCAAACTGTCACCTCTGCTTGCCTTATAGAGCCTAATTTAGAAATGATGATAGGGTTATGCACATATCACTCAGTAGAGCCTCAATTCTAGTGAGGAAATCAGGTGTGGATACTCCAAATGAATCGAGTGTTGATTTGAAAGAGAATTTTTGAGCAAAGCATTCCACCTTATCTGCTGTAGATGTCAGGACTTCGAATTGTTTGAATAGGGGAAGGATTGAGGATGTGTTGTTGTTCAGCACACTCTTGCAGAACCGCTAATAATGTCTAGAATCAAACTTGCAAGATGCTATATGTTTCATTGTATCAGCAAACAGTAACTTTGCTTCTTTGAGGACACACTTGCACTCATTACAAGCAGAGACAAAGAGACATCTGTGGCAATCAGATGTGTCGCTCTAGTACAGCTGGAAGAAGTGATTCCTGTGAGCTATAGCAACTGAGCATGCAGGTGAGAACCAAGGAGATGAAAGCAGTTTAACCTGGTATTTCGTTGCTGGAATAAAAGTGATGCCGGCTTTCATCTAGGAGGAGACCTCAGATGTGCATTTTTGAACAGAATGATTAAAAACTTAAGGGACGTCATGAATTTTCTTGTTGATAGTAGAAAGATATTCTGTTGGTAGGAGGTTCTTGGTTGGTTGAGGAGTGGAAGGAGATGTTTACAGACACATCATTATCTGAAAATAAAGTAGATGATAACCTTTCCAAGCATTCTTCAAGCATTGAAAAAGCTCACTCTCACTCTTTGGATATTTTCTTCAAACTCTCCTATCCAATTCATCCCATAGGATCAACAGGAAAGAGGTTAGGAGATAAATCATAATTTCCAAAACTCTAGGTAATTTAGAAGAGTGTTTTCATTGTCTTGTTGAAAGGTTAATTTTTTTCCCATTATGTGTAAAATGAACAGTAGACCATGTCTTTTCAAAATTGAATGATATTGTTCCTTTTTCATGGTTCCCTTTACCTGAATCCAGCCCTCCCTCCCTCACACCATAAGATAGACTACTATGCTTAACTGCTGGTACCATACATTCATCATTCAGTTTTTATCTTGGCTTTCTTTTCACATATGCTTTCCTCTTACTATCCAAAAGTGCAAATTTAGACTCATCTCCACAATACATTTTGCCACCCTTTCAATGTCCAGTTTTCATCTTATTTTGTCCATAACAGTTTTTCTGCTTATTCACCTTCCATAACATGGATTTCTTGATTGTTATGGATCTCCTGAGTCCTGCTGATCTAAGTAAATTTTTCACTGTTGAGAGCGACACTAGTTACTGTCAAGAAGAATTAAGTTCAGCTGTCAACTCTGGAACAGTTTTCCTTCTCTTTCTTTTGCTCTCAATAATCAAGTGTTTATATTCAGCAGCAGATGTCACTTTTGGTACTCCAGCTCTTTTTCTGTCAACATTTGTGCTAGTTTCTGACTTCCTTTGTAATGAATATTGCATTTCATGTCTAGAAATTTTCAACTTCTTGGTAATTTGTCTTTGAGAGTAGCCTTCTTCAAAAAAAATTTCAATTTGTGCTTTCAGCTCAATACTTGGCTGCTTTGATTTTGCCATTTTGTGCGAAATTACTTCAAAATTTAAAAATAGCTATGAAAATATTGTTGTAATGGCTCAATGTTTCTTTCTTTATACAGAAACAGCTACATACGTTTTTTTTTTTTTTTTTTGCATAATTAGTCAGTGCTGAATTAACCTTTAGAACCTGTATTAACATTTAAGTTAGATAAAAATTTTGGTAATCTTAAAATGTCTACTGAGTGGTTAATGGTGAAAACAATATATAATGTTTCTCATACAAAATATTCATAATTTAGTAAAAGGTAGACAGATGAATTAAAATTTAAACTTAGTATTAAAAGGAGCCTGGATAAACACTGAAAAATAACTGCAAATACACTGTAGTTACTGAAATTTTATCTTTTACTTTGAAAAGAAAATACAAAAATATCTCATTTGAAGGTGCTTTTTAAAGAAATGCAGAGTATCCCCAAATTTTTTGCCTGTAGTATTTTATGTCAAAAAATTTTATCAGCTTAAAAGTTAAAAATATAACAGAAAAAAAACAAAAGATCCTTTTAAGAAAACAATAAAATACATTACTATTTAAATCTAAAGTGGTTTCAAAATTTTCCAAAAATGGAAAAAACATACAAAAATTGAAATGTTAATATTTTATATCTGTGACTAACGGAGAAACTACATTAGATTTGAAGTAATTGTAAAGTTGGCTAAGAAAAAAATATTAAACAGTTATTTTTGGTTTTATTATTTTTTCATAAGACATGTTCAGTGATAGAATATTTTCAAGCTTTTTCTTTCTTTTTTTTTAAACAAGATAAATACAAGTTTGGAAGGGAACACAATTAAAATGTATAGATTTTTAGTTATTCTTTATAACATCAAAAAATTAGAATCAATATCATTAAAATTTATAAAATGGTATTATCATAATATTGGATGTTTTGAATAATATTGGAAAAAAATATTTTTTACCTCAGAAATTGATGAATATATTTCATTTAGGTTACCAGTATTCCAGTGCATAGCCATTTAGTCAGCAAGACAAATGCTTGTTTCAGTTGTGTACTGTCATAAAAATTATCTCAACTGTAAATAACTCTAACCTATATACTGTCACTTAGTCGACTTAAAACATTGTTGGCCTAGAAATGCTCGAACAGGAACTAAATCTACATAAATACATTTTTTAAAACAACAGTGTAGAAGGATGTACTTTGAAATTGTGTTTTCTTTAAAAGGATATTTTCCTAACTAGTGATTTATTCTTAAAAAAAAAATACTTTTTTTTAACTCATCAACCAAATTCATACACATGCACACTTTATATAAAGATGAAAAGATTGATTCAAATGTTAATTCCATTAATTTTTATTTTCCTTTACTAATTAAGTTTAACTTAGTTTAGCAATTAGTGAATGTCAAACTCATCAATACTAATCATCCCTTCTACTAGTTTGGGGATAATTTTGAATTCCCTACTCTAAAAGGAACATTTTAACATTTTAACCCCTAGGTTTTATCAGTTAAGCAACCTTCTCACTAAATCAGTCTGAAGGGGAGGATGTTTAATTGTAAACCAGGAAAGAAATAGAAATTATTTATTTTCTTATTAAGGGTGTCTTATCTTTGTATGGGACCAGAGAGTAATAAAATATTTCAGAATCTTAGGCATTTTCTTTTGGGACATTTCATGTACCAAGGCTTAACCCTAAAGCCCTCCCTCTTTTAACATGGATGAGGTGCTACTGGAATGATGATCCTATCCCAGAGCTGGAGTGTTAATTTCTGCTGCAAATGCCAAAAAAAACAAAAACAAACCCAAAATGATGGGTGTGTCTGAGATATTGTTCACTTATTTGAATGCATTAATTTTTACATTCTTTATTTTATTGACAAAGTTAAAAAAAGATATTGTTCACAACACATTATTACCAAATGCTTTATAGATTATGCAAAAGTGTTTGATAAAGATAGATAAGCTTGATTTATTTGGGAAAGATATGAAAATCATCCAGAACATACTGGGAGGGATAAAAAATGAATTCGGTAAATATACAAAAATAAAAAGGAACGTAAAGTGTGTCTATTCTCTGACTAATTTAAATTTTAAAGTGAGGTGATTCTGAGAAGTTCTACCAGGATTTGTTATTGACAGCCACATTCTTAACAACATAATATATGCAAATGAAAAAATGTTGATAGCAGACATCGAAAGGAAACTACCAGACATCCTACAGAGTGTAGTAAAGGAAAGCAAGAAGAAAGGACTAAACATTAATTGCGAGAAGACAGAATGTATGGTTGTCAACCAAATGAAAAGCCCAAGATGCAAACTATGAATTGAAGACACCAAAATTAAGCAAGTACAAAAATTTAAATATCTAGGAAGTGTTTTAACAGAGGACAGAAAATAATGAAATTTAAAGTCACATTGGAATAGTGAAAGGTACCTTTCAAAAGCTAAGCAAAGTATTAAGAAACAGGAAAATTTTGTTAGAACAAATGGAAAGAGTACTGAACTGTTATGTAATATTGGTTCTCTTATAAGGCAGTGATGCTTGACAATCTCTTCACAGATGAAGAAGAGACTTGGGGGTTCTATGGAAACATACTGAGAATACCATGGACTGAACATGTGAGCAATGAGAATGTTTTAGAGAAAATGGAAACAGAAAGGACAATTATACCAGGAATCAGAAAGAGTCAGTTGAAATTTCTAGGTCAAAATGAGAAAAGAGGATGTGGGAATTTGATACTCACAAGATATATTGAAGGCAAGAGAGACAGAGGTAAGCAGAAAATAACCAACCTAATGAGCTTGTGCAAATGGTTGGCAGAAGAGGGATTAGACAAACCTTATGAAGAGTTAGAAAGGACAGGAAGTTGTGGAGAGCCATGATCACCAACATCCTGAAGCAAAATGACACATAGAGGAAGAAGAATTGCCAAATATGTTACATCATTATTTTTTTTTTTTTTTTTTAGAATTTATGTGATGTAACATATTTGGTAAGTTTTCCTCCTCTGTGGCCTGTGTCGATTCAAAAAATGAGTACAACATTTTAAAATCATATTTGTACCAACTCATTTTCTGAATTTTGAACTTTTTTTTTTTTTTTTGGTATGAATCAACAGTCTCTATGTCTTCTGCACTTCATCAGATGTGTCCACAAAATTTACTGAATGATTAATTATTTTGTTGTATACCTTACTATTCAAACCAACAAGCCTATCTTGAATAATGTGAATAACTATATTATCAAAATGTTTACAAATTTGAAAGCATCCATGACATCAAGGCAATTATAGCACATATAGAATATATGATCATTACAAAAGGTTATTAATTAAGGTAGAAGTGTACAAACAAGTTAATTCCATAAGTAAGCACTTTGTAGAACCAAAATGAATAAGTTCATAAACTTAAAGAACATATAGTGGTAAGTCAAAGTTTAACTAAAGGTTATCAGTTATTTGTGGGTGGCTAATGAATTGTCAGTAGCTGGCTTTTCTTCTTCTGCATCATGTGTGTGTGTGTGTGTGTGTATATATGTATATAATATATATATATAATAATGTAAATCTATTTAAACTCAGTGGGTGAAAAAATCTGGATAGCACAATTTTAAAATAAATTGGCATCCAAGGAAAAATGGAAAAAAAAAGAAAAAAATAAGAAAGAAACCAAATATTTTATTAAACCAGAGGTCAGAAATCCTTAATAGATGCAGGCATAGGAAAGCCTGGTTATTAGAATAAAGGTGTTTTTTTTTGGGGGGGGGTAATTTTTTGGTTTTATATCTTTTTAAGCTTATGCTAATTTTAGGTTTTGGCCATAATTTTATCAACAAATTTCTTCCTCGTTAATTCCTCCTTAGCCAGTTCACCCTGATGATCCCATGTGGTGAAACCTTGGTAGGTAGTACCTGGCTCATTAGGATTTATTTATTATATATATATATATGATATACATAAAATATAGTACAATAAAAGAAGTCATAAAACACTTCACATACATGTGGTATTCTGTTATAGAAGTATGATGTGATGTGTTGACACTACTGTTGTCAGAGTGATATCAGCTGATAATTTTAATGGTTGGCTCTATAGAATCCCAGTCAGACCAATTGGCTTAGAGCAAATGGAAATAGATTTGGTTGTTGCTTTTATTTTAGAAACAGTCTCTTTCAGCACACATTATGCACATGTGAGACAATTAGTCTAGGAAGGGGTTTCAAATTATACATCATATCATGTTCTTAGAAACACTATTTCATACATTGATTTATGTAAATCTATATCTTCACATTGGTTGTTATAGCCACATGTCTGTTTCGTTTGATAACGTTCTAGAAATTTTGAATGAAATGCTTTATTTTTATTGGTTATAAGCATTGCTTAATTGTATACAGTTGACCTAAATGTCATGAGTTCAATCTCTGGATTAGGCATTAATATTCATATCATCTATGAAATGAACAGAAAAAACATCACAAAGATATGTGAAGTTAGGAAAAATTAATTAATACAAGAATACTTTCCTTAGTATTGGCAAGGGAATGAGAATAGCCTATCCCTGTGGATTAAATAAAGAGCTAGGTTTTAAATTCCAACTATGTGACTAAATGCAACTGGCTTCTAAAAATGGCAAGAGGATACAAAAGATGAAACACTGCCACAGGGATAACCAATGAGAACAACAGTTTAAATAAATCAGTGTATTATTATTATTATTATTATAAATAATAATAATTATCAGTACTCCCTGAATGTCCCAAGTTGGCACAGAAGAGGTATAAGTGACAGCATGATTTAATTGGCAAGAGAATCCACTGGGAAATATGCTGTAACTTTGGCTTCAGTTTAAAAGAGAACTGGTATCGACATCAGCCAGAGGCAGTCGTAGAAAATGACAGTCATAAGGTATTATGGGATTTCTCTGTCTCAACAGATTATGTCAATGAAGCAAGAAGATCCAAACTTATTGTTATAGATAAAAAGAATAGCAAGTGTTAAATTACACTGGTTTACAGAAAAAAAAAAGTTTTTTTTTTCTGAGGCAAATATGTGAACAGGTCTTTTTTGACTAATTTTGTTGTGCTGAATTCAAATTTCTGAACAAGTTATGATCTATCACCTCTAGTCATTTTGATTTTACATATCACATTTTTTTATTATTACTGTATATATATTCAAAATATAATGTGTTTAGTTTATCTATTACAAAAGCTTATATAAAAAAAAAAAGACAGCATAGATACAGAGCATTGATGGAACTAAATTACTTGAATAATATCATATATACACGTCTTAGTACAGCAGACAGAAGTAAGTTTTTTTTTAATATTTGTTTTCTTGTCCATCAGGTGGCAGGTCTTGGAGAGATACTATGGACTCTTGTCCATCAGGTGGCAGGTCTTGGAGAGATACTGTGGACTCTTGTCCATCAGGTACCTTATATTTGTGTATGTAGGATTTACATCAAGCAATTCCACCATATTGACAACATTATGATTTTTACGTAACTGGACAAAGTTCCTCAGAAGTACAGGACAAGCCATGATGGTAAAGATGAGCCAGCTGAAGAGTGCCAGGTGAAATTGGTAGATATTGAAAGTAGGGAACAAAGAGAATGGAGAGCATTTGGTAGAACTATTTCCCAAATTTTTAGATCCATATTTTATATGCTTAAGGCCAGGTGAATATTTCTCCAAATAAGTTCATTGTACTGTTCAACTTGTGAATTGCCAGTTGGGTGGTATGAAGTAGATGTACTTGTGGCTATTCCTTTTTGAGTTAGGTAGAATTTTAATTCTTGGCTAATAAAGGATGCACCTCTGTCAGAGTGAACATAAGATAGGAACTCACAAAGTCTGAAAATTTGGTCAAGACATTTTATCATTGTCACTGAATTGACATCCGGACATGAAAGGGCAAATGGGAATATTCATCTATAGCCATTAACAAATACGTACAGGTATTAGATGGCAAGGGCCCTTTAAAATCTCTGCTTAACTGGTCTATGGGACCCGATGCTCTTATTAATTCTCCTGGGGCAGAAGTTTTGAAGAACTTTGGATTCAGTTTGGAGCAAATTTGACACTGAGAGCAAACCTTCTTCACCTCTTCCATAAATATGAGAGGTATTTTGCATTTAATGAAGAACATCCATGTGAGTCCTGGGTGACATAAACTACTATGATGTTCATTTAGAGTTGAACTTGTTATAGCTGCACAGTGAGCTTGTGTTAGGGCATCCAAGACAACATTGTCAGGCCCAGGTCTGTATGCGATGGAATATCTAAATTCAGCCATCTCTACTCTCCACAACTCTGTATTTTGCTGTTCTTACTTTTGTTTGCTTTCTATTGTTAAACATGAATGCAATGGAACATTAGAATAAAGTGATTGCGCAACAGTAAGTGTCGCCATTTTCTAACAGCTTCAATGATAGCTGTAGCCTCTTTTTCCATCAAAGGGTGGTTTAATTCACTCTTATTTAGGCTGTGTAATATGAAGGCAATGGGGTAGCCATTTTGATTAAGAGTAACATCAGAGACATTGCATTCTACCAAAAAAGGAATACTTTCATTGATAGAGATGAAAGCCTTGCAGAACACAATTCCTCTTTCAGTTTGTTAAAAGTTCCCAAAGCTTCTTTACCTATCAGAAAAGATTTAGTATTGATCAATGGACAGATTTTATTAGAAAACAAAAGAATCCATTTGGAATAATATGAAAACATACCTGATGTCTGCCTCAGACAGTATCAGGTGGGGGTGGCAACATCTGGAATAGGCACAGGCAGTTGGGATCTGGCCAAATAGTATTATGGCTTACGTCATACCCAAGTATTTTATAGACTTGGAAGATATTACAGATTTTGATTCATTTAATGTAAGACCCCATTTTCCTGCCGCTTTGTCGAATCTCTGACAGTTTTGATTATGGTGTTTTTGATAATAACCACCAATGGTGATGTCATCTACATAAGTATATGTATCTATAAGGTTTTTTTTTTTTTTTTTTTTTTTTTTGACAAATTTGTCCATGGCCCTTTGAAACAAACATAGAACCTCCATTGGTGGCAAAGGGAAACCTACAAAACTAGTATAGTTTCCCATTAGCCTCAAAGGCATAACATTTTTTTATGCACCTCACTTATTGGAATCTGATGGTAGGCATTCTTCAGGTCAAAAGTCAAAAATACTTTGTACCTTGTTAAACTGTTTATCATATCATCAATCCAAGGCATAGGGTAGGCATTGAGGTTGATATGCCATAAAACGAACCAAACCAAAACATAGGGTAGGCTTCCAATTGTGTATATAGATTAACCATTTGGGAATAATCTACACAGAGCTGTTTATTGTGCTTATTAGTAAGGTCCTTTGCAACAAGAAACTGGGCCCTCCATGGTGACTAGCAGGGTTCAATGATGTTATCTGAGAGTAACTGGGAAATTTTCTTCTCAATGAATGCCTGATCATCTCTACTAAAATGCCGGGATTTGGTAGCAACATGTTAGATGTCCACAGGTATACGGGGAAAATAATGAGGGTATATTTACCTTAGCTGCAGTAAGAACACAATCTGCATTTCTTCAACTGACTCTTAAGTCTATGTTCCCACCATAAGTGAAGATTACATTTTTGTGTAGTGATGACTGCATGAGTTAGATTTGGGGGATAGATATCTGGGAATGCACATAAACTTGGTTTAAATTTAGCCATCATGTCTGTCATCCCAGATGGCTTCCGAAAGTGCTTGCTTTTTCCACAATTAAAACATGTGACACTATGAGCAGGACAGACATTCCTATTATGAGCTGGGTAACCACAAAATTGGCACTTTCTCTGGTAAGATACTTTTGTCAGGGCTAGAGCTGTGGGGTCTCTTCTGAACATTCATGAACTATAACAGACATTCAAAAGAACTGGCCCTCCTCAAGACCTAAATATCATAAATTTAAAAAAAATTTTTTTGTTTTGGTTATTTTTCTGTCTCTACACTTTAAAAAAAAAAAAAAACTATTCAATAACAAGCACCAAAGAAGGCTGCAGAAGTAGCCAACAGTTTTGTAATTTTGTCAATCTTTACCATGCTCCTAGATGTCAACTAAATAACAAAAATATACAAAGAATATCTTGGGCATCACTTATATATGTGTGTGGGTCTGGAAAACTGGAAGACAAAATGGCTACAATTGAAAGAAAAGAGAGAAAAGGTTAAAAAGCAATAAGGAGTGAGTGCAATATGAAAAACATGATGAAAAGAACAAATAACCATGGCATTCTACACATGAGTAAATATGGGTTTGTGTGCACACACACACACACACACACACACACACTATGAAAAAAAGAAGAAACTTGCACCAATGAAAAGTATACATGAAAAAGAGAAATCAAAAGTATAAGCAGTCAATTGCTGATACCCACTGATGAGTGAACAGTGTGATTCCCAAAGAGTCTGTTTACTAAACTCTGGAGTCGAGATGCTGAAGGTAACATCAATCAGCTAAGTGACAAACTTTTACTTGTATTAATTCTATAATATCAAGTCATCCCATAAGTTCTGTCTGAATTTAACTTTTTGTTAAAATAAAGGAAATTTAAAGAGTATTTTATAATGTCTAATGGAGCTGAACATTATTTTTATGTTTAGATGCATTTAAACTGATCAAATTTTATTTCAGAAAACAATAAAATTAAATTTTGTTTGATTAAAACCCTGCTAACATGGAAGTACCCAAGAATCATTTGAGGCACATAATGCTTTATGAGTTCAAGAAAGGAAACTCAGCAGCCGAAGCGGCTAGAAACATTCACTCAGTTTATAGAGAGGAATGTGTGAATGAAAGAACTTGCAGAAGATGGTTTTCAAAATTCAGAGGTGGAGATTTCACCCTTGAAGATGAAGATCGAACCGGACGTCCAGTTGAGTTTGATGAAAAGCTTCTTGAAGCAGCCCTTGGAGAAAATCCTGCTTTATCAGTTAAGGAATTGGCAGTGGTTCTCAGTTCAAACCATACAACTGTTCATCGTCATCTTCAACAACTTGGAAAAGTTCCTAAACTTGGAAAATGGGTGCCTCATGAATTGTCTGAAAACAATCTCAAATCTCGAGTTGACATCTGCTCTTCTCTCCATTCTCACCAACTTGTTTCACCTTTTTTGGATAGACTTGTGACTGGCGACGAAAAATGGATCTTTTATCGAAATGTTAAGCGTCATAGACAGTGGCTTGGTAAAGGGGAAGGACTCAAGCCATAGCCAAGAAGGGAAATTCATGGGCAAAAGGTTCTTCTTTCAATCTGGTGGGATCACCAAGGAATAATCCACTTTGAATTCTTACCACCTAATGCAACAATTAATGCTCAAATATACTGTCAGCAATTAGAGCATTTGAACCAAGCTTTGAGGAAAAAAAGACCAGCTCTAGTGAATCGAAAAGAGGTGATGTTTCATCAGGACAATGCGTGACCCCACATAGCAAGAATCACATCACAAAAGATTGAAGAACTTGGTTGGGAGAAAATTCCTCATCCACCTTATTCTCCCGATCTTGCTCCTTCAGACTAGCATTTGTTTTGTAGCTTACAGAATCATTTAGAAGAAACAGCTTTTGTAACACAGGAAGAGGTTAAAACTGAAATTTGTGAGTTCTTCAAATCAAAGCCAAAAGAATTTTACATTAATGGAATTAGTAAGCTTGTTAATAGATGGAAGGAAGTCATAGATAATCAGGGAAAATACATTGTTGATTGAATCTGTAATTAAATTTAACATTTGGTCACTTGTTTTCTTTATTCAAAATTCGGACAGAACTTATGGGATGACCTGATATATTATACATTTCTGTATTTTTGTAAATATAGAAAAATGGTACCATCTTTTATATTCAAGACAGTTTTAAGAACCTAACATTCAATTTAAAGATTATAATAGTCTAGAAGCAAAGGGAGGTAACAATGAACATTTGTACAAAATTAAATCTAAAATAATTGTCATTCTTATTAATATGTTGCAATGAATATTTTCCCATAGCCTTGACCTGCAACTAACCAATCACTGATCATTTTCCAATTGATAAGTAGTTATCTCATTTATCAATTATCAAAGATTAATCACCATAACATTCTCTAGCATAGGATTAACCATTTATATCAGAATAATGTCTTCACCACAGCAATCATGACTAAGTTTAGGGGAGAGAGAAAGATAAGACACAATTATTAGCAGATTTTCTACGAGAGTTGATCTTTAGAAAAATAAAAAATATACAATAAAAAAAAATGTATTTTATCTTTAAACAGCCTGTGAATGGATATATGTGCTTGTTTTGTTACTTGACATTTCTTTCATAAGATTTTTTTTAGATTTACTTCCAAGATATATTATAGATAATATTTCAATGTAGTTTTGTTAAAGAGATGAAAATGAAAGTGCAACCTACACCAATTAAAAGCTGAAGATTGTATTAAGTGAAATACTGAGATAAAAACAACAAAGATAAAGATAATATTGTGGAAAATATGTAAAAATTTATGCTGTCCATTCCACAATAACAGACATTTTTGAGCAAAATTTACAAGATAAATATAAATTAAGATTTGGTAATTTTAAATTAATTGATGACGTCAATCTCAAGGCATTTTGAATCTCTCAAGAACCAGTAGCTTAGGCTTGATGTAACTTGGCTGCCATTCAGAGCAAAGTGGGGGTTACCTTACTGCACATTCGTGAACATGAAGTGATGTGTGAGCTTGTCTACTGTGCAAAAACTGCATGTATTCTGACAATGCACCTATCCATTCTTTAAGCCTTTGGAAGAGTTTTTTTTTTTATGCACAATATTACATTATCCAGATCTGTTAGCCTCTACTTCCAACAGTCAAGGTTTGCCTCCCAAATTTGAGTTCTGCCTTTTCCTTATTGTTAAAAAGAAGAATTCAATACAGTGATAAATCCAACAAAACAGATGAAGCCAATCCAGAAATAGAGCTTTACATACAGTTTAGAAAATTAGAAGTGATGCTGTAATGAGTGTATAAGAGGAACGCTTTGAAGAGGACTAAGGCTCTATTGTTTTAGATTCTTTTTCATTAATATTAAATGGATGGATCATTGCTAGGCACATCTCATATGTATCTTGGAAAACTTTGTATATCAGATCATTTTAAAACATAAAATATGAACATAGCTCTAAAAAACATAATGAAATCACTATTTGCTTAATCGTCCTGGGTATGATGATAAACTACATCCAGCAGCAAGACCTCTGATCATGAGATTGGAGGTTTTGAGGAGTATGGAACCACCTCTTAATTGCTGTTGTTCGCAGGTCTACCCGAACCTGGGATTGTAGCATCTGTTAGGGTCCCATCTATGAACATATAGTGAATCCCTAAACAAAAATCAACAGTACATTTTTATAATAAAATGACCAACAATACATTTTTATAGCAAAATGACAATGCAAGACTAAAAAGAAAAATATAAAAATACATTTTTATAGTAAAATTACCAACAATACATTTTATGATCTACAATCCATATATCTAAAAAAGCATACCTTTACTCTGAAAGTATAAAATTATGTACAAAATATCTGTAGTTGAAAACATATAATTACATACAAAATATTGAGATTTTGGCATTAAATAACCCATAGAGGTGTTGATAAGCTGCAAAACAAAATCAACCAATCAACTATTTTGTTAACAAACCTTAAACGATACATAATTTAACTAATATTTCAATGTTTATTTCCATCATCATCAGAACATTATGGGTAGGAGTTATTCTTACTGTTTATTTAAAGGAATAAATCCACACCCAAAAGTTAAATTGAATGCTGTAAATGCAAAAGAATTAAAGAATAAAATGATTTAGAGTTAGTGATGATTATAAATTTTGTAATTTTACCCAGAATTCCATTATATTCCAATTGATTCTGTTTATATTCATTGAAAACATGCTTTGGAGAATCATTTTTGATTTCTGGCTTATTTTATGTAATTTAAATTCAAGATGTACTGATTTTTATAGAATTTTTAAACATTAGAAAAATGATACTAATAAATAAAATGGAAAGATAATATTTACAATCAGAGAAGGAAAAATAAAATGATTGGAAAATAATCAAACTGATAAATAGACTAGAAAATAAAATTGAAACATAGAAAAAGAAAATTAATACTGCTAAAGATTTTAGGTATATATAATATTAGGTTGTTTGGAAAGTAATTACATATTTGAGCATGATGAAATAGGAATCAACCAAGGTAGAATGGTAGGAAACTGCATCAAGAATTAGTTTATCATATCTTCTATCCAACAATGTTTTCACTTATAATGCATTTCAGAATTGGGAAAACATGCAAAGAAGGAAATTGTAACACAAGAACTTAGTGAATTTAAAAACTTTTGTTTTAAATTCAGTTTAAAATATCTCCAAAACTTTGTGAATTGAGGAAATCAATTTTATTTTTTTGAAAATGCCAAGGAATCAAGAGTTAAAGTAAGAGGTTTTGTGACGTGAGGTTTTGAAGTTCTACAGAGTTTGTGATTTGAAGAAGTCAATATTCCACCTGAATTGGAATTTTGACCCAAATCAAACTTTCATTCAGAATTGGACTTTTAGCGCAAATCAGAGTTAAAGTGAGGTTTTGAATTTCAGTGGAGTAAATTGAGGAAAGTTATTTCTTCAAAATTTTGTTTTCTAAACTGGACCAAAGTTCCCTTTAGTTTTGAGTTGGAGTCCCAATTAGACCTTGGCAACAGCTAGCTTAAAAGTCTGTACAGAGTGCAGCTTTTAAGCTAGTTACTAATATATGTGTATATTTTATCTTCATTAAGAAATCTTTTCTTTTCCTACTTACTGTTCACATTTGTTGTAAGTTTCAATCAAAATTTGAAGAGGAATGAAAACCAGTTTGTTTTTTTTTCCTCATTTTTCTCAATTTTGCCATTTATGGTAATTATGATCTTTTTTTCTTTTTTTTTTTTTTTTTTACTTCTTCCTTGTTCTTTTATAAAAAAAATAATTGTCTGTTTAAATGGCTCTAATAAAATTTTGTTTTCTTAAGAAAATATTGACTGGCATTTTGAGATTTACTTTCACTCAGTCCACAGCAACAAACAATCGTCAATCAAGCAATAGAAAGAGAAGCAAAAAATGTTAATAATGCTTTCCACATTATTCAAACTTGTATCTTTATTTCTTTTTTTTTATCACAATGACTCATCCAAGATTTTTCTTTAAGCTTTTCTCACATCAGTTTGGCACAACTTAAGTGAATTCTAAAAAGAACCTGATAAGACAACCTATAGGAAATTTATTATTACAGGATTGGCTCAAAAGGCAATTCCATTGTTGTTAGATGGCAATAGAAGCATTTATCTTAACTCAAAACAGTTTAATTTAAAAAGATCAATTTTATTTTATAACAGATGCCATATCAGTGTATATTTAAAAATTATCAAAACGTTAAAGATAGAATAAGATAAGTAACATGTTCTGCATATTTACACTATTTACATTCTTTATATGGTTGTCTTCATTTTTGTTGCCATCTTCAAGATGTTTCGACCATTGTACACTCTGGATTTCTTCAGGTGATTAGAATTTCAGACCAAACTGTTTATTTTGTCAACCAGAGTAGATTGTTTTAGTTCCATGTGCCATGCCTCTTCTGGATATCTCAGTATCAGTTATCTCTCTTTTAACTCAACTCCCCAAGTTTTTGTTCACCTCTGCTGTAGCCAGGTGCTCAAGGGCACATGTCCCAATGGATAAAAGCATTTGTTGAGTCCAGTAACTTGACTGAACAATTTGTAAGTTCAATACCTCATCTCAGAAATATAGACAGATGTACTGCATAATATACTTGTTTTTATTTTAAGAAAGGTAAAAATGTGTTTCAAATACAAAATAGTCTTGCTCTCAGCCACAAAAACACTATTATTCCGATTATTATTAATTGGACTACATTTTATTATTGTTGCTTTTTATCATAATATTCTGAATGACCTACAGAAGTTGATGTGGTGTTAAACAAGAAAAGAAAGAAACAATGTTTGGAGTTAATGACCTTTTTATTATTTTATTTTTCCTATAGAGCATTGTAATATAAAAAAAAATTGGAAAAATGTGAGAAAAATGATGTTAGATATTTTTTTTCACTAAGTATGCATTGTATTTATATTAACAGAGGTAAGAAGTCATTAAAGAATACATTTGTAACTTTAAAAGGTTAGTTTTTATTTACTACCAGGAAATAGAATCCTTGAGGAAAAAGAGGATTGGTAAGTCTGAGGTTTAAATTTATCAGCAAGCAGAGGAAATCAATATGGCTTCTCATTAAAAGGGTGAGGCCCGATGCTTGAAATATTATTAATCCATCAATTTTTGCTAACCCTTGGACCTTTTATCATTTCCTTCCCATTTGTTTGTAGAAATGCAAGCAAAGAAAGATCAGTTGAAACTGTTTTTGTCCCTAACTTTTCTAACTTGAAGAATGACAAATATATTCTAGTATTTATGAAGAAAATCTTTAAAAATGTATATAAATTAAGATTTGGTAAAAATTGACAGATTCAAATTATAGCAAACACATTATTAAGACATATACTATTAACCAATTTCAGACAAAATAAAAACTTTCTTTGATTTAAAATTATTAATAAAATATAAGTGGATACCAATTTAAAATAAAATTTAATTAAATTATAATTTATGGAGAAAGATAAAAATTACACAGCATTTAAAACATCAAATTTCTGTCTGGGATAATGAGTTATCATTAATTACACTATTTACATTTGGACTATTGTCCTCATTTTTATTGTTGTTATCACAATGTTTCAGCTGTTGTTCTCTCTGGCCTTCATCAGGTGTAGATTGATCTGGGACTGAACCTTTTATTTAGTCTACAGGGTAGATTGTTCTCATTCCACTGCCCATATCTAAGGATATCTCATCTACTTATTTTTAGTACTGCTCAGTTCTTGCTCACTCATTGACTCCAACAATTGAACCCACAATGACTATGTCACCAAATTCAGGAAGCAACACTTTAATCCACTATGTTATTATCCCATGGGACAATTCTCTGTGGAGAACCTGGAGCCTTAAACTTAACCCGCCTGTTGATGAGTGTTGCTGCTTGACTGCACTCACTCACTTCTCTTTTGTTACAACTGCTGCAGTTGAAGACTTGCTGTCATTTGTCTTTCTTTTTTTATTATCAGCTCCCATTTTGTATTTATTTCTATGCTAAGCCTACTAAGGAGATCCTCATAGCCTAGCATATGTACTGATTCTTTAACATTTAACTCACTGATATTCTTCCTTGTCCACTATTTTCACTATTTCACAGGGGCTGAAAACTTCCATTTCCCCCTCCATACAGGATCAATCATGCCCAATTTCATTGTCTTTCTCCTCACAATGGCTGTTTGATGTTCTTTCAGCCTCATTATGATAACTCCTCATTCCAGAAATTATCAAATCAGTATAGACCTGATCTGATATACCAATGGAGAAATATTGGAAAAATATCATCAAATATTGGCATGGATGTCAAACCATCTGACATTCCTATACAGATGTAGAGATCTAAAGCTAGTTTCACCAGGACATGTCCTCATGGGGGAAAGAATCCACCACAAATGTCAGAACATGAAATATCCAAACAGACCAGTGCATTAATTAGCAAAATAATACTTGAATTGAACAAATGCAGAATTTTACAAGGTCTGGATAAATCATGGTCATGAATTCAAGGGTCAAGAACAGATTTGGAGTAGCAACAGGGCTCACTACAGATCACTACAGATCGGTAAGAGAAGGTGTCAAAATCAGTAATCAGTAATTGAGTGCCTCTGTGGAATCAGTTCTAAACAAGTGTTTCAACTTCTCTAACACTATCAGGCGGGGGTGGTTCTTAGATACTTAGATATGATAGCTCCAGTGGAGGGTATTGCCTTGAAAATTCCATAGGCCCAGGCAGATGAGTTAAGATGGAAAGTGAGACAAGCACTACAAAAGGCTATGCTGCCTAAGACAGGTTGGCAATCAACACTAGTATCATGATATTGTCATCTGACAGTCAATACATCAATAGCAATGGACAAATTGGAATACTATGGAAAATTGATATGGCTAGTTGAGGATGGCAGTTATAGTAAAGTGAAAAAGTATCTAACCCTAAAAACTAAGAAGCAGCAGTCACAGACCCTAAATAAGAATAAGGACTACTTTGCACTAAATAAATATAGAGAGCTGACTCAATGTTACACCAAGCTACTGCACATGTAGGGTCTCCCCAAGATTCACAAAGATAGTATTCCATTGTGACCTATAGGCAGTTGCAGGTGTTCAGCATACCACCCAGTAAGCAGATTCCTAATAAATATAGTCAACCCACTGACTAGGAAGTCCTTATCCTATGTTAGTAACTCAGAACACTTTGTAAAATTGATTCAAGGAGCTCCCCTCCATAGCAATCAAATGGTAAGCTTGGATGTGGTAAGCCTGTTCACCAGACTTGCTACAGATGAGGTCCTGACAATGGTTCAAAACTCATTGCAATTGGAACCTTCCCTAAGAGAACATACCAACATTCCAATAGTCTGATGGAAATGTTGATGTACTATGTACTGATAAGCTTCTTCTAACTAGAGTCTGACATATAACAATAAGAGGAAAGCTTAGTTATCAGTTCACCATTGTCACCAGTGATGGCAAACACATACATGGAATACTTTGAGGAAATGGCTATAGTAGTGGCACTGTTAAAGGTAACAGCATGGCTGAAATACATAGATGACATCTTCATACTCAGGCCACTCCAAGAAGCTGTACAAATATTGTTGGATCATCAGAACTCACTAAGACTTTTGATCCAATTCACAATGGAAGAAAATAATAATCAACAAGCCTTCCTGGTTTGGTTTGGTTTGTTTTGTTTTGCTTTACAGTATATCAACCTCAATAGGTTATTTAATGCCAACAAGATTTTTATTGCTGGTAATTTTTTTTTTTTTTTTTAAATATATAGCTGGTAATTTTTTTTTTCAAAAATGTATTGCTGGTAATAATTTTTCTTCAAAAATTTATTGCTGGTAATGATTTTTTACAAAGTATTTTCGGTATTAAAATCTATTTTTTTCACTTTCATAGTGTTTTGACCCCAGTTTGGGGGTTAACTATTTACTCATAGTTGGGACCCTAACGGGTGCTACCACCCCGGGTTAGGGTGGACCTGGAAACACCAGCAGTTAAGAGGTGGTTCCATGCTCCTCAAAACCTCTTGGTCAGAGGCCTTGCTGTTAGACGTAGTTTATCATCTTACCCAGAACACAGATGTAGTTTATCGTCATATCCAGGACAGCAAGCTTTCCACACAAGCATGACACACACCATACATAGGTAAAAACATTTTAATATGTAGATATTTCATCTTTGAACCTTAAACATGAAGTCATTTGTGTAAAATAAAGAAAGTATTCAATTTTAAGTTTTGACAACTGAATACCTTAAACTCAGTAAAGAAAAAATAAAGATATTTATTAAAAAAAAATCTGAAGAAAAAGAAAATATTTTATCTATAAAATTTGCAAAATTTAAAACATTGTGCTGAGTAAAAAAAGAAAATGAAAATATATATAGAATGATGAAATAGATTTTTTTTTTTTTTTTTTGAAAGTATTTAAAATATATAAATTTTGAATCCTCCACTTCCTGCAAAATGAAGGTTAAATTGTAGATAACCTTGGTTTAGTTTAACATTGAATTTAAACTAACATTTAACCTCACAATAATCAAAGATTTAAATGTTCACCACTGCATGAAGTTTGGCAAGGTAGTAATGCAACACAGACAATGAAAAATATTTGGTGAGCTTTAATGAACAAAGTGTGATTCTCTTAGCATGAGAATTCAAGTTCTTGCTCAGCAAAAAGAAATCAAATTGGAAATTAAATCATTAGATTGTTAAGAGGCTTTGTCTGATGTGAAGGTGAAAGAATTTACGCTTATATCTTTCCGCAAACAATACAAGTCGTAGCCTATTTTTATCAGAATTAGAAGTATGCTGACCTTTCCTAATCCATCTAATCAAACATCAGTTTAGGTTTATCTAAAAGTGGGGGTCATTATCCAATCCTGTCTTACTCATTTTGTTTCTCCTGCAGCAAATTGACTGGCAACACCATTTCTTTGAACATGGCTGCTCTTGTCTCCTGTGACATGAAGTGGGTGTAAAAGAAAAAAAAAACAAAACAAGTGTCAAAACCTCATTTGGCAAATAACGAGAAGGGATGCAGAATTAATCTTATTTGACAGAATAATTGTTCCTTCTCTTGTCATTTTTGTATATTTTATTAGAATAAGTGATGAAATTTGTATTTTAGTGATTTAGAGAAGAATGTAATTCTGGATGTTGTCAAGTATTTTAATGATTGTCGTCAATGAAGTTAGCTAGGATAGTGAGAGGCAAGTAAAGAACTGTGTTGATATTAACTACTTCTTCAATTCCAGAGGATCTTGTGCCCAAATTAGACAAAGCTATTAAACATTTGTGAAAATACAGAGTGATGTAAAGCAAAAAAAAAAAAACCAACATAGTCTTTATATTTTATAACAACAGACTTAATGAACTTATATAAATAAAAAACAAAATACAATTTAAAAAAAGTGAAACCTGGGTCAATGGTGCTAAAGGGGAAAAATATATAAAAGAAATGTATTTTAACTTAAGAAGATATAATGTATTCCACAAATTAGATTAATAAAAGAAAAACAAAACAAAAAAAAAGCACCTACACCAGAGTAGGAATACAATCCAAAAATATCCAAGAAACAGTAAGTAAATCACCGTAACTAGAAGTTTCATGAAAAGGGCAGAGTTACATCTGGGGAGGTAGACAGCCATCCAACACCATGTATGTGGTGTCTACAGGGAATTTTTGCCTGAGCGTATGTGCTCGGAATGCCCTACATTAAAAATTGGCCTTGTGCCACATCCTGCTTTGTGGAGAGGCTTTGGGTAAATACTGAAGTTTCACACAAAGAAACCATCCCTCTGAACCATCAAAGGAATGCTTTTTCACTTCAAGTCTCTAGTCACGGCGACATAGTGTCTTTTTGATATTTTTGAATTGTATTTTATAACATAAACAGAGAAAATAAAAACCAGTAATGCAAAATAGAATAAAAATAAATTTTACAGCAAATATAAAAACATTTATTCAAGATTTAATAACATTAGTGAAATAAAATAATAAAATTAGTAATAATTAAATCATAATATATTTTTAAAATTAATTTTTATTAGAATTTCTCCTAATAGTACTCATATTTGGTTAGAATTTTGGGCATAAGTATTTTCACAAAATCAAAAAAATGTTCTTAAAATTATGTTTTCCAGATTTACTTTCATTCTTTGTGTGCAAAAATAATTTGAAGAGAAAAAATTTATAATTACAGATATGTCTAAATTTGCCTTTGATTCTGGTTCTGACTTTCTAATTTAAGAACTTATTTTTATCACAAAATGATGGCTGACAAGAAAAGGTTTTAAAAGGGGAAGTAATATGCATTATGGGATACATATATAGGTGTTAGTGTGTGTAGGGTATCATTTAGACAAAGAGAGTAAGACAATAATAACTAGTTCCAGGGGTGATCAGAATAGAAAAAAAAATAGATACTTAAATCAGTCCATCAAAATTTTGTTGTAATTAAAATATATCAAATGCAACATTTTAGAACCCCTTCATAAGTTTTATTTTTTACATCTACACTTTCTCACAACTTTATTATATATATATATATATATATATATATATAGGAAAACAATATACAAATTTGTATATATCAAGAGCAGTTTTATGAAAATCTGTGACATATGTCATAAGGTGTGAAAAGTTTTTCACGTATCACATTCATTCTTTTGGACTTCATTGGACTAAAGTGTTGTTTACATTGATGTGATTATGCATACACATGAAAGAGAGGGGAAACTGAAATTTTAATGTTTTAAATTAAAAATATTTTTACCCTAAAACACAATTTACAAAAGAGAATGTTTGATTTTTAATTAAAAATTTCAGCACCCCCTTTCCTTCATGCACATGGGTAATCACATCATCATAAACATCACTTTATTCTGATGAAGTTCTAAAGTACAAAATGCATCACTTGAAAAAAATTTTCCACTTTGTCATGGATTTTCCTAATATATATATATATATATATATATATATATATATATATATATATATAATTTGGTGTATTTATGTGGGAAGAGTGCTCAATATCAGAGATAGTATGTGTTTATAGTGTGAACATAGGAATCAATACTGCATGGTGACAACTACTTTAATGCCTTAAGTAATCTTCAGATGTGGTTTGAATATTGGAAGTCTCTATGCAGTGTTGAGTCCAAACTCTCTATATCTATCTTTCTGTTTAATTTTGAGCTTGTAAAGTGTATTAAACAATTGAATTATTCACTTGCAAAAATTGAAAATACTACCAAAAATATCTTAAAAATATCAGTTTACTAAGAAATATTTTGCATGGTCATTATTATTTTAATTAAATCCTATTATTAATCTATTATCTCTAATCAATTGGTACCATTAGTTATTTTCCTTATCTGCAAAAAAAAGAAACAACAAACATAGCAAAACCTGAGAGTTTCAATAGATGTGGGTTCAAATAAAAACTTTATGGTATAGATATTTTTATTTGTTTATTTAATGAGACTAATTTTCTGGGTCTTTTGAAAATACAGATTAAACAGAAAATCAAAATTGTTTTCTTTATTTTTAAAGATTTTTAGCTCTTCCATTACCAAACTTTCTTCAAGCCTAAATATTTCTGGATTATGTTATATTGAATTTGTCTGGGAGGATGATTGGTCAACAATTATTAATTTTTGCCTTGTATTTCTTTCATTTTAATTTTACTCACTTTTCATTGCAACTACTGAGATTGACATTCTATGTTCATTATAAACATTGTAGATTGGAAACAAACAATGCACTCATGGTGAAACTTGAATTTGTATTACTTCCCAAGGTAAAAGAAAAGTGAATTTGAGTTTCACTATTTATAATGACCATTTTGTTAAATCAGTCTTAAAAGTGAATAGGGCCTGGATGCTTTCAAAATCAGTATCTGGAATTGTTTTTGTTTGTTTTTTATGTACGGATTAAATCCTAACAAATGATGTCATAAAAAAATGAACAACTATGAGAAAGACATATTTACTTATATAACCACTAAACAGACAAGTACTTTCAAACAGTTCTACCACCTGACTACCGATAAAGATGAACCAGATGAAATCTTTCCAAAGGCCAAGAATAAACAAATTAGTTTGAAAACAAAAAAAATACAGGAACATGAAAATTATTTCTCTTAAATATTATGAAAAATTCAGAAAGACATGAACTAAAACATGCATCTCAGGAAATCAGAGGCTAACAGATGCTCCAAGTGTACAGCAACAAAAACTTTTAATCTTCAAATGGATCTTTATTTCATTTCAAGAATGTACAGTATATTCAATAAAAGCAATTTCCATGCCTATCATACTAGTCATAGCTACTGGGATTTTCCTCATTAAGTAATTCTATGAATGTGGCTAAAATATCAGAGTATAACCAAGAAAAATAAAAGGAAAAAAAAACACAAATCAAAAATTGATTGTAAAACCTTACATTAAGTACATCAATAGATTTTAAAATGTCTATTATGATGTGATGGTTAACAAGCTTCTTAAGAACTAGATTCAGAGACCTAACTTAAATCAGTGGTTAGCGATTTGTTCTCGTAGGCCAATTTGCTTTTTTTAATGATTAGTACTCTGCTCTAATTCTTTATGTACTGTGTCCCCTCAGGATGTAGGCAATCACGGCTATCTACAACTTTCTGTTTCTTGTAGCTCTTAATATACTTTATTTATCCTAAGCTCTGTTCTGCCATCCATTTACTCAAGCTTACTAAGTGTGTTATATGTTGTTTTCCGCTGTCCCTCTATCTGCCCTGTGAGTATCAAATTTTCCAAGCCCTCCTTCCTCTAACCCTGCCCCAGAAACCTGAATTGTTTCTTCCTGATGTTAAGTATTAGTTTCTTTTTGCTTCCATTGTCTCCAAAACTTTGTCATTGCTCACATGTTCAGTCCACAGTATCCTCAGCATCCTTCTGTAGAACCACATTTGCTTCAAATCGTCCAGCACTCACTGCCATACAGAAAGACAGATATCACATATCAGTTTAGTATTCTTTTTCTTGTTTTTAGCAAAATTTTGCTATTTCTTAGTATTGAGTGACACTGAAATCCAAAGGCGTATTGTGGGTAACCAAGGAAGCTTTCCAAATGCAAAGCTCTTCTTGTACCAGGCTAAATTAAACAAATTCTCCTACGATAGTGACGGTTTCTCTCAGCAGCTTAGCAAAGAGTTTACCAATTAAAAAGCTTAAAGTGTATATTTCATAGAAAATTTATTGATTAAAGATTGTCATTTGTCTTTTATTTGGATGGTAAATTGAAGAAATAAATATACTTTTTATTTAAACTCTTGTCTTTCATTTGTTAAAACTATTATAGACAACATATCAGTCAAGTACCCTATGGTCATCTTCAAGTTTGAGCTAATAGGAGAGTTCTTAGAATACCTTAATAGGTACTGCCAAAGAAACGCAATACCTAAACTTGAAAATGAATTCTAAAAAATAAAAAATCTTTCTTGAAGCTTTTATTTTAGTTTGAATTTCAAGCTAACAGATTAAATTTAATATTTCCAATAAGCAAAATATTTTGCTGTATTTCAAGAACTAATTTAAATTGATTGGAAAGAATTTTTTTTAATCTCTAAAAATCACTGATTTTCGCCATTTTTAGCCATCTGTCAGTAAGTTGTAATTGTCTTTATTAAAAAGATCTTTCAGAAATAAAATATACTTTTCTGAAACTTTATTTCAGGAATATTAGCTGATTTAAAACAAATATTACTTTAAGTTTAAAAGATTGCAGAAATGCATTTTTTTAACATGTAAGTGTTTATTTAAGGAGTTGACAGATGGAAGTTTATCTAATTTTTTTTTCTCAGGGTCATAGTAAAAATTACTTGAGGAATATAATGTGAGAGCATTTTTTTATATAATTTTAACTATTCAGTAATCTTAAAAATTTAGGAAAATATTCTCTGTAATCTAATGTTTTATTGAATTTTAGATACTTTGGCTTTAAATGTACTATAGTTACTACTTATTTTCTGATAATGTTCTGTATATACAAAAATTGGCATGTTTATACACATAAAAACTATTCAAAATTCATTTTAAAATACTAGGGGTCACTGGATTGTAGTAAGCTTTTCCATTTATGATCAGTAAATATAGTTTTTACTTAATAACAATACCACCTATATTTCAGAGCAGATTTTTGTTTTTTCACAAAAAAAAAAAAGAAAATTTATTTGAATTCTCATAGGAGTTCTGCATATAATTAATATAAACATTAAGCTGTAAAAAAATTATTTTCTCAAAATTTCATAAAATTTATTAAGTGGTGGTAACAGATGTAAAAAAAAATGTTTTTGCCAAGATTTTCTAAAAAATGAAATATTTCTAAAATAATTAAATTAATTTTGAATAAGTCCTGAAAGTTTCATTAAAATCTGGCAATTATTTGATGTTAGCAAGAATTTCCAAATCAATTTGTTTTTCACTACAAAAAAGGTTGCTAAAATTTCCTATGCTAACTTTTGGCCCTCTGCTGACACAAGAAAAATAAAAATTTTAACATTCTAAAAAAGGATAAAAAATAATTTAATAAGCAAAAAATCCTGTTTTTTTCTCTTAATAAAAAAGATTTTGATGATAAAACTTTTTCATCATGTATGCTATTTTTTTAGTGAATCTTTAGAGGTATTTATTTATAAGTAAGTACCTCTAAAGAGGAACAAAACTAATAAGTTTTGATCCTCTTTAGAGGTACTTATTAGTTTTGTTGCTCTTCAGAGGTATTTACTTATTAGTGTTATTTTTGTTCCTCTGATACTATTTCTTTTTTTAATTCTGCTGATCCAATATACAGGGTGCAATGGAGAAATTGTATAAATTACACAAAAATGAAAATAACATTGATCTCATTTTAACAGATATATTTATCAAAATTATACAAAAATATCTTGAAATGCTAAAGAGTAAATTTATTCAATAAAATCGCAATTGGCTTCAAGCACAGCCTCTAGACGACTTTGGAATCTCCTGCAACTCTTCTGGACAGTCTCCTTGTTTAAGTTGGTGAATGTTGCTATAATCTTTGCCTTCAGTTTGTCTTTGGTTTTACAAGGAGTTTTGTTGGTCTCTTGCTCAACTGTGCCCCACACACAATAATCAAGGAGGTTGCAATCTTGTGAGTTAAGTGGCCAGATATAAGGAGTAATTTGGTTGCAGAAATTACCTGAAAGCCATAACTGGGTTCTCCTGCTTGTGTGGCATAGTGCAGAGTTCTGTTGCTCGACATAAGGGTCTTCCAGATGCCCACCCTCAGAATGGTCAGAGTGAGTTTTCTGAGCTGCCGTACTTTTGTAATCAACATTAGACTCATTGAATTTTTTTCTGAATCCTCTGCACTCTCTTCAGATTGACACCCAAACAATCTAAAATGTTCATATTGGAGCTTCTGGCATAAATGCCAAGTAGTACAGCATGCTGTTTCCAAATTTCTGGCAGAGTGAATTGCATCATGGTGCTCTTTTTCTCACAGATGCTGACCCTGTTATACTGTGTAGTCGACAAAATCAACAAACAACGTGCATATGTGAAATTAAAAATATAAAGTGGCAACAATTTACCCATCTTACCCTGGATATGAATTTCACTACCAGATGTTGGAATCAAACTCACTACCACTACAACACTTATATTCAATGCCTATATTTACTATGCCACTATCCCAAAGGACATCAAGTGACGTATATTTAAAAATCCAATCTCTTCAGGCTTTGACATTTAACTTACTATAATAACTAAGTATCTACACCATCAGACATTGGATTCTAACCATGTGGTCTTTCTAGTGTAGATGAACCATTTTTTCCCATCTACAAGAAAACAAACAACAAAAACCTTCAAAGTTCCAACTAACACATGAGTTTTTATTTATTTTTTAATATTTGTCATCTTGGTTTTTTTGCTGCTTGTGGTGATTGTTATCTTATGAATTTTGATGTTAATGGTTAAGTTACTCCTGTGTATTTCATTCATTCATTCACACACACACACATATATATATATATATATATATATAATGTTTTTCTTTTGTCTTTATTCATACTACCTTTTTACTGATATATTTTATTTATATCTGAATTTTTGCATATATACTTTTGCAGGAAATTACCCAGTTCTTATAGGCTGAATCTGAACTTAAAACAAGAGTGTCTGTTATAGCTAACAAAAAAATGCCATAAGTTTCAAAAAAAGGTTTTATTGTCACTAGAGTCTTGACAAAAATGAGTGATCACTTGTTTCTTGTTTGTACTTCTGAGGAATATATTTTTCTCTTTTTTTCATCTACCATGATTACTAACAGTATATCTACTCCTATTAATACCAAACTGTTTTTGTAACAAAAGAAAATCAATATATCAATATTTTCTTAACACTTCTTTATGAAACATACATTGCCTGCTGTTGATATATATATATATATATATATATATATATATATATATACACATTTTCATGACAACTTGAAATGTCAGTGCTTTGTGCCATTTTCACACCAGTATAGACATATAGTAGCATACAATAAACCTGTTTTGGTACATATTTTTATTATATTTCATGTTGCGATGTTGTTTACCTTAGTCTGTGCCGCAGTGTCCGATTGAAACCAATGTGAGAAATTGCCATCAGCATCTTTATTCACATTTATTTTCACTGAATCGAAATTTCCTATTTTTCCCAAAATGGGCCTGCACATTCAGGCAACAATGTTATAACAATGTAGCCATGAAAGTGTTAATTGATTTCCTATAAGAATCCTTATAAAATTCAATCTAGTTTTAAGCAAATGAAAAAAGTTTTTGAACATTTCTAGTTCAGCTTTAAAATTTCTCCAAAACTTTCATCATCACTAAGAGAACATTTTTCAAACATTATTTTATGATGGTTCCAAGACCTCTCATTTTAATTTCTGACACTGATGATAATTTTTCCCCAACATTGAGTTATTCCATATCTTCCTCTAAATGGCTTGTAAATAGATGATAGCATTAATCTTGTTTCTTTAGCATATATTTTATGAAGCCAGAATGTTCAGCTATTAAATAAAAACAATATTTTACATCTTAACAGTTATTGGTTTTATTTACCGCTAAGTAAAGAATCCTTTGATTCCCAAATTTTTTATTTACCGCTAAGTAAAAAATCCTTTGATTCCCAAATTTTTTATTTACCGCTAAGTAAAAAAAAATCCTTTGATTCCCAAATTTTTATTTACCGCTAAGTAAAAAATCCTTTGATTCCCAAATTTTTTATTTACCGCTAAGTAAAAAAATCCTTTGATTCCCCAAATTTTTTATTTACCGCTAAGTAAAAAATCCTTTGATTCCCAAATTTTTTATTTACCGCTAAGTAAAGAATCCTTTGATTCCCAAATTTTTTATTTACCGCTAAGTAAAAAATCCTTTGATTCCCAAATTTTTTATTTACCGCTAAGTAAAAAATCCTTTGATTCCCAAATTTTTTATTTACCGCTAAGTAAAAAATCCTTTGATTCCCAAATTTTTTATTTACCGCTAAGTAAAGAATCCTTTGATTCCCAAATTTTTTATTTACTGCTAAGTAAAAAAATCCTTTGATTCCCAAATTTTTATTTACTGCTAAGTAAAAGAATCCTTTGATTCCCAAATTTTTTATTTACTGCTAAGTAAAAAATCCTTTGATTCCCCAATTTTTTATTTACTGCTAAGTAAAGAATCCTTTGATTTCCAAATTTTTTATTTACTGCTAAGTAAAAAATCCTTTGATTCCCAAATTTTTATTTACCGCTAAGTAAAAAAATCCTTTGATTCCCAAATTTTTATTTACTGCTAAAAAAAAATCCTTTGATTCCCAAATTTTTATTTACCGCTAAGTAAAAAATCCTTTGATTCCCAAATTTTTATTTACTGCTAAGTAAAAAAATCCTTTGATTCCCAAATTTTTTATTTACCGCTAAGTAAAAAATCCTTTGATTCCCAAATTTTTTATTTACCGCTAAGTAAAAAAATCCTTTGATTCCCAAATTTTTTATTTACCACTAAGTAAAAAATCCTTTGATTCCCAAATTTTTTTATTTACCGCTAAGTAAAAAATCCTTTGATTCCCAAATTTTTATTTACTGCTAAGTAAAAAATTTCCTTTGATTCCCAAATTTTTTATTTACTGCTAAGTAAAGAATCCTTTGATTCCCAAATTTTTTATTTACTGCTAAGTAAAAAAATCCTTTGATTCCCAAATTTTTTATTTACCGCTAAGTAAAAAATCCTTTGATTCCCAAATTTTTTATTTACCGCTAAGTAAAAAATCCTTTGATTCCCAAATTTTTTATTTACTAAGTAAAGAATCCTTTGATTCCCAAATTTTTATTTACTGCTAAGTAAAAATCCTTTGATTCCCAAATTTTTATTTACTGCTAAGTAAAAAATCCTTTGATTCCCAAATTTTTTTATTTACTGCTAAGTAAAAAATCCTTTGATTCCCAAATTTTTTTATTTACTGCTAAGTAAAAAATCCTTTGATTCCCAAATTTTTTTTTACTTTAAAAAATCCTTTGATTCCCAAATTTTTATTTACCGCTAAAAAAATCCTTTGATTCCCAAATTTTTTATTTACTGCTAAGTAAAAAAATCCTTTGATTCCCAAATTTTTTATTTACCGCTAAGTAAAGAATCCTTTGATTCCCAAATTTTTTATTTACTGCTAAGTAAAAAATCCTTTGATTCCCAAATTTTTTATTTACCGCTAAGTAAAGAATCCTTTGATTCCCAAATTTTTTATTTACTGCTAAGTAAAAAAATCCTTTGATTCCCAAATTTTTTATTTACCGCTAAGTAAAGAATCCTTTGATTCCCAAATTTTTTATTTACCGCTAAGTAAAAAATCCTTTGATTCCCAAATTTTTTTATTTACCGCTAAGTAAAGAATCCTTTGATTCCCAAATTTTTATTTACCACTAAGTAAAAAATCCTTTGATTCCCAAATTTTTTTATTTACTGCTAAGTAAAAAATCCTTTGATTCCCAAATTTTTATTTACCGCTAAGTAAAGAATCCTTTGATTCCAAATTTTTTTATTTGCTGCTTTAAAAAAAATTTTGATTCCCAAATTTTTTATTTACCGCTAAGTAAAAAATCCTTTGATTCCCAAATTTTTTTATTTACCGCTATTTACCGCTAAGTAAAGAATCCTTTGATTCCCAAATTTTTTATTTACTGCTAAGTAAAAAAATCCTTTGATTCCCAAATTTTTTATTTACCGCTAAGTAAAAAATCCTTTGATTCCCAAAATTTTTATTTACCGCTAAGTAAAAAATCCTTTGATTCCAAAATTTTTATTTACCGCTATAAAAAATCCTTTGATTCCCAAATTTTTATTTACTGCTAAGTAAAAAATCCTTTGATTCCCAAATTTTTATTTACTGCTAAGTAAAAAATCCTTTGATTCCCAAATTTTTTTATTTACTGCTAAGTAAAGAATCCTTTGATTCCCAAATTTTTATTTACTGCTAAGTAAAAAATCCTTTGATTCCCAAATTTTTTATTTACCGCTAAGTAAAGAATCCTTTGATTCCCAAATTTTTTATTTACTGCTAAGTAAAAAAAAATCCTTTGATTCCCAAATTTTTTATTTACCGCTAAGTAAAAAATCCTTTGATTCCCAAATTTTTATTTACCGCTAAGTAAAAAAATCCTTTGATTCCCAAATTTTTATTTACCACTAAGTAAAAAATCCTTTGATTCCCAAATTTTTTATTTACCGCTAAGTAAAAAATCCTTTGATTCTCAAATTACATAAAGTAATGTCTGCCATGATTTTTTTTTTTTTCAGAGATACAAATCTGTAATGAATTAATTTTCTAACATGCTTTATGTCTAATTGCCAGAGAATTTAAAATATTTCCTTCATAGTCATTTTTTATTGTCTTTTTCTTTAAAAGTTTGTACATATTTTTTATGGTGTTAGAGATGAAAATAATTTACAATCTCCATAACTGAATTTCCTTCTATTTCATATTTTCCCAACTAAACAAAGTTCAGTAAATTTGAAGAAACTGCAAAAAGATTTTGAATTGCTGTAACAAAATATGTTAAGATAACAAATGCTAACCAAATGTTGTACCTTGTCTGACAATAACCTGGCTAAGCAGAATTTAACATGCCTGTTAAAATATATGAAATAATTCTGTTTTAACAGTATTCTATAGTAACAAGAATCATTTCATATAGATTAAGTAATTTTTAAGCAATTAATACATATATTTTTAATCCAAAATTATTTCTTATAAATATTATATTTACTGAGTACATGTGTTTGAGGAGACACGTTTTTTCTTTTTCTTCTTCTTTTTTTTTTACCTTTTTTTTTTCTTCTTTTTTTTCTTTCTTTTTTTAACAGTAAAATTAATATCTACCAGCATGGGTAGTTGAAAGTCTTATTAAAAAAAAATGGTTTCTCAGGATAAAAGGAAAGCAGGTTCACACCCTGCCAAGAGGCATTTTTCTTTAATATGACTTTCAATTTTACTGTGTCCAAAAAAAACAAAAACAAAAAAAAACACCCAGACATTTCTACTCAAACATGTTTACCTACTAAATATAAAGTAATTATGGTAATAAAACTTAGTAATGCATTTGCATCAACCTTTCTGGATTGTCATGATTGATCTTGGGATTGAAAATGGAATGGTTAAGTAAGAAAATTTTGGTAAACATGGACCTTCATGCCTTCAATAAGACAATGTGTCAAAAGGACTGTTTTTTCCATGACACTGCCTTTTTAAATGCCTTCACTTTTTGGCAATGTTTGTTTTAAAAAGCGATGATTAGAATTGAAATAAAACCTAAACATATGAAAGTGAATTTATACATTTTCTTTGTTCTTGTGGTAGACTAAGTTAAACTTAGCAATGATAAGCATTTCCAGGCTTGTCAACAGAACCTTTTGTTTATGTGTGTGTGTGGAGGAGGCCTTTAAATCAGCAGAGTCTATGAGGAAGAATTTGTACACTAAAATTTGTTTACATCATTTACACAGATGCTGATAGTTAAGAAGCTTATATTGCACTCCATTACATGTTTAGTGAGTTTGATCCTCACTATGTGCACCATTGTTCTGGCCTTGTGCTAAACTTAGTAAACTCAGACTTGCCTTCTTGCTGAGGTAGTCATATATTTCCAACTGGTTTTATATATGCTGCCTTTATCAAAATGACTGATTTGAGGGGATTAATGTTTCTTACAAATACCAACAATCAGTTTGTACCCAGATAAAATGCCAGGATTCCAGTTAAGATTTTGAATGTTAATTTTCACACAAGTAAGCCTCTCCCTCATTGAAGATTGGTGCAACACAATCTTCATTTGCTCAGTTCACCTTATTTGGTTTTTTAATGTACTAAATAAACATCAAAAGTAAGACTAAAGCACTTACTGTTAATGTTGTATTGTTGCAATAAGAAATTTTTTTTTGAAATGCTTTTACTTTAATTGTCAGGTAATTTTAAAGTAAACTGTCTGGGAGAAGAAAACACTTTCTTTCTATTTTAAGCAAAATAAATGAAATAATATTTGTTATTGTGACAGCTAACAACCAAAATCACCAAAAAGTATTTGGTACTTTTGAAGGTGATGTGTTCTATCAAGAACATTTTTTATCTTTTCTATTTTTATCTTGAACTTATTCCAGAAGTTTGAAAATTCTTTGCAGTCTGAATTTTTAGATGTTCTCCTAACAATCTCGTCTCATCTCTTGCTTGCTTTTTCAGTTAATTTCATATCATCTGTATGATATTCTTGGAGACTTTCCAACATCTTTAGATCTGAATCTTGAACCAACAGTATTGAGATATTGCCAGTGAGATATTTCTTGCCTTATATATATATATATATATATAATACAGACTTGACAAAAGTAAACAAATACATCAATTTTAAAAGAAAAGGCTTTAACAATCTAAACAATTCAAGACCATTATGCAAAGTAAAAAATTTAGTAGTCATGACTTGACTAGATTTTTGAGCTTTTGCTCTTTCAGGCATAGAATTTATCAGATCTGCCATCTTCTCCTGTGGTATATCCATATCCAAGTAGACTTTACTGAAAACACAAAGTAAATCTTTTGTAGAAGATTTTATAGACATTTTCCTTATCTTCCAAAATGGCCTTGACATGTTTAGTCAGATTCATTTCAAGAGACTTAAAGTCACTTAACATTTTCTGCTGCCATTTTTTAATCGTTTCTTGCACAGCACGGCACTCTATCTTCCATGAGAAGGTTGCTGTTTTCATTCAATCATCAGTAAATACTAGACATATACAAATATTTCTTTATTGATATTTCACATCTACTCTAGATATGTTGAATGATCTTTAGTCCTGGGTAGGATGATAAACTACATCCAGCAGCAAGGTCCTTGATCAGGAGATTAGAGGTTTTGAAGAGCATGGAACCACCTCTTAATTACTGTTCTTCCCAAGTCCACTCTGACCCAGGGTGTTAGCACCTAATAGGGTCCCAGCTATGGGTAAATAGTGAACTTCCCAACAAAACACTATGAAAGTATAAAAATACATTTTTCCTAGTAAAAATACCAGCAATACATTTCATCTGTAGTTGAAGGCATACAATTGTGCTCAATATATATTTAGTTGAAGCTATAAATTTAAATTTTAATATTTAGATTTTGGCATTAAATAACACATAGATGTTGATATGCCACTAAACAAAATCAACCAACCAATCAGTGTTTCAAATTGCTTCTCATGTGATTAACTGAAAACTTGCCATACCTTAATCTCTTGACTGACACATTATGATCAAAAATTTAAAAAAAAAAAGGCAATGATAATCATGAATCATTCAGTAATGACATGAATTCATCTTAGACAAGAAAAAACCTGAAGTTTTAGGTTACATTTCTTAAATATTTCATAAGAACTGGGCAGATTTTCAATGTCTTGTGAGATCAGTACACTAACCACTGCATTTTCAGGATTTCTCTTCATATCCATGTAGGTAAACTTAGTGCAGTACAAGGTCAAGTCTAGAAAAAATGGGAGTAAGATTGTGTTGCATTATTTGGTTATCAAAGTATTTTCCCTGTCTTTCTACGATCTTACACCAATTTTCACCTAAATTGTGTTTTCTAACATAAAAGAAGAAATTTACCTTTAAAATCAATATTGCATGGAGTAAAACAAATGATTGTCTGAAGATGACTGTCTTGAATATACTGCACACAGAAGAACTTCCCATCCCAGTTTCATTAAATTTTGTTGTATCACATGTACAACAAGAGGGTGACTTGTTTTTATTGCCTAAAAAAAAGGTCTTTTCTCTTCCAATGAATTATTCAAGCAAGCCAATTGCTCACTATGACATTGTGAAGCTATAGTTTCTGCAGCAGTTCATCATAAAGAATTTTATTTGAATACTTCCAAATGCAAGGAAGAATTCTTTTCATCCTGTCTTTTAGGTTGAGATGTTGAAAGGATTTAGTCATGTTATTTATTTTTTATTCTTGCAATATATTTTTCTTACATGGAGACTATTTTATGCAAAAATGATACTTTCTATGTCAAGCTAAAAGAGAAAGACAAGCTTTTAAATAATGACGGATATTTCTACAAGTTCATCTATTGTCTCACCGGAATTTTTCTCAAAACTTGATACATTGTAACTGTCTGTTTGTAAAGCAAAGACACTTCTAATATTTCCCTAAGATTGTGTTGAACATGGTGTTGGGAAATTTTTTATAAATCTAATATATACAATTAAAATGGCATCTAGAAATAATCCTGACTACTGAAATTTTGTTTTGTTTCATACTTTAATACATTTGCTTGAAGCTGCAAAACCTTAGAAAATCAATGACCTTTTAATTAAACACACTATAATCAGTTAATCTGATATTTGCAGTTGTGAATTATTTTACAGATAAGGCTGTTTATTTTTTGTTGTTGTTGTTTTTTTTTTTAATAGATTCAAAGGAAATTATTTTCATCAGTCAGTTTTTAACATATATTAGGTGGAAACAAAAATTCCCAATAATTTTTACTTTTAAAAACCAGAGATGAAATACACATTAGAAATCAGAAGTTTAAAATTTTTTAAAATCTGGAATCACACACACACACACACACACCTAATATATAAAGTCAGTGTCAGTAATATTTTTTGGTAGTTGTCAGGGGAGGCACGGTGGAGTAATGGATAGTGGCTCGGATTGAGGAATTGGAGACCTGATTTTGAATTCCAGTCGAATCCATTATATTCACTTATGTGCTAATACCCTTGGGAAAGGTATAAATCCTCTTCTTCTCTCCCCAGGATGGACCAGGTTCCATAGCCTTGGAGGGTAACTGGTCTACTGCAGAATGAAATGGCAACCTACTGCTTGGGTGGGAATCTGCCTCATCAGTCATGTATCAAATTATACATGATTGCCTAAGCATGTATCACGCATGGCACATAACTGACTGAGTTGTTGTATTGTGTTGTTCTACAACATGTGATCCATAGTCAAATTCTCCAATTGTTTGTGGTATGCCATAACAGAAATTTTCATTAGAGTTTCACAACCTGCTGAAGCTAGAAAGAGATCAGTTATTTAATTTTCTCACCGTCTTGCCTGGTAGTCTTAGATCGAGTGATTTGCAGCTCAGGCTAAGTCACGACAGTAGTATTTTCTTAAAATGGTGATTACCGATATGGTTGGTACTAAAATAGAATAAGTGAACATTGTTTGGGGTTTACCAAATAAAATTTCAGGGATTGAGATGGAAAAGTCAGTTTGCAGTGAGAGGGAGAAAGAAAATGAACATGTGGTTGATATTAAAAGAAATGTCCCTCACCAAGTTATGGACAAGCTATGTGGGCAAATAGGAGTCTGAAGCTGAGTTCCATCAAGATGAAAATGTCTTGAATTTTGTAATTAAATGAAAAAGTGTCAAATATTAATTCAAATATTCCCAACTACTCAGACCATCAGTCTACATCAATATACAGGGTGTATCAAAAATAAGTTTACAAACTTTTGTTTCTTCACACCAAAACAAGGACAAAAGTTCATATAAACATATTGAGTGAAAGAGAATGAGAAAACTGTAGAAAGAACCTGAAACCCAATCCTAAACAGGAAACAAGGGATAAACCTCCACTCCTGTTCAATACATAGGAAAGGAGTGTGAACAGGGCAATAGACAAACCTGCCTACTCCTAGTAATTAACAAGGTTGCTTCAGTGTAAGCAAGGAAAGTTTAATTTTAGACCTAAACAGCACCTTTCTCAGTAGCATATCTGCCTGCTCATAATAGGAATATTCTACCATTGTTAAACAGAACACTTTTCAGTTAACTCACTATTACACATGTTAAGCATTGAAGACAGACTAAGCATTGGTCTACACAAATGACAAATATAACCTAGTCTACATAGCAACACAGTGCCATCTACTGTAAATTTTCTTTAAGCTTAATAACTCAAAATGAATGATTTGTGAACATATGTTTATATGGACTTTTGTCCTTGTTTTGGTGTGGGGAACCCAAAAGTTTGTAAAAGTATTTTTGATATACCAGGGCAGATTGGAAGTAAAATATAATCTCTCTGTGAGACTTGAACTTAGATCCCTTCTGTCTTGGAAAACCTGTTTTTATTGTAATGCCTTCTTTACTGCTTCAGCTAAAAGAGCTGTACAACTGGCAGAAATTTAAAGCTAAGGTATTAAACTTACCCTTCGTTTTTGCCTGATCATCACTCAGCGCTGTTATGCATTGTTTTTTTACATGCATTAATTTTCTGCTCAGAATGATATCAGAAAGAGCAATACAAATGCAAAAGAATGTGTAGCTTTGTTTTATAGATTCTGCAAAAACGTTTGATAAAATACTTCACAAAGAACTGTTTTAAATAATCCAGAATTAATTCTGGCAGCAAACCGTTTGCATACAGAGAGAAAATGAGTTCAATAAATATACAAAAATAGAGTGTAAGAAAAGAATGTGTCTTCTCACCAGACTTATTCAACTTTTAATGTTGAGGTGATTCTGTGATAATTAGACGTCCTACCAGGATTTATTATTGGCAGCCACAATCTTAATAACATAAGATATGCAGATGACCCAGTCCTCTTATATTGCAGTGAGTGCTGGACAATCGTTTCAATAAAGAAGAGACTTGAAGTAATGGAAATGTGGTTCTACAGAAGGATGCTGAGAATACCATGGATGGAACATGTGAGCAACAACAAAGTTTTAAAGAAAATGGAAGCAAAAAGATAAAACTTATACTTAACATCAGGAAGAGATAGTTGAAATTTCTAGGATGCATAATAAGGGAAAGAGGGCTTGGAAAATCTGGTACTCAGAGGACAGATTGAAAGCAAAAGGGACAGAGGAAAACAATGCATGACATACTTAGTGAGCTTGAATAAATGAATGGGAGAATAAAGTTTAAGAGAAATAACAAGGAGACAAAACTTATTAAGGGCTACAAAGGACATGAAATTGTGGAGAGCCATGATTGACAAATTCCTGAAGGGACATGGCACACAGAGGAGAAGAAGAAGTAGTAATAAAATAAATAAAGATAAATAATATATTAAAAGTGTATGTATGTTAATCTCAATTAGCTTCACATTTACTGAATGGTACCACTTTCATTTTAATGTGAACACAGAAAATTGTGAAGAGCCATGATTATCAACATCCTGAAGAAGTCAAATTAGTAGCAACATTAGTAGTATTAGTAGTAGTAATATTATCTTTAAATTTTTTTTTATATGAAACACAGTCAACCATTATTAATTTCTGATTAGTATTTAATTTTAGTTGTTTTCTATCAGAACTGAAATTAATATAAAAGAATTAAATGTTAAAAAAATAATGCAAGACAAAAATGTTTTGCAGTTGATAGCAAAAGAAAGATTTTTTTTTATAACTGTGAAGCAGGTTAATAATATTTTGTAGCAACCAAGCAGAATAAGGAATTGAAGCCAACACTAATGGAATAAAAGAAAGCAATGAGATAAGGAATAGAAGTATTACCCCAATTTGTCAAAATATTCTTTTTATAATAGGAGTATTGAAACTAAAATTGTGGCATATAAGGACTAACAAAATTAACTGCTCCTGTTTTGTTTGTAAATTGCTTTTTTTTTTTTTTTTTTGACATATTAAATGGAAAATCCAGATGAGTGATTACACCATCAATGAGGCTCCTTACTTCAAAAGCCTATTGGGTCTAAAGCTTATTTTCGACCACAATTTTAACTATTTGTGCCATTGCTAAAGATGATGCAAGAATGGTCAGTTCCTTGTATTGCTCCAGAAAATATCAAACACCTGCTGCCATGCTCTGTCAGATCAGACCAAGAATGGAGTATTGCTGCCATATCAGCACTGGTGATGACCAATTCTCACTGACCAGCCTTGACAGAGTTTAAAAGTGCTTACACGGCCTTGTGGGTGATGAATTTTTTTGTACCCTGTACCCTTAACTCATTTTGTTAGCCTCTCACTATTCTATCACTAATACTATAGCAGATGTCTAGATTAATTACATTCCTTAGTTCCGCCCACCCCCAATGTTCATAATGAGGTGTGCAACCTATCTTTTTAAATGCCATATCCTTTCAGAACACAGGCAATTTTGACTCTCCACAGATTGCTTTTTGGTATTATCTATGAATTGCTATGACTTCGTGGGGGAAATATTGGAGTGGTTTTCCCTTTTAAATGTTCTTCCCATAGACTGGTTGCCACTCAAGGATTAAGAATCCAGTCTACTCTACTATTTAACCTATAGATGGGGGAAGAAGAAACCTTTTCCAGTGGTATTCGTGCAAAAATGAATGTAAGAGACAAGACAGGAATCTGAATTTGTCTCACCAATTCCACAATCTACACCAATAGCAGTCACATTACCCAAAGTATTTAATTATTCCATATATTATTCAAACTATATGTAAGATTTTCAACTTTCTTGCTTTTAATATGACAATTTAGTTAATCCATTCTCCAGCCTTACATGGGGGAGTATTATTATATCTGGTCTTTTGGATCCGTCATGTATATTCTTCTTTTCTTTTCTCTTTTCCTCGAACATATTAATCTGACTGAATCTCTCAGTTCTATGTCAATGTCTCTTCAGCAAACAGATCAACAAGTGTCCAGCTAACAATTCCAACTTAAGAATCACAGTAAAGTCATTATTTGTAACAATCTATATGCTGTCAGTTTTTATTATGCAAGTCAATGTTTTCCCAATAAAATTGTCATTAACCAACTGATTTTTATAATATTTTCAGGATATACTTATATGAGTATTGTGTGAATTTCAGTTTATTATGTTTATCCTTATTAATAAAAAAAAATATTGATAACTAGTTTAGGTGTGGGTCTGTTTTTATTATGTAAACAAATTAAGTGCAATATAAATTTTATTTTATGATAAAATCCAAAAGATATATGTCATCAAAACATATTTGATGAACACAATTTTTCATATAGCTGAATTTTATTATTTTGCATCTTAATATGGACTCTTTGGCATTCTATAATGTTCATCAGTCTACCAGATATTGAGTTTATTTTTTTTTTTTTTACTGTTCCAATTTTAACATTCAACAGTTTCTATTGCATATTGGCTTGAGTGATTCACCATGAGTTTTTTTTGTTTTTTTATTTGATTATTATCTGGAGAGACTTCAGGTTATGGTATTAATTTTGTATCTTTAAATTCTTTTTTTCTTTTTTCGTAAGGTTAGCAGCTTTGCACAATGTAAAAAAAGCATTGACTTGTAAGAGTATACTCTTCAGTTTAAATCTTTTTGAGTGTCAGCTAAAAAATGTCCAAAAATATACAATAATTTCATCACAAACTTTGAAAAGACCTATAATTTTACTACCTACAATACTAGCTTAGGACATTACTCCATCTCCTATCTGTTGTCTTCTAAGTCATGTTTGCTGACTGTTTCTATGAAGGACCCAACTTCTAGCCCAGCCATCAGGTTCATCTGATATAGCTATACATTCATCACTAAAAATTACTATTAAGAAATCAATTTTTCATGTACTACTTCATCCAACTCAGAGGTTTCTTTTTGTGCTGTTTACTTAAAGGTGATAGTTTGGTTGCATTCAGGTCTTTAGTTAATGCTTTTAATAATTTGCATCTTTCCTTTTTTCCATCATCAGAATCTTCAAATAATTTCCTGTTGTTCAAGCCACTTGTAATAACAAAGAGAGCAAGAGTAGGCTTAAGGAATCTTCATTCTGCTTAGAATACTGGATACCAGCATAGTGATTATTTATAGTCCTATATAAACAAAGCAATTCTCCAAAGGGAGGTAATCATAAAACAAGGGAGATTACTCCTGATTACTTTATTACACCACTCTTCTTGCTTATTATCCTTTTACTTCTTCTCAAATCTTTTTTGCCACGTTCTGAAAGTCAGTTTTTTTTCTATCATTCATATCTTGTCAATATTTTCAATTTCTTTTCTTTTTGATTGTTCTGTGTTCTCCTGTCAACTTTTTTGTAATTTCCAGTGTTGTTTTGTCAATAACTTTTCGATATCGTTTCTCTTTTGACGTTATATCTTTCTTATAACCAATGGCAATCTTTATATATCTGAAATTAAAAAATAAATTTCAATAACTATACTATTATATATATTTATTTACAATATGATGAACAATACTTGAGTGACATTATAAAATCTCACTATCCAAATATGCTATTGTAAATATTTCTGATAAGAAAAAATATTAATACATTTCCACAAAATATTTCTCATATGACAATAAGTATATCCTGAAAATGTTACCGTCATCAACTGGTTAATACTAATTTTTGTGAAAATACTGACTTGCATAATAAAATCTGACAGTGTAAGAAGTAATACAAAAGCATGTTGATTTCATTCAAATTGGGATTTTTAGAAATTTAATTCTATGATTAAATAAGGTGTAAATGTAAAAGATTTTTACTTGGGATACCTTTAAACTATATTTTCATTTCTTTATGTACTTATAGAAATAAGGTTCAGGAAAACTGCTTTGACTAGCCTTTGGGGATTTGTGCTATACATGCTTCTAGTTTTTTTTTTTACACATACCAAAAAGCTGAAAAAGAATTTCTAAGGCTGATAAGGGTTTTCAATACATGTATGTCTGGTGAAAAGGTTAATGTTTTGCTACACCATAAATTAAATATGACTTTTAGTTTATTCAGATATATTAAACAGAATAAAATATAACTTGTTTTTAATTTAAAATATTACCTATTTTATATAAAAATATTATTTTCTTTTCCACAAGGGAAGCTGATGGACACTACTTAAGTAGATTGGTCCACTCATAAAAATTAGGGGAAAATTTTTTTGTGTGTATGTGTAATAATTTTTGTAGATTAATATTCTTTAGACTGTTTGTAAGCTGTGACATTTGTCAGAATAAAAAAAATATTGATTTCTTCCTGTTTTAGAAGGGGGGGGATCCTGTTAATAATATTGATACAGTGTTAAATTGATCCCTGATTTTTGCGAAGTTATTAGAAATTGGGTGTTTATTTATAAATGTCAAGTTTGAAACTGTGCTTACATCATTAATGTCTATATATGAAGAAAAACTTATTTTTTTATTTGCAAAAATTTTTCTTTCAGATAAAGAACAAATGGATATATACATATATCCATAAATATTTTAAACAAGTTATTGTTTGGCAAAATAGATTTTGCTTTTCATTTTGCACAAAAATATTTTTTGTCATTAAAGGAAAAAAACGGATGCATCCATTTTCAAAGTAGTACCACATTTTTAATTAAAGAACAAAAAATAAATTAACAAAAGTATAAAAAAATAGGCAGATATCAATGATGCAAGCACATTTTCAAGGCATGATATTTGTAAATAAAAAAGTGCAGATAACTCTGTAAAAGTCAAGGCTTGATTTTACACTGTATTGATATCACTAACAGGATTCCACTTCAAGAATGGTTAGAAATCATATTTTCTTTGGTTGACAAATTTCATGGTTTGAGGAAAGACTAAATAAAGCCAATGTATGAAAACTCCCCCCCCACCATTGTTTTACAAATGGACCACTCTATTTAAGTAGTGCCAACCAAAATATCTTTTCTATGACTATCCAATCAGTTTTGGTTGTGTTGGACATGTTTTAATTTAATTTTAGCTTATTAAAATAAAAACAATATTTAATTTATTGCAGTTTATTAAGTAATATTTTAGAGAACTAAATTATAATAACAATCATTTGTTAAAATATTAATAATTTAATTAGTATGAATTTGTTACGTGAAGGTTTAGCTTACACTCAATGGAACGAGATTTCTTCACTCTTCAGATATGCTGAACTGTCATCATCATTTTCTAACATCTATATTCGTATATTCTTTGATATTTTGCAATAGTTTATGATATAACATATATTATTTCATTGATAAAATTGTTTGACTCTTAATTTTTGATTCTACATTGCTAAACTGTTCTACTATTTCAATTTTTCTGAATGGAGACATGGAAGAGCAAGAAAATTTTTTAAAAATTTTGTTTTGGGGAAAAACCTTCAGATTGTTCAGTTTTTTAGGGAAAAATATAGATTTTTGTAGAAAGATCAACTTAATTAGCTTTTAGTTCTTGAGAGAGTGGTAAAAGTTTGAACTTGTATAGTCAAATTATTTTAAAATTTAACTGTATTTAAAATTAATTTAAAATAAGTTCTTAAAAAGGTATGGCATTTTATTGGATTTTTTGAAGTCCTCAAAGAATTTGTTATTCATTTTATTTTATAAAGTAATTTTTAAAATCTGTAAAACTTTTTGATATAACTCTCTAGCATTTCTAGTGGTGAATTTTCAATTTATTATTGAATGTTTGTGCTCCTCATGACTTGATAGGTAAAATATTGTCAATATTCAAAAGTTAACATTTTATTTATTTTTAAAAGTATTCAATAGAAGACTGCATTCATTGCATTTTAGTCTTTTTTTTTTAAATGACGAAACTTCTCAATTATTATCTTATTATTTTTTATTCAATAAAAAAACAATTACTTCTAACTAAAGTTACATTCAAACATAATTTTTTCATTTGACAGTTTAAAGCCTTACTTTATAAGAAAACACTAATATTCAGCAGACTTGAGGTTTTTTTTTATTAAGCAGGAATAATTGTTTATTAATGAGGTTAATCATTTATTTAAAATAAAATAAAATCAATCCCAATGTTCTACAAAAAAACAATTCTTACTAAACATGAGTATTCTGCCGATAGGCAAATCTGAAATTCCAGGTAACTTTTGAATGAGATAGGCGTATCTTAAAACAATAATCATTCAAATTCTGGTTTACTTATATAACAAATATAAATGGATTTAAATGAAAAATAACAATTAATCAATAGTTGGCTTCAGTTGCATGATATTCTACACAAAAGTAACAGTTTTAAGAAAATTAAACTTTTTTCTTTTTTTTTTTTTTTACAAATATGTAAAATACTTTAAATTAAAGGGCTTGAAATCCCATTGATTTGGCCAAAAAATTAATTTTATTGTTGAGTTAATTTCATGCAAAAAGCCCCTTTCTGATTTTCTTGTGATAAATGATATGTATATTTTTTTTTTTTTTTTTCATTCAAATGTTGAAGATGGTCAAGAAAGAAATCTTCCATCAGTATGGCTGATGCTAACCTCTAGGAGAGTAACTTCTCAGTCTCACATTTTCCACTGACATAAAATGGAAAGATTATATTGAATCATCTGCTAGGTTTGCTGTCTGGAATATTGGTTCACAGTGTCATGCTGGTTAATTTTTCTCACCAGAATCCATCTTCCATGTTTATAAATCTACCATTTAACCATGAATTGAATATTGCTGCCACATCTGGTCTGCTGCTTCAGTTATATATCTAGAGATTCTTGACAAAATTTAAAGAAGTTGCTGCAATGTTATTGGTCCTAACCTAACATCTCAGCTTCAGTTACTTTCCCACCTCTGTAACATAACTTCCCTATGCCTTTTCTATAAATATTATCATGGTAATTGTCCTAATGTGCTTTCTTTGTTGGTATTTCAACTTCATGAATTTAAGTTCAGTGCGAGGTTGGAAGATAGGTTTCATGATTTCACTGTTGAAATTACTAGTTGTAACCTTAAGTTCTATGCTAACAGTTTCTTCTCTCACATTTCTCATTTGTGGAACAGTTTTCTTGCATCTTGCTTTTCTGTCAACTATGATCTTCAAAAATTTAAATGCAATGACAATTGTCATTTTCTGTCATCTTGAATCCTATTCTTTTATTGTCTTCTTTGTTTCTTTCATACGTGGTAATCCATTAGTAGATTTTATTGCCTTACTTGGAGGCAAAATGATTTTTAAAAAAAAACGTTTTTTTTTTTTTTTTAAAAATATACAAATCCTATATAAAAATTTTATAATCATTATTTTTTTAAAAATTAAAATTAAATTATTTGCTTGCATCCAGGGGTAAATACTTTTTTTTCCTAAAACAGTAAATAAGTAAAAATGATTACAATTTCCAAAATGTGGAAGGATGATTACTTTCCTGAAATTAAATTGTCAAATTAACGTTATTGTATACAATTCATTCAAAGAAATACCAGTGATTTGAACTGAATTTCATGTTCATCAGGAGCCTTTGATCAAAGAAGAATTGCTCTGTGGTAACCCCATTATGTACTGAGTTTAAGCTGAGAGATACCAAAGTAAGCTTTGGTCGTGTTACCTCAGAATGTCAAAAGACCTAGATGCCATATACAAAATGGTAAGGTCAAATTGGTAGATGACTCTGGTAGGGTGGTTATCATGTCATCATAGAATGAGACTGAGCCAGCAAACATGGTGCTGAGAAATGGCGCAGAGAATGTTCAGCTTGCCTGTCCTCCAGCAGGGATCCTCAATGAACACAGAGATTGTTATGTTACATAAAAGTACATCAGCAAAAGAGATGTAAGGTAATGCTGAAGCTTAGGTTCACTTGTACTCTTGAGAAAGGCATGAATCCAACTCGCTGTGCTTTGTTTGATCACTCAATATCTTAACAAAATGTCTTATCACTAGCATGTCACAATGGTTGATAGAGAAGAGTGATTGAGTAAGTACTTAGGATCATCACTCTTTCATAATTTACTGCTTAGATAATAATAACTGTTATACTCATTGTCAACCTTGACAGAAGACAGTCAGTCAGTCACAGAGATAAACTTCAGATGAAGGTGAGACATCAAATTAATGTGACATCAAATTAAGTTCTAGGTGACCAACATACTGCCTGAATTTTCCTCAGTTAAAGAAACTAATTTAATAGGTATTTACTTAAGTTAGCTTAATCAGACATAAACCGAATGACATTCTGATATTTATACTAAGACAATGTTTACAAAAATTCTCTGTAAATTTAATTTCAGGTTTAAATTAAACATTTTCTTTCAATGTAATTGGGGAGGAACTGTAATATCATCTTAAAAGTGGCTACATACCAACAGGAGAAAAAGAAAAGAGTCCTTACAGAAATATGAATTATTAATCATTATGAATAACTTGTCATATATGGATCTAGATCTTAACAGTGAATATCATTTCTTTGAAAACTGGCTTCACTGAAAGCGTTAAATCAAATCTTCACTTTGTTGAATAATTTACTTCACTGGGAAATCCAAACAGAAAATTGTTATATGTGAATGGTGCTTTTCTTAAATTATGAATCACTGAAAAATTACACCAATTAATTTGATTATTGCTTATTTATGATAATGATTCGCAACAGGTCAGTTGGTTTCTTTAAAAGGATTATTTAACATTGGAATCAATTAAAGCCAGGAAATTGATTGATTTTTCAGGCAAGAAAAAATATAAACAAATAAAAAAAAATATAAAAATAAAAACATGTGAATTGATACAGAAGTCTGTTTACAATATTCAATTTATTTACGCTTATATTTTGCATGGGTAAAATATGTAAAAAGGTTCATTTTTTATCATTTTTTTTTACTCATTGTTAAATATTCCTAGAATAAAACCAAAATATTAAGCAAGATTATTTTCTGAAGGAAGATTTCAGTGATAAATTCATGCAGGAAAAGGGATTCATTATTGTAAATAAACAACAAAATTTTTAAATAACACATAATTTAAAAAAGCACTATTCAGATATAAAGTTATCTCCCTTTAATGTTTTAACTTCTGATTTTTCAGTGAAATAAACCAATCAACGAAGGGAAGATTTGGTTTACTGGTTTTGGTGAAACCATTTGTTAGGCAAATGACATTTGCTGTAATGATTGCTTCCTGTCATATATATTTAGTTTCAGATTAACACTTTTTAAGAAAGAGATACAAACAAGTGAAGTGTTGGTATTTCATCCATGTAAGTTTGTTCAAAAAGATAAGTAATTACTGCTGTTGAAAAAAGGATAATTCAATGAGGTAACACGGCATGAGAAACAAAGAATGAAAGCCAACCATTGAGATTCAAATCTTTTATGAGTGTAACAGAAGAATGAGAGGAAAGGAGAAACGAAGAAGGTTTACGATAATGGTGTTGCAAAAAAAAAAATGGTATTTTGCGGACTTGTCACAGAAATGAAACATCCTGTTAACTGTTCATTGAGAGCTTGTGATTTCTTGTTGTTGTGATGATGGCAGCAATGTCTTGGCATCTGAAATACATGAGGATTGAGAAAATATTTCTTCATGTGGGCTAGGTGCTACAATCCAGAGTTCCAAAGATTTGTTGGTGAAGTTCCCCCCCCCAGAGCAGTTTTTTGTACATACTACTCATTGAAATCCAATGTGGGAAAGTGGAATAAAGATTCAAGCATGACATGTAGATTGGGACAAATCAGCTTCAGTAACGGGCCTTCTGATTAGTTCCTATTCAGTCAGTCACAGGGATTGTTGTAACAATGCCAAGTGGTCCATTCAAAATGGGGTTACTCCAAAAGACTTATATATATAATTTCAATAGAAGTATGTAGCAATTATAACAATGAAAACCTCTTTCCCTCTTCCTTTTGTATATATTTCCTACCTAAAGAATGCCAAAAGAAAATGAATCAGCTGAAATATTGTGTAAGGACAAAAAGATTGATAACACTGGTCAACACATATTTTGGTGCAAGGATGGAAAAATTCTTTCTTGGCTAATTTGGAGGCACCAGAAACAAAAACGACATACATGTCTCATTTTGGTAAAAACTTTCATTTTACGTCATTTTTTTTTTAATTGAATGAATTTACGGTTTTCAGATTATAAAATGAAAATCTAAAATCATAATCAATTCAAATCAATCTTAATTAATAGAAAGTAATCTGATATCACAATGATAAATGATGGCTCTGTAAAAAACAGAATCTATTCATTGGATTTTACCAAACATATAATTATAAACATGATCTATATAAAATAGGATTACTGTTTTATATAGGTTCATTGAATTTAGTTGATATGTGTAATGTTAAGTATGAATTGAGGGCAAAAATAAAGTCTTCTTTTACTTTCTATCCGAATACAATATTATTATTAGACTTTATTTTATTTCTAGACCGTAATACCAAAGCAAAATCTCCTTACAGAAGGAAGAAAAGTTACATTTTGTCATAAAAGAGATGCTGAATTTGTCTCATACTTCAATGAACTTGTATATTATAATGATGTTGAAAGAGTTTTACTATGTTTTGATATTCAGGACTATGATGCAAATCCATGGATATTATTCATTAATAGCTCAAAACATAGTTGAAAATTTGTGCACAACACCAATGTATAAACATCAATACCAATTGGGCATTCTACAACACTGAAAGAAAAGCATGAACCAATCAAGAAGGTAATGAAAAGAATAAATTATTTTCTTTATAACTGGATGATTTGTGTTGACCTGAAAATGATTAACTTTTTACTTAGGCAGCAATGAGGCTACATAAACTTCCTATGTTTCTTTTATGGGACAGTAGAGTCAGAGATTAACACTGGAATAGAAAAGAATGGCTGGTCAAAGTAGAAAGTTAGAAAGAAAAATATGATAACTGATCTGTTAGTCCCCAGAGATAAAAAATCATCTTCCCTCCTTTTCATATCAAATTATAACTCATAAAACAGTTTTTGAAAGTGTTTGACAAGGAAAGTCAATGTTTTCAGTACTTTTGCAGTGAATTTATTTGTTCTAAAAGAACTGAAACAAGGTATTTTTGATAGACATGACATTTGAAATTCCATCAAGGATGACAACTTCGTCAACTCTAAGAATGCTACTGAATCAAATGCTTAAATTTCATTTGTTGCTGTTGTAAAAACTTGGTAATTGCAAGACAAATGACTATAGGGAATTAATCAACTGGACGTTAGCAAACTACCGGGAACTAGATGCTAACATGAATATCAAACTATATTTCCTGCATAGTCATTTGAACAGGTTTCCAGAAAACTGTGACAATATAAGTGATGAACAAATAGAAATATCCTTTCATCAGGATATAAAAGTCATGGGGGACAGGCATCAAAGAAGATGGTATAAAAGAATGATGGTAGATTACTGTTGGAACCTGAAGAGAGACAAAACTGTGGATCATTTGCGAAAATCAAGCAAGTCAAAGTTCTTAACATGATTATTCTTTTTTAATATTTTAACTTCATATTTAATCTAATGTGTTTTGATACATTTTTCTTCTTACTTCATAATTGAAACTTTATTTGAGTCGTATTTGCATAGCTGTTCATTTTTTACTTTTCAGACATGACTTTAAATAAGCAGCTTTCCCGTTTTTTGCCGATCATCTGAAGTGAGAAAACTAGAGCTGAGAAAAATGACGATGATATGATTCAGTGCCATGAAATTGTTTAAAATTAGCTATGATATCCCTTGAATCATTTCAATAAAAAATCTGTTATCAAAATAAAACTTTCAATCATAATGGATTATTGTAGAAAAACAGCATGTGTTTCAGTGAATATAATTGAACAGACTTTTATATTGTCTTTAAGGAAAAGCAAAAATTCAACTGCTTTTGTTCTATAAATAGTGATTTTCATATATTACAAGAGTAAACAAAGATGGGAGAGTGAGGGAGATACTGTGCATATCACCTTTTTTTTTATGTAATTGCAACTCTCAATAATAATAATGCATTTTTATCAGCAATTTAACATGGTGTAATGGTTAGCAAACTTGATTCACTAGATCAATTATAATTGAGTAGTGAGTTCAATCCTCACTGGGTACTCCATACTTTTGGCCTTGTGCAACAGCTGTGTTATGCTTAGTAGATTGCCATAATGCATTGTTTATAATAGCCTCATGAAATTGTAAGGAATTCCATTTGATTTTTATTTTAAGTATTTTTATGATTACATTAACTTAAATCTTGTTCCTTAATTGTAACTCTTCAGTTATCAATTAACACACTACTTTTGGGTAATCCTGGGTATGAATTAAACTACATCTAGCAGCAAGGTCTCTGATTGTGAGATTGGAGATTTTTAGGAGCATGGAACCACTTCTTAATTGCTGTTCTTCCCAGGTCCCCCCGACCCAGGGGTGGTAGCACCTGTTGGGGTTCCAGCTATGAGCAAAAAGGGAACTCCAAACAAAAACAGTATGAAAGTATAAAAATTTTTATATAAAAAAAAAAATACCAAGAATACATATTTGTAGTAGAATTACCAACAATACATTTTATAGTAAAGTGACCAACAATACATTTTATAGTAAAGTGACCAACAATACATTTTATAGTAAAGTGACCAACAATACATTTTATAGTAAAGTGACCAACAATAGATTTTATCTGTAGTTGAAGGCGTACAACTATGTTCAAAATATTTAAATTTCATCATTAAATAACCAATAGACGTTGATATGTCATAAACAAAATCAACCAACTGCTACTTATTGGGTGCTGAAAAGTTAATAACCAAACCAAGAAGCCCTTCAAAAAACCTATTCTGATGTTGAGTCAGATTTTGGAAGAGGCTTGACCCAAGAACTTTTCAGCACCTTCCATGTCGTACATGTAATCATATTCTGTGCTTGTCTTAATTCTTGAACACTGACAATCTCTTTCTTCCTTATTTGTAATGCATTTCTATGGTGCAGTCATTGGAATTGCATTTATATTATACATATAGTAGCCTTATTCTGCCAATTTTACTTGCATTAATTTTACATTATGACAATCTCTTTCCTTATTTTTGATGCACAACATTAAATGCCAAAATGAGCCAAAAGAAATTTTAGACAAAAATTCTAGAATTCATTGCTTAATCAATTTTTCTCTTCTATTACAGAGAATGACTAACCCTAATTCTGAATGAATTGTGGCGTAACGGTAAAGACAGTGAAAAGCAATAAATCAAAATCAAAAATCTTGTTTCCAATGCAGTTGGCATTAAAATACAACTGTGATTGTTTCATTCCTACTGCCAGGATTTGCTGCAGCCTTATATAATCAGAATGACTAAAAACATTGATATATTTAATATATTAATAAATAAAGAAATATTTATTTTATTAAATATATTGACATAAATAAAAATAATAAATGTTTAATAAATCCTTCCAATCCCAAAAGCTAAGCAGAGTATTAAGAAGAAATGGAAAGATTTCATTAGAAACAAAGAAAAAATTACTGGACTGTTACATGATATCAGTCCTCTTATATTGCAGTGAATGCTGGACAATCTTCTCAATAAAGAAGAGACTTGAAGCAACAGAAATGTGGTTCTACAGAAGGATGCTGAGAATACTATGGACTGAACATGTGAGCAACAACAAAGTTTTAGAGAAAGTGAAAACAAAAAGCATACTTAACATCAGGAAGTGATAGTTGAAATTTCTAGGGCACATAATGAAGAAAGAAGGTTTGGAAAATCTGGTACTCACAGGACAGATTGAAGACAAGGAGAACAGAGGAAAACAATGCATGACATGGTGAACTTGAATAAATGAATGGCAGATCAAAGTTTTGGAGAAATAACAAGGCGACAAAATTTATTAAGGGCTATGAAGGACATGAAATTGTGAAGAGCCATGATCGACAAAGTCCTGAAGGAACCTGGCACATCAAGGAGTAGAAGAAGTAATAAAATAAATAATATATTAAAATGTATGTATGTATGTATGTATGTATGTATGTTGATGTCAATTAGCTTCACATTTGCTGGATGGTACCACTTCCATTTTAATGTGATCGCAGGAAATTGGGCAATATATGATTCAACAAATATTAAAATAGATTTTGTCCCATCTTAAATAAATCACTTTTATGCTTTGGAAAAGCAAGAACCTATCTCTTTCTCTGCAGTCTGCCCATGAATAATCATCTTTACTGTCAGTAAACGAGCACAACTGTAAATAGAATATGGAGACATTACTATGCATGTCTCCTCTATAATTCTACATTTGCAAAATTCAAACATGGTTTTAAGATATACTATCAAATTTCTATGGGCCAAACCAGTAGATTTTATTTAATTTAACATATGTAAATCTTGCACATTTATAAATCTACCATTCATCTGTGCATTGAAAACTGCTGCCATATCTGGTCTGGTGTTACTATATATCTCAAGATTCTTAACAAATTTCAAAGAAGGATCTGTAATGTAATCAGTCCTGACCAAGCATCTCAATTTCAGTCACTTTCTCATTGACATAACACATCTTTTCTACAAATATTTTTATGACAATTGTTCTGATAAGATTTCCTCCTTGGTGTCTCAACTGCATGAATTTAAATGTGCTACTAGATTGGCAGTTAAGTCTCACCATTTTAGAGTTGAACTAGTTCGGTGAAACTGTATGTTCTATTTTATAGTTTCTTCAGTTCAATCACTAAAGTTAAGCAATGTCAAACCTAGTTAGTACCTAGATGGGTGACCATTTGGAAATATCACATGCTGTAAGCCTGGATGTGTGGGTGGTGTAATAGATAGTGGCTTGAAATTGTTAATAAAAGAGCTGAGTTTCAATTCCAGTTGGGTTTGGTATATTCACTTATGTGAAAAAGTATCAATCCATCTCTTTTCCTCCACCAGCTATGGGTTAATTAGTAAGAGCTGTATCACTAAATTATTATTATCTCCAAAAAAGAAATTGTTAAAATCTAAAAATATTTTCTGGCTTTAAATAACCTGCAAAAGAGTTGATAATCCATAGAACATGAACCACACACACTCTAATAATCTCATTTCATGCACTTCTCACCTGTGGAACTATCTTCTGATTTCTTGCTTCCCTGTCACATACAATCTTCAAAAATCTGGTTATTTTATTGCCCCTTTCTCCTCACTAAAGTCTTTCCACACTTTCACTCCGAGTAACCACTTGCATCCTAGTGACAGTATCACCTTGCTTAGGGTGAAGTGTTTTAAAAAAAAAAAACTAGATTAGTAGAAGGAAGGTATGAACGAAATTTCACTTTACATGCATTTTGCAGAAACCCATAACGACACCTGCCAATTAATTAAATTTTTTATGTGATCAAATGATACCTGTTTATCTAAATTTTTTTTTTTTTTAGGTATTAAAAACAGAAATGACACCATGTGAAAATTTGTTCTTAATGACATCTTATGAAGGTCAGTAATCAAAGCCATTTTAAAAATTTTTCTTTTTGATATTTTTTAATAAAAAAAAAAAATGCAATTATTGTATTTTTTGTGTGTAGCATAATGTTCAGTGAGTTGTATTTGTAAATCATTAGTAGAGAATTTGCTCTTCACTAGGTGGCCTTGTGTCAAAACTAAACTATGCTAAGTAAATAACTGTTGTATTTATTTTTGTATAATGCTACCTTTAGCTTTTTAAATGGAAAATGTATGAATATATATTGTAGGTGTAAATCAGTTTTCATTGTTTTTTTTTTTTTTTTGTTTTTTTAGAGGATTTCATTAAAACCTGTGTAAATTGTGAAAAATATCCACTGGCTGTATATACAGTATTTTTAGCCCTTCATGAAAAGTAAATTTCTGTTGCAAATCATTATAATTAATCATAGACACAGGTTGGCCATTTATAAGAGGAGTCATTTTAGAATTGAACTACTGTATGCAGTTGTTATTTTGTTGCTACAAGTAAATAGAATTGCAATAAATATGTATAAAGTCAATGCCTCTTTATATTCTAATACAAAATAATATAATCTTACATTGTACAGTATATGAATGATATGATAATGTGATATTTATTTGATAGAATGGTTAGACTAATTTATATAATGTATATAATCCATTTTAAGATGGTCTTCAAACTTAGTCCAGAATTCCGATAGATAATTTGAATGAATGAATTGGCAGAAAGGTAAAAAGTGAATTTGAAACTTGGTGTAAAACACTGGATAAAAGAGGAAATATTTGTTAAATTCAAACATTAGTGTAAGCTTTTTATGTAGTTACATGTTAAAAAAACAAAACAATTTAAGAATTTTTATTGATATTTTTTTTTATCTTTCCATATGAAAGAACAATTTGAAAAAAGTGTTTGAAAATGTTTGCTTCATAAATAATATAAATCTTGGAATTCTGATGGCAAATGACTAAATAAATAAGAGAAAAGCTTTAGAAAGGGGATCAGTCAAATTTGGATTAATTTTTTCCATCATTTCCTCAATTTTCTTGTCATGCAGTTAATGGTGTTGTGTAGAAAGACTGTCTAACCCTCTCTTCACTATTATTAAAATATGGACTCATCCATCCTTTATAATTAGAACATCATGCTCATGGAACAGTTGCAAAGTGGGTCGCAAGGCACAGAGTTTGAGTCATACACATTGCTGCACTGAACTAAGATATTCTCTATTACTGAATTATTTTAATCCATGTCTCTCATGTGATTAAATCTGTTTTTCACTCAACCTTTGTTTCACTTTTTCCTTATCGTATTATTAATCAGAACTACGAGCATTAAACAAACTTTAATCGATGGTTAATCTAATAAGATGTGGAATAAAAAAAATATATAAGCAATGATTTTTTTTGCTGATAAATTTACTAGTTCAGTGGATTTGAATCTCACTTCAAGTTGCCTTGTACCAGACTAAGTTTAGGAAATGGCATGAGAATGTTGCCATGAAAAACCATTTAAGAGTTTTGTCCTGAATGGTTGCTCTATATTTGTGGCCCTGTGCCAGACTAAGCTGAGTAAATATCTCAAATAGTCACTTAAAGTGTTTTTTCTTGAGAGTTTTTTTTTATTGTATATTTCAAAATTTTTCATATATCCAAGTTGAATGAGATTAACTTTTAATTTTCCCACTTTGCCCATTTGCCATAATTTGAAACCCTACAAAAAAGAATCGTATTCTTTTTTTTACTTTTTTTTAATCTTGATGATGATGGAGCAACTGAAATGAACACTGATCAATCTTCTTTGGAGATTAATGAATTAATTAAGAGGAACTTTCAAAGCATCACTATTTTTTTAAGCTTGAAAATAAACCAAAAATGAATAACAGTAAAACAGAGTACAGGGAAGTTATTGGTTTATGCCTTTCAAAAGACCAGTCAAACAAAAGGATGCAACCATATTTTGAAACCATTGATTGACACACAATCTGAAATGTTTCTCTATAGAGTACCACACATCTATTTTGTCTTATTGGACAGTAATTAGTTTAAATTAAATAATTGTTAAAAGAAACACGCCAGTCACCAAACCCATTCCTGAAAAATATCCCCCCTCCTTTTGTGTAAATGAGTTGAACTAATTTTGGTGTGTAAATTCTTACTATCAGCCTTTTGACTTAAAGTCCTTCTCGACCAACACACACAAAACACTGGCGACAAGCCCGATCATTTCTTACCTTGTTATGGGGCTGTGTGTTCTTTGGGTACATATATCTTTTGTATTATAAATGATTCAAGACAACAACAAAACTCCAAATGTGAATTAACAAGTATATATTGAAATAACATACATGAATGAAATATACAATAATTTGTATTCAATGTATAGATTAAGGGAAAAGAACCGTATTTTGACTTGTATTTGATTGTTCGAAAGAAAGTTCTCGCAAGAGAAAAATGTTCAGGAATCAATATTAGAACAAAGGACTGTTTGTTAGAATAGATAACACGAGAATACAATTGATCAGAAAGTGTGTTGTGTTAGAGAAATTAACAGAGTTCTGGTTGATTGAACTTGGCTGAGTCACAGAGCAATCTGTATATATGTATTACAAAATTCTATCTGTGTGTGCATTTGAAATGTTGTGAGTAAAGTCATAGGTTTGTGTTGACAGGCGAAATTTGCTGGACTCTACTGACGACTTGTGACAAGTTGGTAAGAGTTGTTGGCAATGTTCTTTAACGTCTGACTGCACGGTTAAAACAGGAGCTCTTGAAGACTACATCTTGGCAGCAAGGAAAAAGATGAATGAAGAGAATGAGAGAATCTTATTCGTGTTTTGTTTATATAAGGTTGTATCTCACATGACAGGCTTCCAGCCTTGTACACAGGAAAATTATTCCTCACGTGCAGGCGATCTGATTGGTCGGAATTGACCAATCAGCAAGCTAGTTTTGAGGAGATTAGCCAATGAATGCTTGCCGTATGATCTGTATGTATGTATGTGTGATGGCGATGATGATCACTACAACCTTCTCACCACTCATGGCATGAAACTTTTTTTAAATTTTTAACCAAATAAATTAAACTTGAAAGAAAGAAAAAAAAAAAATAAAATAATAATCACTTTCATACACGCGTAATTACAATAAAATAAATTTCACTAACACAAGTTGAGAGTAATCTTAAAATTAAAAAATTCAGAATTCCACATAATTAAATTAACTTTTCAATTAACAAGTCTAAGTTGATCAAATTTTATGGGATGGAATAGTTCAGAGCTGATAGTTTAAAAAATTCCATCAAAGTTCAAAATGACTAAAATCACAAGAAAATCTTACCTTTTTTTTTATTTTCTCATTTTCGTTTTTTTTTTTTTTTTTTTTTTTTACAAGTTCTAAGTTTTATTACAGTTTCAGTTCTGTCTGGTTTAGGCGAACTAAACATTGGTTGAATGGTCTACTTTGAAAATTATTAAACCTTTTTAGTTTGCTAACCTTGGGTCATATAATATTTTTTTTCTAGTTCTCTGTTTTATACTTTTTTGCCATTAAAAATCGATGTATTGTAGTTTATTTTGATCAGAATGAAAGAAGCAGAGAAAATATTTTGATGTTTATTGAATTATTTCACAAGGACATCTTGTAGATGCCAGTAAAAAAGTTCTTTGGCTAAAATTTAAAAATAAAAAAGACAGGCAAATTATTGAATAAAAAAGGACAGTAATTTGAATAGCATTTACAAAATGTGAATTTTTTTTTTTTCTTTAATAATGAAAAAATAATTCAGATGCCTAAAAAATGTTCAGCTTTAACGTGTAATTAAAAACAGCTTGATAAACAGTTTTTTTCTTTAAGGATAGGAAAAGTGAAAACCCTACTTTGTACTTTGAAAGGACTAAAAACAGATAGAGCCCTACATTGTATTTTCAAAGGTCTATCAGATAAAAAACCCTACTTTAATGAAGTATAAGCTGAGCGAGGTTTTATTTTGACTGATTATCAGTTTCAACCGTTGTTTCCTCTGGTCTTCTTCAGTGACCTCTTGCAGTTTTCAAATTGAACACGTTTTTTAAATTAAATCCATGAGATTAGTGACTTTTCTAATATAAGTTAATTTTTTTTCCCTTGTGATGTAGGACTTGTTTTTCCACAATCAAAGATTGAATCTCACTCAAGGAAATTATACCACCACTATCAGTAAACGTCACCCGGGCGGTTCGCTCAAATGTCACCCTAATGACCCCGATTCACCCTATGCTGAATGGTTAGCTGTAGCTAAATTTTCATACATGCTCTACCTCTACTTTACTCTACTGACCGGTACGTTACTGTTTACTCGTATGATCCAAGACAAAATCCAATACCACAAAATAATCAGATCAAATCAAAAGGTTTTTAAAAATGCAACTGTTCACTTTCAGAACAACTAAATACAAAACATGGCAATACACAAAAGAATGACATTCGATACTATGGTCTTAGAATGAATGTTTTTTTGTGGCAAACTGGTCAATGACATCATCAAAATCTGTTTGTCTTGTAAGCTTTTCAATGGACAGCACAGCCAGATCCGACAGTCTTGACTGGCTCATGGTTGACGTAATTTTCTGTTGCTAATTTTCCAGTGTCCAATTTTCCGCCTCCCTCGCCCCCCGTTAGCTACGCCACTGACCACTATAGCCATCAAGTTGGTCAATAAATATTTATTAAGCTTGGTTTCGTCTGTAACACATTTCATTTAATTTTTTTTTGGGTGGGGGATATAGACTAAAGAAGATTATGTTGCGTCAATTTTTCCAGTTTACAAGGCCTGTCAGCCTTGAAAATCAGCTCTTTACATTGTTTTTTTTTTTGTTTTTTTTTATCTAGACTAGAACACGGACCACTTGCATTTGCAATTGCTTATTGTACAACTAAAAAAAAAGGAAATTTTATAAGAAAGTTGGAAAACATTTTGTCCGTTTTAAGAATTTATTTAACCACAAAAATCTGTAAAAAATATAATGTGACATAACCTCTTGGGGGCAGATGAAGAAGGCCGGATGGCACAACGGCCAAAAAATGTTGTTAGTGTTGACAACATCAAGGACATTACTAGTCCGAAATGTAGTTAATTATAATAACTCCTCATTCCAGAAATTCAGTGAGAAATTAAAAATTAACAACCCAAAAAAAAATGTTTGAAAATATTTGCCGTATTTTAAACAAAACAGATCCTGGATTTCTGACAGCAAATGACTGATTGAAAAAGAAAAAGTTTCGGAAGGAGAGGAGTGGTTGTCAAATTTAGGATCAACTTCCTTTCTCCGTCATTCTCTTCAATTTTTCTGATTTATTATTTTGATCGATCTTTGCCGAAAAATGGAATATGATGCAGTAACAATATTTTTAAGTGCGTCAAAGGATTTAAGTTTTGTTTTTGGAAATTTTTAAATTCTTGATACAATCACACTGGACTATTCCAGTGTGATTGCGAGTATTCCACCTGAGGTTTCATTTTACTTAATGTTTCACATACAACAAAAAAGTATTGTTGTAAGTTGTATGTAATTAATTATTGTAATAATGTCTAAGGTGGATTCATCCCAGTAAAAAAAAAAAAAAAAAAGCAAGTATTCAACTCTTAGTCTTACAGTTTTTTTTTTTTGTTTTTTTTTTTAAATTCGTCCATATCAAAAATGAATTAAAAATATTTTTTAAAATTTAAAGCGATAATCGCCAGAATTGCTTAGGAGAATAAGACTTTACTTTTAAAAGTTTTAATTCTCCTAATAAAAGTTTTAGGTAAATGTTAGAGAACAAGTAATTTACAGTTTTTAAATTAATTAATAATTGGTGAGTTTTTATTTTGTTTTAGGTAGAATATCCAAATCGATCGCTATTCTCTCCGACCAGAAAACTTATTGATTGGCCTTTTTAGAATTAAAAAATAAGAACATTTTTTAAAAGCAATTGAAGATAAAAAGTAAAAGTGTGATGTCTTAAGAAGGCCATGACTCACTTTTTTTTAGCAAAACAGTAAACTAAAACATTAGGAAAAATATTTCTTATTTGAAAGACGATTTTTAAGTTTAAAGCATCACTAATTTATCTCATTCACCTTCATTTGAGATGCATACGTCTCGCTGGAACAGTGGTTGGCAGCTTTAGCTGCTAAGTTAGGTTTACAGACCATATTGCAGTGAGTTCGATCCTCACTCTAGGCTTTCTCAGCTTGATATAGTGAAATTAATTACAGAAACAATGAATCAATGGTCCACAACGATGTAGTGTAAAAATGGTATTAAAAGTAAAACCCTCCACTCCGCGATTATATGATGTTCTGGTGTCTGTGTCTGGTGTCTGAATCTGAGACAGGAGTTTTAACCTGGCCCAGAATTACGACTCAGTCCGGTCTCTGTCTACGGACGGAGACCCGGCTGAGAAAAATAGACCAGGAAAGTATTCGATTCCGCAATTGCCTCTGGTTAAATTTTGACCTTTGGCCCGAGTATACACGCTTGGGCTAAAACCACGTTAAACTCGACCTTGTGTCACATCTCGTCTACAGTGTGGCCAACGGGTAAATAAACCTCGGTAAAACATTTAGCCTATTTACTATTAATTACCCTAGCTTCATGCAAGATCGGGGTACTTTTGTTTGTAGAGATACATTTTTTTTTAACATCATCATCATATTTTGAGAGTTTACGCTCGCTGAAATTTTAACACATGATGAACTATAATGAAATATTTTGATAAAAATAAGGGTAAATTAAATTAAAAACACTTTTTATCATATGCAAACTAAACAGGCATTACTTTGAGAAACAACTTCATTTCAACGAAAAAAAAGTGGAGAGATACCCAAAAAAAAAAATTAAATAGAATACATTTTGCACGGAAAGGTGAAAAATTGGCAGAGAAGTTGCCAAACTAGAGAAGCATCTCTCTCTCTCTCTTTCTCTCTCTCTCTCTTTCTCTCTCTCTCTCTCTCTCTGTAGTAAAACAATAATTTTCATGAAAAAGACCAACAAATTTGCATTTTAAAATTATAAAGTTCAACTTACACGATTTGGAACAGGTGTTGTGTACATTGATGATGATTGTTGATGATTTTAAGTTGAAATTATTTAAATCTCTCTCTAGTCCGTCGCCGAATTGTGTGACTCTGTTCGGCTTCGTTTTGGTTTGGTACTCCAGTTCTTTACTTTCACAAAAAAAAAAAAGGTACTTAGTCTTAATCTTCTTGTGCAAATATAATAATAATAATTTTATTTTTAAATATCCACATGGAGACAATGCAAAACGAAAACTATGTCCAGTTGAATATAAAAACATTAAATTTGATAACTTATGATTTTTAAAACGACTGAATAACTTTGACAGGAGAAAGCGAATTTGAGGCCCTCGAGGTGGGAAGGAAAACGTGCAACAGGAGGTTGAAACTTCAAAGTTTAAAAATGTGATTTTTTTTCTTTTTTTTTTTTTTCGGTGATGGTAGCCGAGAAATAAAGAGAGAACTTTTATTCCACAAGTGTCAAGCCAATGTCATCATCGTTGACAATTGGCTGATAAACGATATAAAAAAAAATATATGTAAAAATAAGAGTAAGAAAAAAACATCGAGATCATGAGCTAAAAATTTCTCTCATTCTCTCTCTCTTTCCTTCGGTCGGTTGTAGTTTTACTGTAGTAGAAGTAAAGTGTTGTTAGCAGTACTAACAGGATTAAGTTGTGTTGCTACTACTACTTGAAATAGCATCACAAATTGTTATGAATGAATCTGGCATAAATGGTGCCTTGTGTAAATGAAAACCATTTTTTTAAGGTTCTTAGATTTTCTTCACACTACTACACAGAAACCGACAATTTTTTTCTGTCTGGAAGTGTGTTCTTTTTGTTGACTGTCTGTTTAAATGTTTTTACTTCTTCATTTAAAAAATATTGATTAACCTGAAACGACCCTACTGAGCATCCCACATCGCAAACTAAAAGTCACAAATCGCTCTGTCTTGTTTTGTTTTGTAACAGGAATTTTTCCTTCTCCTTAAGTGTGTCCACTCTCACTAAATGTGAACTTAAAAACAAAAGTTAAAGACCGAACAAATCAACTGAGTAAAAGTTAAGACGGAAGTTTATGGTTTGGTTGATAAAAAAAAAAATTGTACAGACTTTTTTTTTTTTTTTTTTTAAATACAAGAAGACTTCTTGTTAAGTTGGGAGTGTGTCTCTTCTTCTTAGTGTTGTCTGGAAACGAAATTGTAACAATAAAAATGAAGAGAGATGAATTTCAGTTGTAAAAAAAAAAAAAGGAAGTTCAGCTTTTTGTTGTGGTTTGTTGTGGAATGTAAATATGCACGTGGTTAGGATATTTTTAAAATCATTCAAACGTATCATTCAAATGTTCCAGTTCATTGTTTTCTTAAAAACGATATCTGGAAATGCTCTTCTTTTTTATTTTGAATGAAAGGGTCTCATTCATTGACAACGTGACAATAAATTTGTAAGATGACATTTTTTTCTTAGCTCTCTATTTTTTTTGTCTTTTTTAGCAGTGGCATTTTTTTTTGTTTTTATTTTTTGTTTATTTTTTACTCTCTACTAAAATCTACTACTACAGATTTCAATAAAATCTTAGTTTGTTAAATGTTTATTTGTAGACAATGCTACCAATAACAAAAAAAAAAAAAAAAATTACCGTGTCTCCAAATTTAGCAATATCCCTTTTTTTTGTTTTTAACTTTTGATGCAGATTTACACATGGTGGTTCAAGAGCATGTTGTACACTAGTGTACACTGTTGAGTGTACAGCTATATTTTATATAGTCTAGTTAGTGTAAAAATGCAAAAAATGTCCAACGGAGTTCAAATTTCGGCTGAAGCTAGTAACGACTTAAGGCATAAATTCACTACTCCCTGTCTCAGTGTCAGGGATTTTAAATTGTTATGATAGTGGCACACCACGATAGTTGAAAATGAAAGAGGGTAACTTTGACATTTATACACAGATTTGTTTTTTTAATGTTGACTCCGGACATAGGTGATCATGGCTCTTAGTCGATCTTGACCCTTACCCAATGCCAAGGATCGACCACTTGTTCAACAAAATCAGCAAAGGCAATAGATATTTCACTACCATCGATTCGAAAGCGGCTACTGGCAAATTGAGATCGACAAAGCGAGACCGATAAAAAACAGCATTTACATGGAAGGACCAATGCTATCAATACATGCGCCTGGCCTTCGCCTTACATCTGCCGGACAAATCTTCTCCCGTTGCATAGCAGAAGCCCTAGCCACGTTCACATCCTGTGACAACATTTCTTCTTATATCAACGACAACCTGGTCCACGCTAGGACATTTAGGGAGTACATACTCTCCCTCAAACAATTTTTTACTGCCCTTCAAAAATTCGGGCTCAAGCTGAATCCAGATAAATGTTCCTTCCTCACATCAGAGGCAAAATTCCTTGACGATAGTAAACAGCGAAGGATTCAAGGCTGATCCAGAATACGTTCGTGCCATCAGGAAATGAAACCTCCAACATCAAAAAAGGAATTACAAAGCCTTATCAGCCGTTTAGTGTGGATCAGACAATTCCTAGAGACATGTCTTCATGAACAAATCAGGTCAGATATGTTTTCAAAACTTATGGGTCTCATACACGAACTCAACAAGGTTAATAAACCGTTTATCTGGACCCAAAATGCCGACAGAGCCTTCAAAAAAATCAAGGACCATCTCTCTTCGCAACCCGTCATCTCGTTTCTGGATTTCTCCAAAATTTTCACACTCACCACCAACGCCAGTGTTGTCGCATGTGGAGCAATCTTAATGCAAGAAGCTGACAACGGGAAGAAAGATATCATAGCGGTTGCTTCCCATACATTCAACTCCATGGAACAGAACTGGTCCACGACGGAATGAGAGGCATATGCAATAAAGTGGGCAATATTGAAATTTGATTTTTTTCTTAACCGCCCCTTCGTCATCTTCACCGACCACAGATCGCTGACATATCTGGACCAACGAGAGTTCAATAATGCCAAAATACAACGATGACAAGAAGAAATTTCATGTTATAAATTCGTTTTAGAATATGTCGGCCCGAATCAAATGTATGGGCTGACATGCTCAGCAGAGGTTGCGAACATAAGAAAACGAAAGCCCCGAATGACCCTACACCAGCAGGCAGGACATTCGAGGTAAGTAGTTCAGACCTCTCGATATACATCCCATCTTGGTGCTTTGGTGAGTTTAACAGTTTACAGCTCATTCCCAAAACTCACACACCACAAAACGCCCGCACCCACAAGTGCATCACCAACGCATTCTTCGCCTATCACTCCACCACCACCATCCCCACTGAGAGAATCTGCAACCACCTCGGCATCGCAGATGAACAAGAGAAGGACGACGCCCTGGCAAAGATCATCAGTGCCCTCCAGTCACCCACTCCAAGCGAACCTCATATCGATCCTGACGACCACCGAGCTACACTTTTCAAAAAACATTTGCACCAATTTTTTCTAGAACCAGGCACCTCAGTTTTGATGATAAGAGACAGTAAACACTCTCCGAGATTGGTTGTACCATACAAACTATGATCCAGATACCTCTACCAGGCACACGAGGGCAACAACCACTCAGATGTTACCCGTATGCGAGAACTCCTTTCCAGCTACTGGTGGGAATTCAAAAACCACAACATCAGGGCCTATCTTGACTCTTGCGACACATGTGCTAAGTGCAAGCGCAACTACGGTAGACGTACCCACTGGCCCATTGGCCACTGCAAACGAGGAAAGAGACCATTCAATCTTGTCTTTATAGACTTTGTCACAATGCCCAACTCAAAGGGAAAACACTACATCCTGACCATATTGGATAGCTTCAGCTGACACTTTACAGCCATACCATGCATGAGAGACCGTGCTATCGATGCCGCCCGTGGATTGTACCAGTTCTTCCTTCGACACAGAGAGATTCCACGTATAGTATCCTCTGATTGAGGCACACACTTCACTGGAGAAGTCTATCAACAATTCTGTAACCAGATGTCAATCACGCAAGAACTTCACTGTCCTTGGTGCCCACAAAGCTCAGAAAATATCAAGAGACAACATCGCACGATGAAGAATGCACTTTATATATTATGCGAAGACAGGAACTGTGAATGGACAGACGTTCTAGCCAACATCGGCCTACCCACACTACACAGAAAAGAAATCGCAAGTGGCGATCCTGGAGCATATGGAATGCAAATTAATGCCCTGCTAAAGCAGGTTCACCACCACGTCACCCTGGCCAACGATGAAGCTGACCACAAACTTGAGGCTAACTTAAATTACCTCATATACAAGGACCCAATACAAGCAGGCGACAAGGTTTTACTTCACCGGCCACACTCAACTGTTGCCCAATCCTCTCATCTGCCCTGGATAGGAAATTACACCATTATAAAAATTAACAACATGATGTGTCAGGTGCAAAACGATAATGGTGATACAATCTGGATTCACCATGCACATATCCGACGACTGGTTCCACGTCCAACACATCTATCTAATACAATCCCTCTGCCTCCACCATGTAACACTCACCAGGATCATTCTCCTCCACATCCCACTGGGACACATAATTCAGCAAATAACTCCATACCAAAAAAATGCCAATAAGAACAACACGAGGACAACTTCCCACTTGCTTCAGAGACTTTATCATGAATTAATCACCCAAATATACACAAATGACGCTCACTGTAAATCAGACTGAGATCTGGGGAGCCTTGTTATAAAATAAAATAAGACATATCTCGGCTGATTTACAGGCAAATAAACTAACATACTCAAGAGCGAGAGCCGGATGTGAATGGGACAAGGCCCCGTCACAAAATGACCATTATCTTCGTTTACGTGTGTTCCCGATGCACGAGTTCCGGTTGAAAAATAAAATAATATTTTAAAGTGTTTCTATTTTTCAACCAATAAAAATGCTTCCCTCCTAATTATACATGCGGCGTTTTTCGAGCCTGTTAAGCCATAAAAAAAACGCCATAAAAGGGGTCACATGGAAGTACACCAGGCAGTCAACAGGAGGCCAGGGAAGAGACCTGTCACGGTCAGTCTGAGCCGTCAGCAGCAGTAGCACCACACCAACCAGCAAGAACTACTATGAGAGATCAACCCAGATCTTCAGCCGGCCTATTAACTATACTACAAGGTAACTGTCCCAAAACCACACGTTCCTATTGAAATAAATCATGTAAATCTATTTCTGCTGTTGTTGTATTTCTTTCTTGCAACCATACGCTTGTCTATAACAGTTGGCAGTAACAATTTATTGTTGTTATTGAAGTGTATAAAATTAACTAAGTCTTATTTTTAACTATGGATCAGATCAGTTATACTGAAGAAAGCTTCTGTTTTTTTTTTTAAATAAGTTAAAAAATGCAGTATTTAAATGCCAAATATATACTTGTTAAACATATCAAAAGGCATTTACTGTATGTAATACTTACTTTATTATGTCCCTGCAATCAGTCAAATGTCAGGTACCTTACTACCTTCTCATTCATATTGTGTATCTGTAGTGAGTGCAAAATAATAACTTCCTTTACCCACTGCTTTCAAATTTGGAGGACTGAGGAAAATGTCAGAAAGGAATTTGTGAGCTTATGTGAAATTGGTTTTGGATCAATGAAAATCTTGTCTTCATAGAAATTAGCCGTTGCACCAGGAAGAAGAAAGAAAAGAAAGTAGCGAGCCTATGAGAAATTTCTGTTTGATATAAAATGAGGAGAAAAATTAAATTAATAAGAGAATATTTGAAATCATGTGAGAGGTTTTGTTTAAGTTTCCAGTGGCCAGCATTGAAGCCAGTGTAAAATTACTCGCTAATTATATTATCAGCCTTTAAGCAAATACATGGCACTTCAAAGAATTTTCTATCAACAATCTAAGAAAGCTAAGTATTTCAAACAATCTCTTTTCATTTACTTTTGAATGTGTGCAGCCATATATCCCTTCAGTGAGCAACAATGTTTCAAACATTTTTTAATATTCATTATTTTGTGGCAGATCATTTAATCTGTTTTAGGAACATTTCCTCTTCATGATAATACGTTAAAACTATGGACTTTTAAAATTTCTGATTTATTTTCCTGCAATGAGCTACTGACACAAATTCAAGTGTGCAAATTCGTAAATAAATTCCTTATTTTGTTTTGTTAAAATTACCCAAGTGTTTCCTCGTCATTATCATTTGTCATTAATTTTCTTGGCGTGGGTAAATTAACTGTTCATTTTAACTCTGAAGCCCATGTCACTATATAACTGCCTATACACCCATCAGTTTCAGTCTCGTCAGACATCTTTTTTTTATGAAAAAAAATTACAAGTATAAAATATAAGTGCTTTTGCTGAAAGTATTTAAGTGGTACATGATCAGTTGTAATTGGGGACAGTCAGTTATGAAATGGACATTAACATTTTATAATAATCTTAAATAATAGGAAATAAATACTGAGGAGATGGAACATGCGGACAAAAAAAATGTTTGGTGAATTTAATGCATTTTCGCCCAAAACAGACATAAGTACATCTGGTTGTTAGTTTTTAAGTAATATCGCAAAACTTGTTTGTCACAATAATGGATTTGTGGATTCTTACAACCCACAAATCCATTATTGATGGTATCATGGTAGGGGAAAAAAGAATAGTATTATTTAATAACAATCAAGACAAATTGGGTCAGACTTAGGAACTGCAGGATTTAATTAGAAACACTTTTTACAGGACACTAGGTTCATAACCAAACAAATATATATATATATATATAAATATATATATATATATATATATATATATATATATATAAAATATCTTCTACAATTAAATAATATATTTAATTCAAGTACAATGAAAATAATTGAAAAAAATAAACATAAACAAACATTGAATATTTTATAAGATTTCAGAAGAAACTTTAAACCATTGCTATTCTCTGCAAAGCTTACAATGTTAGTTATTAGTTTTGTCAGATGCACACCTTACGACATACAGCAATGTTAGGTGTATGTTGTAATGTGCTGTGTGCATTTGACAAGACTAATGCATAAAACAGACAACACATTACAACATATGCCTAACATTGCTCTATGTTGTAAGATGTGCATTTGACAAGATTAATGCATAAAAACAACACATAACATTGTAAGCTTTGAAAAGAATAGCAACGATTTAAATTTTCTTCTGATGTCTTAAAAAATATTTGATGTTTGTTTATATGTAGAAGATTATCTTTGTTCAAGAACTCTTTAGTCACACACTTCAACTGGAGGTAATGCAAGGCTATTCGAAGTAAAGATCTAGAGACTATATGGCTTGTGTCTCTGTACAGAGATATAGTGGTTAGTCCTAAATTACTACTAACTTACAATTAGCAAAGAACTTGTTAGTGATATCCAATAATTAACTAATTGACAACTATATCTAATACTAGAAATCAATTACTATTTCTTAATCAGAAAACGGAGAAAATGTTGCTGTATAAATCAATCAAAACAGGACTTCAACTTTCACAATAATACTCATCAACTAAACATAAAAATACTTTAGGAAAATATAGCGAGACCCTGAGAAAGAATAATTTTTATAATATGCAAAAGTTTTTTTTATTCCTCAAATTATTTTAAATCCTAATGATATTCTGTTGCCTTAATTTCAAGGACTACAAAAGAAATGCTTATGTTACTATACTAAAATTTTACATCTTTTATTGCTGGCATAGGAAATAAACCAACATTTTGAACACAGTTACAAACTCACATACATACCATATTAAAATATAGTTAAACTTTATTTTCTACCCAATAACAGACAATATTTACAAGCATTTCAAAAAGATTCCACACACCCTATTAAATCAAAGTGCCTATTGGTTATAAATTAACATCACTATGTAAAATATTTAACCAATCAGAGAAAAATAAAACCCTGTTTTTCTCAAGCCTACTTTCACAAAAAACCTCACAAAATGCATCTGTCTCCAAACTAAAGAGAATTTGTGGCTGATGTAGCTTTTCCTTGCCTCACAGTGTGTGCTAAAAGAAACATGATGGTGACTTCAAACGAATCATCTCTGATCACAACAGCAGGGGTGGTCAGTGAATCTTTACTGATGATCAAAGTCATTTCTAAACTGCACAGCTTTTTTACTCTTGAACAACTACGAAATGTCTTTTTTCAACCACAGATTTTTCTACGGACCAACTACCCAAAGAGTTTAACTCAACTAAAGACTATTTTACTCCTTTTTGATTTTTTTGAATTCATGTACATATGTTTGTAAATAGAAATGATATATTTAACAGGCAGACACGGATTTTCTTTATTTTCATCTTATTATTGTTTATATTTTGGATGCTCAAATTTTGAATATAAGAAAACCTGGACGACAGAATTTACTACACTGGTTCTTTGGTTGTCTTTGTAGGCTCAGACAATAATTTTTGAAAAATATATTTCACCATACTTTTAATATTGAAAAGCTGCATTTCAGAAACTAACAAATGATATTTGTTAAAGAATTTCTGCAAACCTTTAATTTGATAACTTTAAATATAATAAAAGAGAAATCAGTCACTGAATTGGTATTTAGTAGAATTTTTAAATCATCATAATCTAATTCTTTCATAAAATCTCTAGAAAGAAGTTATTTTATTTTGTAGTTAAGGGTGAGTGGCTATGGCCAAATGCAAAATAAATAAATGGGTATGATGATAACCTACATCCGCATCCAGGGCAAGACGATAAACTACGTCCAACAGCAAGGCCTCTGACTAGAAGGCTTTGAGGAGCATGGAGCCACCTCTTAATTGCTGATATTCCCAGGTCCGCCCTGACCCGGGGTGGTAGCACCTGTTAGGATCCCAGCTATGGGCAAATAGTTAACCCCAAAACTGAGGTAAAAAGCATTATAAAAGTGTAAAAATAGGTTTTAATACCAGAAATACTTTGTAAATAATTATTACCAGAAATAAATTTTTGAAGAAAAAATATTACCAGCAATACGTTTTTGAAAAAATAATATTACCAGCTGTACATTTTTGAGGGAAAAAATATTAACAGAAATAGATATTTGACAAAACAAAAATATTACCAGAAAAAAAAAAGTTGTCGGCATTAAATGACCCATTGAGGTTGATATGCTGTGAAACAAAACAAACCAAACCAAACAAAAAAATATATGCAAGACAAATTAACAGTAAGAAGGCAAATAGTACACAAACTAAGAATTGGTGTTGTCACACAAAAGCAAGTTCAGACAAGCAAATGTAGTGTTCTATCTTTTAGACAAGGCAAATCTGGACTGAGTCATGTCAAACTGCAAACCAGCCTATTTTATTGACTAAGAAAAAAATTCCAGCATGCATTTGTGTACTTCTGCCTATAATTAGGGAGGGGCAAGTGTTCTGCAGTCATTCCTAGTCGAATCGAAATCAACAATAAACAATTAATATATAAATAAATATAAATGTAAAGATATAATGTCTTCCCATTTAATTTCCTAGCCATGTTTACATACAACAATGCATGTTGCAGCTGTAATGACCTCTGCTGGGATGGAACCACCAACACTTTTTTTATTTACTACAGTGTCTACTATCTATATCAAGACAAGATATTGTAGGGAAAATAACAGAAATATGTTTCTAGCTTATAATAAACAAATTATACAGATAATCGTCTTCATTAACATTTTACTTCAATTCCTGGCCATGAACAATCTCTTTTTTCCTTATTTGTAATATATAACATCTAGATCAGTGCTTCTCAACTAGGGTTCACATGGACCCCCCCCCCCCGACCGGTCCATGTAACATTACAGAGTCCACACACAAAAAGTAGCAAGTTGGGGTCCATGTTAATATTTTTGTAGTCCATTTCACTTTGGAACAGTTGTTATAACTGAGAATTAGAATTTCTACAGTAATCTACACAATATTAAAATACTAAAAGTAGAAAAACTAGCAGAAAAATGAGATCACATGATGTAGGTTAGTATTCATTTCACTCTACTGGTTATTTTGATTGTAAAAGTTGAATAACAACTGAGAAGGATATATATAAAGGAAGAGTTATATATATAAAGGAAAATTATATAAAGATTATAATTTATTATATTAATAATAAATAATAATATTAATTTTAAATATTAATAAAATAAAATATTAATTTAGATTAATTAATATAGTAATAGACTTGACATTGTGAAAAGAGGTGTTCTTCGACTATCATTGACATGAAAAACTCACAGTAAAGCATCAAACACTGGGACCTCATTGAATAAATCTTCATTTTTTTAAAAATTTATTAATTACTCACATATTTTAAAATGGCTCATTATGAGTTATTTTATTAGTGTATACAGAATTTAATTGTTGAATACAAGTTTATTTTCATTAAATTAGTTTTACTTCAAAATAAAGCATATTTTTATAATACAATTCTTAAACTTATGTATTAGTAAAAAATAAAATAAACTTTTTTTTTTCATTGTATGGTTATTGGGGATCCACAAAAAAAAATTTAAAAGTAAAAGTGGTCCATGGTTAAAAAAAGGTTGAGAACTACTGATCTAGATAAAATACTGAAACTTGCTAAAGGAAATTTTAAATAAACAATTCAAATGTTTAATACATAATTATCAAATTTGTTTGCTCACCACTAAAAAATTTGCTTCCTTTATGTAGAAAAGTGAATAAGCTGAATCCTTGTTTATATAATATATATTATTTTTATATCTTATTTTTTGCATTATTTTAGTCCCATTATTTAGAAATTATTATGTCACCATATTTAGGCTTACCATAAATTTTATTTTGGTTGGAACTGTCCCAGTTTTACAAATCTGTCCTGATGCTGTAAACTTACAGTATTTGTTTTTTGTCTGAGTGTGTGTCAGCTTTGAAGCTTAAAGGGTCATGAAAACAATTTATTACATAAGAAAACTAAACTTAGGATAAAAATGGAAACGTATTCTGGTTTAAGACTCATAAATCATGATAAGATTAACTATGTTTGTAATACTTAGAGTGAATGAAAAGTTCTGAGGTATTTGCTTAAACTCTTACTGTATAAATAGCTTTTAATGGACAAATATGCTCTCTGGAAATTTAGTATCTTTTAGGTTATTATGAACTGAATATGCAACTTGTTGAAAATTGCAATGGTAATATTCTTGCAATGGTTCAAGATGAAACAGATTCAGCTAGATATATTTCATTTTATATTTTGAACAAAGATAATTAGAATTTCATTTGCTATCTATTTTCTTCTATAAAAACATTCACAAGGTTTAACAAAAAGAATATAAGTCTAAAGAATTTCAAGGATGAGGAGTTATCATTATTTACATGAGGACTATTGTCCTCATCTTTGTTGTTTTTATCTCCTAATTACCTGTCTGAATTTTTGGGATGAGGAGTTATCATTATTTACCCTATTTACATGCAGACTATTGTCCTCATCTTTGTTGTTGTTATCACGTTTTGATCATTTTGTTCTCCAGCCTTCATCAGGTGTATATCAATCTGGGTAACCTACAGGCAATTCTGAACTTAATCTTTTATTTAATCTTTAGAAGTAGATTGTTCTTGTTCCATTGGTCATGTTTAGGGATATCTCATCTATATTTTTAGTACTGTTCAGTTATTGCCTCATTTCTAGTGAGTCCAAGTATACACTGCCTGGCCCAGGAATGGAACTCACAATTACTATATCACCAAATTCATGAACCAATGCTTTAATTCACTTAAGACTATTTTGTTTCAATTAACATATTACTCAAGAACTAGATTACAATCAAAAAATTTAAATTTATCCTTGGCTATTGTTACACATGACAGTAGCCTAGTGCAACTTTAGATCTTTGGATAGTAATTGTGTTCTTCATATTGTTACAAAATTTTTAACAAAAGAAAAAATAATTATCAGTTCAATTTATAGAGAATTCATATTTTTAATTAAAATAAAGATTTATATTATTTAGTTGTATCATTAGTTTTTTGATTTTTATTTATTTTTTAATAGGAATCTCCATCTTTTATGTTTTAAAAATTGAAATTGGGATTAAAATTGCTCCCAGTTCTTGTTGTTGAATTCAAAAACAAATTTAACTTATTGATCTTAGCTAAATGGCTGAGTAAAATGATTTTACATTTTAAAGAGATTTTCCCTCTCATATTCGTTCATTCTCTTCCTATTTTTCCCCCCCTCTCACTCTTTTTCTCCTTCCCTCTTTTCTGTGTCTTTCCTATTTTCATGATCCCTCCCTCCCTTTTTCTATAATTGCCCTTTTAAAGTTATTTTCAGTTCTAATGAGACAATTTAACTGCTTCAAAATAGAAGCATTCACTTTGATGTTTAATTAACACTCCTGTTTTTCTTTCTTATTAAGTCTTCATACATATATTTTGATTTTTAAAATCAGTTCACCTCAAGTAAGGTGATAATGCCACTAAGATATAAGGAGCTACTGTGAGTGAAAGTGAATGAAGAAGACTTTAGAAGGAACTGAACCAGATGATAGGAAAACCTATCTACTTCTATTGAAGGAGAAAAAAAAATAAATGGTAAATAAAATCTCAGAGTTTAGGTGGAGACGTTGGAAATATAGAATTGAAGTAAACTTTAGAAAGAACTGGAAACCCAACCCTAAACAGGAAACAAGGGATAAACCTTTACTCCTGTTTATATATAACTGTATATTTTTGCACTATTAAATAAAACATTTCAGAGAGAAAAAATCTATTGAAAATCATAAGAAAATTTGTAATCAAGGGTATGTTTAAGAAGAAATATTGATAGTAATTGATTCTACTATTCTATTTACTATATTATACTGTTGCATAGAGCTACTGCTGATTGTTGCTGGCTTTGTTTTGACATTTGAATCAAGGTGTATAGTACTAATTCTTTTTGGTCAGCATGACAGAAACAGCAAATGATCCTTAGTATGTTCCAAACAAGGAATAGAACAAATTTGAATCCCGTTTAGTAACAGCAATGGTAACAGTTAAATGAAAGAGAGAAAAGTTGTTCTCAGAAGGGATAAAGAGTGTTTGTAGAAAGTTGAGAGAAATAAAATATGAAACCTAAACATATGATGAAAGTGAATTTATACATTTTTTTGTTTTTGAGAATTTACAACAAAAATATTAAACATTTTTTATTAGAAGAATAATTTTATATTTACAGCATTCTGAAATTATTACAATTAAAACTAATGTAATGCAATATTTATCATTTACCAATTTATAAAGAAATAAATATGAAAACAGTTTTTTCATTCATAAATTTATAAATATTTACTAAATTATTAAAATATATGAACCAACTATAAGAAAATCCTTATTATTTACCATTTTTATAAAGTTTGAATCACTTGACACTATAATAAATAAATAGTGTTTAATATTTTTATAATAAAATAATAAACATTGCCAAGGAATGAAGGTGGTTAAAATAATGGCAGTGTCAATGAAAAAAAAACGTCCTTTTGACACGTCATTTTTTTGTGGGGACTAAGGACTAAGAATGCTAAATATAAGTCCGAGGAGGAAAAAAAATTTATGAATCTACAAAAATTTTTCACTGTATTTTCAAAGTAAATATTTGAAAAGCTTTTTTATTTTCTTAAACTGATATTTACAGAGTTAAATGAATAACAGAAACTGATAATTTATATGTTTATATAACTATGAGTAATTATTTCCATATTCTGGAATTATTCACAAAGAGTCACTATTGTGGAGTTATATGTACAATTTATTGGTGGCAAATTGACAGTTATTATTATTTCACTAGAAAAAGCAAAAATAAGTTGTCTTGCTTGTTCTGGCTTGAAATCATAATTTTCTTTTCTTTTTTTATTTCACCAAGTAGTAACAGATACAATAGTTTTAATTTCTGAAATGGAGGATTATCATTATTATTCTTTAATTTTTGTTTTTGGTCTGAATTTCTGGGATGAGGAGTTATTATTTGCATTATTTATAGTTGGACTATTGTCCTCATCTTTGTTGTTGTGATCATTACTTTTTTTTTTTTTTTATGTTTCAGCCATTGTGCTCACTGACCTTTCGTTTTTGTTGCTGTTTATCAGAACTTTGTACTAATCCTTGCCATATGTGACTGTTAAGTGAGAAGCATAGATTGTAAATAAGTGTCTATGAGAATTGAATTTTCATCCTAAAATAGAGAATGTCTTATTGATTAGGTGATTTTAAATTTAATCATAGAATTCTATTCTTCCTTTTGTGGTTGTAGTAGACATTTTTATTAGTGAAGCATGATTATTATTATTATTATTATTATTATTAATGATATGGTTAAATTTGGTGTCTGATTTTCATAACTGAATCAGTAAAATACTGTCTCAGCTACAAAGCTTTAGTAGACTACCCATGACCCATTGGGTCACTGACAGTTCAGGTTATAAAACATTGAAGTTGATTTCAACATTAAAATATTGTCTATTTAAGTTGAAATAAAAAATACTTACTGTATAAACAACTTGTATTTTTAAATCTTATTCACTTAAAATATTTTTAAATCACAATAACTTTTTAATATGGCAAAAAATATTTTAAAATCATATTCACTTGAAAATATTTTTTAAATATGGCAAAATATTTTTTAAATATTTAAAATATTGTTTGTTTAAAGAAAGCTGAAATAAAAATAAGCACGCATGCAATCACAGAAAGGTGGAAAGAGAGAGAGGTGGAGAGAGAGAGAGGTGGGAAGAGAGGTGAAATGAGAGAGAGAGGTGGAAAGAGAGAGGTGAAATGAGATAGGTGGAAAGAGAGAGAGAGGTGGGAAGAGAGAGAGGTGGAGAGAGAGAGAGGTGAAATGAGATAGGTGGAAAGAGAGAGAGAGGTGGGAAGAGAGAGAGGTGGAGAGAGAGAGAGGTGGGAAGAGAGAGGTGAAATGAGATAGGTGGAAAGAGAGAGAGAGGTGGAAAGAGAGATGTGAAATGAGAGAGAGAGAGGTGGGAAGAGAGATGTGGAATGAAGCTTAAATCATTATACATGCCATTTCCTTCTCTCATCCCCTTCCTAGATGATAATAAATTTACATCCTTCTTTCCCCCGCTCTCTATGACTTCATGTGGGCAAACACACAAGCAAGCAAGCAAGGTTCACAAAGCTTTAGTATGATAAAGAAAGATTTTCAGTCCATGTTGCTTACTTGATGGTTGTAGGATTTAACAATGACCCATGATTATGAATAAAAAAAAAGCAACAAAATAAGATGAAATGAAAAATAATTAAAAATTAATAATACAGCTCCTGTAAGAAATTTGGATTGCTTAAGACAACAACTGTGTGTGTGTGTATATATATATATATATATATATATATATATACATACACGTAAAAGACTGTATTATTAGCTGCCTAGTGCATTAATTAATAGAAATAAATTCAACCACAATTTTGATTTTAAAAATGCTACACTCATAAAAAAAGAAAATAACTCACTCAGAATGAAAATCCTCAAGAGCGCTGCCATTGAATATCATCCAAATATTAATGTACACCCAGGCCTTTTCCCAATATCACCCTTCCTAACAGAATTACTACTCTCCCAAGCAAACATACACAACTGTATCAAGAAATCAAAAGGAAATGGTTGAATCTGTCAACACCACAATAAAAACAATATTTCCACACGTGATAGTACGTGACATAATTTTCAGTTGACAATATGAATACTATAGCATTTTCTAAATTCTTCCAGTTGCTAAGGACATTTTGTTTTGTTGTTAATAGTTACTTTGTTTTTAATAAATTCATTTTGTTTTTGCCTTGAAAAAGCCTACATTGGACGAAATTTCTGAGAAATTTTTCATATATATATGAATGACAAATGGAAAACCGTTTTATTGGAACTTGATTAGATTATGTTTTGCCTTTCTAGGTTTCATCAGATCAAAAAATGAAAGAAAGATGTGTGTGTATATTTGTGTATTGCATAAATAATAAATCATCAGTACTTTTCTGCTAAGCTGGTGTTTCTCAGGATCAAAGAAAAGAATGAAAATAAATGACTTTTAAAAAGATCCTTAGTATTTATTCTGTATCGTTTCTTTATAATTTAATTTTTAGCCATATTTCTTCAAAACTTTGTTGAGATTCCATATCCTATTTTAAACACAAATTGTTGACACGGAAAACACATGGACAGACCTAAAAATCTTTTACTTTCTATCCATACTGAAAAATTGGATAAGGATTTGCTTTAAACTCACTTCTTTCTCTCTTCTCTGTTTTTTTTTCTTATATATATATATATATATATATATATATATATATATATATAAAGGTAGTGAGAATCTTTTAGTATCTTCTGCTGGTTTTTGAAGGATTATTTCTATCTTTGACAGAATTTAGTTTAAAATTTTTCCTGCTCTTATAGGAGTACCCCCCACATTATGTAGTTTCCTGTATTTCCTTAATATTCTTAGATGACCAAGGTTTTGCCACTTCAACAAAATTATAAAATGTGTGATATGAAATATTGGAAAAAAGTGTTTAAGATGGAGTTTGTGAAAATGATTTCAATATTTTAAATTGTTTTATTCTCTTGTCAACATTTCACTCTGTATGAGCATCATCAGAACAACTGAAAAAATCCAAGGGAAAATCATTATTTGCTATTTAAAAATTCTGCAGTTAAATTGAAACATATTTAATTTAGTTAATAAATAAGTTAACTGATACAATAACTTATACAAATTGAAAAAATTTACATAAAATTTTTGGTGGAATGTTTGTTATTAGAAATGAAAGTTCACTTAGAATTATTTTATTTCTTGATTGTAAAAGATTTTAAAAATAAGTTGAATCCTTTTTTTCTTATTTTTCCTCTTTTTGTCATTTCACTATCAATGGGAACCTTCTTAATATCAAATATAAAGTACTATGGTATAAATTTATGGAAAGAAAAGGGAGACACAAGATGGTAAATAATGATTTATCACACTAAAGAAGGCGCATAACTCCAAATAGCTTCTCAAGAAACCAGATGGAATGAACTTTTGGAGTAATATACTTGCAGGGAAGAATTTCATTGGTTGGTGGCAGAATGGTTGGAACAATTAAAAAAAAAAACTATCAAAATGGAAGAACACTAAAACAAATATGTCTGAAGAATTTGTAGCACGTGGCCACCAAGATAAGTGCTTATACTTGATCAACACAAGTAGGATTACCTGGTAGAGTTTGATGTTAAAAAAATTGAAGCTTTTAAGGAAACCAAGAAAACATCACTGATGATTCAACTCACAATATTTGACGACATCCAGCAGCAAGATCAGGAGATTGGAAGTTTTGAATAGCATGGAACTACCTCTTAATTACTTTTGATCTCAGGTCCACCCTGAACCAGTGTGGTAGCACCTGTTAGGGTCCCAGCTAGGGGCAAATAGTACATATGTATAGTAAAATTACCAAGAATACATTTTTAAAGCAGAATTATCAACAATAGATTTTATCTGCAGTTGAACCCCTAAAATTGTGTTCAAAATATTTAGATTTTGGCATGAAATAACCTATAGTGATTGATATGCCACCAAATAAAATCAACCAGCCAGCATGACATGAATCCATATAATATCCCACAAATTTCTTAAAGAACACAAACTATATTCCAAAATATAATTTCAACAAAACCATAACATATCACTGCCTCTATTAATTATGTCCTCAGAAACATGTATATGCACAAAAGCTGAGTATCATCTACCATGTATTCAATTGTGAAAGCAGAATAACATATATTCTTATTGCTTCAAAGCTCCCAAGAAAATTAAATTTTGGTATTGAATGACCCATGAGGAGTTAATATGCCATCAAACAAATCAATCAAAACATTTGAAGAACATAAGTTATGAATCTTTTTTTTTAATCATTTCACCCCAACCAAGCAAGGCAATAATGCCACTAAGACACAAGGGGTTACTAAGAGGGAAAGAGAATGAGAAGACTTTAATTAGGAGAAAAGACAATAAAAGAACATGATTCAAGAAGACAGAAGATGTTGCATTTAAATTTTTGAAGATCATAGTTTGAAGGAAAGCAACCGACCAGGAGAGTTCTATAGGGGAGAAAAGAAACGATTAGAATAGAACTTATGCACTTACATTTAACTTGTTCAACAATAAAATAATGAGATCTAGTAGTATGCTTAAATTCATGTGGTTGAGGTACCAAGGAGGAAAACCTTGAAAAGACAGAAAGAAGCCACATTGTAACAATAGGAAAGTGCCTGAAGTCAAGATGCCAAGTCAGTATCATTAACATTACAGACTCTTTTTTGGATTTTGTCGACAATCACAAGATATATAGTAGGAACACCAGACCAGATATGGTAGCAATATTCAATGCACTGATGAATGGTAGATGTGCAAGATGGATTCTGGTAAGAAAAATTGTCTAGCATGACACAGTGAACCAACTTTCCTAGCAGCAAAACTAGCAATTGATTCAATATAATCATTTCACTTCATGTTAGTGGAAAATGTGAGAACAGGAAGGCACAATGTGTTACTCTCTTAGAGGTTAACATCAGCCATGCTGAGGGCAAAAATCGTTCTCTATGATGATTAAAAGATACCGGTTTTGTTTTGGAGGCATCAAAGTTTACAAGCTGTTTCTTGCCTCAGTTAACAACTGATTGAAGGCCATTTTTGATAGCAGCTGCCAATTTTACTCTATCAGACCATTCAGACTGTGTTCATTAAAAGAATTATTCACAATTCTGAATATAAAAATCTTAACAGTTTATCTCATAGATTTTCAAGTGAAGCAAATTCAGTCCTCATTGAATTCTAAAATATTGTAGCCATGTACCAATTTAAACTATGCTTATTAATTATTTGGTGCATTTTTATGGTGCAATAGTTGAACAAGTAATTGCTACTCAATGAGTTTGATCCTTACTGGGTTCCACACATGGGAGCTTGAGTACATAAAGTGCTTTGATATAGTGTAAGGTTTAGAAAGGTAACTGAGTAACTCATTACTTCTGAGTTCAGTTATCACTAACATTTTACTCCTTTGTATCAGGTAAAATTTAATACTTTGTAGCCTACTTTATGGCATAAGAGGTGTAGAAAATTTCTTGACCCAACTTATTTTCCAAAATTTGATCAAATTGCAAAATATCAGTTTTTTTTCTTTGGTATGGTTTCTCAGCACTCTCTCATATATTGCACATTGGTACCAGTGTTCAAGTGCTGCTAAAAGGTCAAGATTTCAGATGTAGATTTTTATACAGAAATGGACTCTCTCCATTTGGAAGATTGGTGCCACATAATCTTCCAACCCTTTTTCTCTTCTGCCTAACAAAGACTGGCTTATTAAATATTTCTAAACACACATATATTTAGTCTTTTTTCTTTTCTTTAGAAACTATTTAAATTGAAATAAAAGTTGGTCGATTTTATCTAGCGCTGATTTGAAATTAATCAATTAACTGTTTTAATGGAATTAAAGTAGAAATATTTAAAGTTTGGTTCCTAACAATCGTCCCTCATTATCAAACTGTCTGGAAATTTTAGTGTGCACTTTGGTAATGATTAATAAGCCCATTTACAACTCTTGCTAAATACAAGAGGCATAGAATTATGTATTGCAGGATGGTATTCACCATCTGTATGATTATATGCACATGAAAGTATAGGCCTTTATTAACCCCCAAAGAGGATATAGTGTTGATACAGACCTTATTTAGGAATTTGTACACATTGAGTTGTATTTGCGATCATTTAGTGCAGGGGTGGCCAACCTTTTGATTCCATGTGCCAATATTTTGTACGATTAATTTAAATGCGCCACACAAACATTCACTTCCTTTCAATACGTGTTGTAATATGGACATATTTTAAAGTCAGCATTTTTAACAAAAAGAAATGGGACAAACACAAATCAAACTTTTAGCACTTTCGCAAAGGATGTGCAATAAATATAAAATCACTGAAATGAATGAGTAGAAGAGGCTTAGTCTCTTTTCATCAAAAGGATGCAATGCGCCACTTGTAAGCATCCAATGCGCCACAGGTTGGCCATCCTTGATTTAGTGTAATCCATCTACATTATCAGTAGATTGTATGTTAAGTAAATTCAAGCTCATATTTAGGATATTACAATCTTTTTTTTTTGTCACTGTGTGTGTATGTACACACACACATGCCACCAGAATAAACTAATTAGGTGAAAGGAAATTCCCACAAAAATAAACCCTACCAATTCAGAACCTGCATTAACAAAACTCAAAAGTGTTTCAATGACAGAACTTATTCAATAACCAAACGCAATCAGAATTAAGATCCCCACTAACAGATATATTTGGTTCCTATAACATTAAATCAATTTTCAATAGTCAATTATAAAATATTTAGCTCATAAGCAGCTGCTGTCTAAAAGACAAGTTAGTATTTTGGCTGGTATTGGTAGAAGTAGCCTAGTTCACTTTGTTGATATTAACATAATTGGTTGGAGTTTAAATCCGCCCACAAGAATTTTAGGTTTAAGTATGTTTTTAGCATTACCATGTCCTTGTTAGTTTGTAGGCTTGAGCACATTTGTCCAAACAACACAACCACAAAAAATCTTGGTTAAATCAACAAGCAAAAATTACACTGGCCTACAAAAATTTTTTTGTTGAAATGGTTCAAGGAATATCACGGCTAATTATAAACAATTTCATTGCACTGAATTCGAATATCATAGTCAAATGCAAATCAAATAAAGTTCAAATCTGAGGTAAGATGAAAAGTGAGGTAAGAAGAAAAATGCATCAAAACACAAATATGTTAGATTAAATATGAAGTTACAAAATTAAAAAGAACTACAACTTTGACTTGCTTGATTTTTGCAAATGATCCACAGTTTTGTCTCTCTTCAGGTTCCAACAGTAATCTACCATCATTCTTTTATACCATCTTCTTTGATGCCTGTCCCCCATGACTTTTATATCCTGATGAAAGGATATTTCTATTTGTTCATCACTTATATTGTCACAGTTTTCTGGAAACCTGTTCAAATGACTATGCAGAAAATATAACTTGATACTCATGTTAGCATCAAGCCCCAGATAGTTTGCTAACATCCAATCAATTAGTTCCCTATAGTCGTCTGTTTTGCAATTACCAAGAAAGTTTTTACTACGGCAACAAATGAAATTAAAGCATTTGATTCAGTAACATTCTTAAGAGTTGATGAAGTTGTCATCCTTGATGGAATTTCAAATGTCAAGTCTATTAAAAATACCTTGTTCAGTTTTTAGATCAGGAAATGCACTGCAAAAGTACTGAAAACATTGACTTTCCTTGTCAAACACTTTCAAAAAACTGTTTTATGAGTTATAATTTGATATGAAAAGGAGGAAGATGATTTTTATCTCTGGGGACTAACAGATCAGTTATCATATTTTTCTTTCTAACTTTCTACTTTGACCAGCCATTCTTTTCTATTCCAGTGTTAATCTCTGACTCTACTGTCCCATAAAAGAAACATAGGAAGTTTATGTAGCCTCATTGCTGCCTAAGTAAAAAGTTAATCATTTTCAGGTCAACACAAATCATCCAGTTATAAAGAAAATAATTTATTCTTTCCATTACCTTCTTGATTGGTTCATGCTTTTCTTTCAGTGTTGTAGAATGCCCAATTGGTATTGATGTTTATACATTGGTGTTGTGCACAAATTTTCAACTATGTTTTGAGCTATTAATGAATAATATCCATGGATTTGCATCATAGTCCTGAATATCAAAACACAGTAAAACTCTTTCAACATCATTACAATATACAAGTTCATTGAAGTATGAGACAAATTCAGCATCTCTTTTGTGACAAAATGTAACTTTTCTTCCTTCTGTAAGGAGATTTTGCTTTGGTATTATGATCTAGAAATAAAATAAAGTCTAATAATAACATTGTATTCTGCTTGAAGTCATTGCTTTGGTATTACGGTCTAGAAATAAAATAAAGTCTAATAATAATATTGTATTCGGATAGAAAGTAAAAGAAGACTTTATTTTTACCCTCAATTCATACTTAACATTACACATATCAACTAAATTCAATGAACCTATATAAAACAGTAAACCTATTTTATATAGATCATGTTTATAATTATATGTTATGCATAAAATATACAGGCATGTACATACGACTGCTAAGACTGTATAGTTTGATTATGAATAGTCTTTAATAGTTTGAATACCAAAATGCACTGAGCTGTCTATAGACATTGTCAGTTACTAAAGTAGTCAGATTTTGGTAGAATAGATTCTGTTTTTTACAGAGCCATCATTTATCATTGTGATATCAGATTATTTTCTATTAATAAAGATTGATTTGAATTGATTATGATTTTAGATTTTCATTTTATAATCTGATAACTGTGAATTCACTTGATAAAAAAATGAGGTAAAATGAACATTTTTGCAAAAATGAGACATTTTGGTATAGAGATAACAGTAACTACTATAAGAAAATGGACGTCATTTTTTAATTTTGCACCTTCAAAATTGCCAAGAAAAAGTGTTTCCATCCTTGCACCAAAATATGTTGACCAGTGCTATTAGAAGAAAAAAACCTGTAATTTGCACAGGAATACTAAAGTATTTTAGGCTTTAGTGACCCAGACAAAAACGCAGCAAAGTTTAAAAACAGTGATATAATTAGTTCAGTGTATATTTAAATAGGTATGCAACATTACTTAAGAACAGTTTGAAAGATCAGAAGACCTTGTAGAAAGGAAGAGAATACTAGTCAAAAACATTTAATGAAACAATGAGAACATTTAACAATTCCATATAAAACTTAGTCAGTAGATTCTTAATGTAAATACGTAATATAAATTGGAATCTCTACAGAGTGCAGTAGGTATTTGATAGCTGTAGTCACCAACTCGGATATAGCCAGCTTATTAAAAGTGTCCACATTTCCTAACAGTCTGCAAAATCTTCAAGTAGAATCACCATCAACTGCCTTGTGGCCTTTTTTTTCTTATTCTTGTCTATGAAAATGTTTTTAGCTTTGGGAAGAATAACAATTCATTCAGAGCCAAATCTAAAGGGTCAGGGATATCAAGTCTGAGTGATGCAATGTTTAACCAAAAAAGAAACAACAGTGTGACACTTAGTTGATCAATTCACTTGTTCATTATAAATAAAGGGTCACAGAGTGCATAAGCTAGCATTTCACTGTTTTGTGATGTCAACAAACACTCATTGCCACTTTTGTAATGTCAGCGAATACTTGTTGTCACTTTTGTAATGCTCGTTGTAGTAGAGACTTTATGATCGCAGATTAAACTATAGTAACACTGTTGAACAATACTGGTGTCAGACAGCTTTGAATAACACATGCACTAATAGTACTTGGTCAATAATACTCACTTGAAAGTAACCACCAAATAGTGATCCACATAGTGATCAGTATAGAGAACTAGTATAGTGAATAGTATAGAGATAGAGGATAGTGTAGAAATAGTGATCCTTATAGTAATAGAGGATAGAATAGAAATAGTGATCAATTAGATGCCACATTAATTCCCATATATACATTTTCTTTATGATCATGTGGTCTACTTATTAGAAATGGAATCACCTATTTTTGCTCACTGGTGATCTGTGTTTAAATTCCAGTATCAGCAGCGACACTTTATTCCTATATAACACACTGCCAACTGAATAACCCCTCAGGAGAGCGTTTGTTCATACATGCTGAGTAAAGTTTTCTTGGATTGATTGCCAAGTTACTTCATAGCCATGCAATTGTTCCCCAAGGTATTCAAAATGGCTGGATACATTGCAGATAGGCCTTGGACACACTTCACAAAAATATAGACTTTAACAAGTTATCTGAGTACTCCTGGATCCATTAATGATTCTATTGAGATGAAGTGTCTTGTTTAGTTGGTGAGATAGCTACATATATTCCACCTCATTCCAACAATGATTGATGTTTCAGTTCACATATATTGATTTGACTTTGACCTATCCACATACTGATCTTTCTTTTCGTCATTGTAACCTATACAAGTCAAACTCTTTTGACACTATTCAGAGGCACACTGTCAAGATCATTTCTTGTAAGAGTAACCTATACAGCCTAAAACTTAAACTTTAATAGAAGCTGTAACTTAATTTATACAATCTAGAATTTAAATGACAGCTTCCTTGCCTTTTCTACATTAATCAAATGCATTAAATTCAATCGGCTTTTGAAGTTTTTAATCTTAGTTTGTATGAAAATCAAAACTTGATTATTTACAGGTGAAAATGATGCTAATAAGTGATCAGTTCAACTGGAGGAAAATTACCACTAGTCAATTTCTGTCATGTGATTCCAAAGATTTCTTTTTCTCTGTTCCACTTGATAGAATCAGAACACTGTTATCTGTTGTACTGAATTGACCTTTTTACAATTTGTGTAAAATGGTTGAGTTTAATTTCACTTTACACAGAGGCGATATGAATTTGGTCAGGGGAGATAATATATAAGACAATTTTGAAAACACTTTATTTTGACATATTTTGCTGATCAAAGAGCATCATCAGCAAAATGGATTTTTGGATGCTTTATGATCTGTGAAACATGACAAAATATGAGTTTTACAAATTGTATTATATCTTCATCATTTCAATGGATTCTCATACTAAGTTAAATATCACACATACAGATGCAGACACTCGTCCATGCTTAGAATATTGCTGCCACATATGGTCTGGTTCTACTCCTATATATTTATAGATCTTTGACAAAATCCAAAGTCTTGACCTAGTTATCTCAGCTTCAGTTACTCTCACATTGCCATAATATAGCTTCCCTGTGACATTTCTATAAATACTTTTATGGTAAGTTTTCTAATTAAATTTTCTCTATGGTACCTAGACTATATGAATTTAACTGCAGTACTATTGGCAGTTAGGTCTCATCATTTTACAGTTGAAATGACTAGAAGTAACCATAAGTCTATGCCAACAGTTTCTTTTCTTGCACTTCTCGCTTGACTTCTTGCTTTCCAGTTAACTTTGATCTTCAAAAATTTAAATGAAATATCAGTCATTATCTTCTGTCTTCTTAATTCTTGTTCTTTTATTGTTCCCTTTCCTTAATGTTTTTCTTTTTCTCATATTCTCTTACACTTTTTAACCCCTTGCATCTTAGTGACTTTATTGCCTTTCTTGGGATGAAATGATATATATGTGTGTGTATTTAGGTAGCAATCCTTCATTTATGAAACTGTGTTCGGAAAATAAAACATCTCTATGATAGTAAAAACATAATACACACAATGCACACACTCAATGAAACTGAAAAAATAAAATCATCCTTGATAATGGCTAAAAGTATAGCTGAAAGCGCTAGGAATTATAGAACATTTGGACAGTTTCTACCTCCTCTGTGTCCAAAAAAGAAAACCCTTGTTCAAACACAAAAAAATTAAATAAAAAGCTTAATTGTAGTACCTTGGCTGTTGTTTTTAATGAAACACACATACACACACACATATATATATTAAATACACACAATATATATATATATATATATCAATCAATAAATATTTGCTCTCAGATCCTTTTTCTCTGCCTATTTATATAGTTGGAAGTGGTCAGACAATCTGAAAAACTTTATCTTTTAATATCTATCACTCACAATTGAAAGGCTATTTGGTGGCTAAAATGATTTTTACCTTTGGCTTATTTGAATCTAATTACATATAGAATTATATAAAAATATCTAATTGCAGATAAACTGCTGCTATTGACTTCGACATATGAAATTGTCTGTACTTGAAGTAATTTTGAAAAAAAATTATTAAAAATATTTTTAAATTAGCACAATAGTTCACATAAAAGTAGTCAAAATTGTTTATAGGAAATTTTATAGCGTAATGTAAAGTTTCTGTGGTAAAATACTGGTTGGTAACAATATTGCAACCTTGTTAAAAATTTATTGTTAGGACTTTGGTTTAAGAGTTTTTCCTGCTCATTAGAATCAATAAGGAATCTATAAGCAGTTATATTTTATGGGAGTGGGATGAAAACTTTAGATTGTAGTACTTCTATGGAGGAATACTGGATATGCTCTGCAAATTGTAGATAGATATATTATTTGCGTTTACACATATAAATTATCTTGTACATTTGTGTCTTGTATGTGTATATATGCAGGAGAAGCCATTTATTATAATTGCAAGTTATGAAATGTTATTAAAATCAATCAGTCCTTAATACTTTCAGTTTTAATAAGTAAAGTTCAGTTCAAAAAATTTCAGATTAATTTTTTATATGTAATTGTTTAAAACATTTATAAAAATTAATGTAATTTCTTCCAATTTCTATAACCTTTGCTTAATATTATCAGTTGTTTATTGTTATTTAAAAGACTGTCCAAAAATGATTATAAGAAGCAGATTCATGTGTGCCTATATATATATATATATATATATATATATATATCCTGGTATCTCAGGAATAACTCAAGGGAAAATCTATCTTTTAAGCCTATTAAGTAGAAGCTTTGCAAAAAAACTTTACCAACTCAAGTAGACTTATCCCCCAATAGTTCCTGCATGCTAATTTTGACCCTTTCTCCTTAAGCAAGGAAATAATGATTGAACCAACCCAGTCCTGAAGTACAGGTTCCCCTGACCAAATGTCTGAAATTATATGATGTATCACTTCAGAAAGCTTGTTACTGCCCCATGAAGTAGAACTTTGACTGGAATGCTATCAAGAACTGGTTCCTTCTCGATATTAACTTCTTTTATTGTTTTCTAGATAATTTCCATAGTAGTATGATATCCAGCATCCCATGGATGATATCCAACTGAGGCAAGTTATTGATATCTTTGTTAAATATTGAAAGAGTATAAAAAAGATCTGTAAAATGTTCAGTTCGGAGTTTCATTATACCCACCAGGTCCTTTGACTTTAGTGGTACCACAGACAAAGCCTGTGAACCAAGCGTCTGCTTAATCAGGTGATTAATTTTTTGCGTCCTTTCAATCATAAACATCCAGAGCTTGCAAGGAAATATCTGACCATTTGATATTTGTGAATACTAATTGGAGATCCTTACAAATAGCACAGTCTTACAACCTTGAAACATCGATATGTTTAAGAATCCTTGGCCTATTATATCTTATTTTATATTTGATGCTGAGTTTCATCTTGGTATATATCAAACTACAGTTCATGCCACATTCAGCACCACACATGAGTTGGACAGAGCATAGATCCTGAAGATCTTGTTTACAACAAATGACATAATCATGAATGTACCCATGTTTTGATCTTGGATGAATCTAATTAATTTATGGTCAATTTTTTTTTGTTAAAAGGAGTTGCAGATGATTAGTTCAAACTCAGTGCAAAGCTGAAGAAGGTGCAGTCCATGACTATTCATTTTTTCCAATGTCTTCCAAGTACCGTGATCCTTACCAACCCTAGCATTGAAATCAGCAAGGAGGAGAATTTTGCTTGCTTTTAAAAGCTTTGTGATGGTAATTTGGAAATTTTGGTAGAAAGCCAGTATAGATTCCTCAGAATTGGTTAGAGTTGGATCATAAATACAAAAGACAGTAACAAAATAGAAGTACTCGAAGGAACATGATTCTATCACTAATACCTTGAGGCTGCTCAGAATACTTGGTTAACTCAGTACAAATAGCAAAACCTGTTAATGTTGTTGTTATTGCCCTTGCCTTTTGGTTGTTGTTTAGTGCCACCAGGTGGTGGCTTCTATAAACTATGAGCTGCCATATTGAAAATGTTTCATTTATTCAGTTGTTGATATTCAGACTAACAGGAAGATTACCTTATTGCAGATGAAATTGATTCATTGACGATTAACACATGGTAGCAGATTATAGCTGATCTGCAACAAAAATGAAGTGAATTTCCTTTTCTATTTTTCTGTTACTTTTAAAGTTTTGTGACTCTAAGATTTAAAATTTATGTAAGAATGGATAATTCTAATACATGTTCTTCCAAATGGCTTCCAAAACTAGACAATGAACACTGGAAGAAAAGCATACATATTTGGAGTAGGTCAGAAACAGATGTAGACACTATCATCCAAAAACTGGTAGAATTATTTCTGCCAGATAAGGGGTGATGGCAATTTGTTGCCTTTAATAATTTGTACAATTTGAGTAGAGCAGCAGAAACAGAAATAAAGGATTTTCTTATTAATTTTGACCACACCTACTTTAAGTTTAGACAAGAAAACCTGGCTCTTCCAGACCCAGTAATGACATTTATGCACCTTTCATGTAAAAACGTTCCTGAGAAAGATGCACACTTAATAATGTCATCATTGAAGGAAGTGTCTTTCAAAAATATGAAGGAGAAACATATTTTTGGCCATTCAGTTACTCATTCAAATATCGATAAATGTACTCTCCAGCCTGAGATAAATATGGAAAATCAGGACTCCATTTTTACAGATAGATTCAAACATGAACAGGGTCAACCATATACTTGTGCCACCCAGGATGGTTGCACTTCAACCAGGCAACTTCTGATAGAGTCACATAGCTGTAAATTAAATCTTGTGGGTCGTGGTGGGCAGGTTTCAAGATGGGTTATATGCAACTCAAAATTTCATTGGGTTTTGTGAATGAACTCATGCATATAAGAACAGTGATCAAGATCTGCAAAGGAATACATCAGAAAATGTTCTGTTGTCCTTGTTTGTGAGTCATACTAATGGTACAAGGTTGCAATCCCTGGTGAATGATGCGAAGGGTTGTGCTATTTTGGACTCAGTGTTTGACCACTGTGTGTGGTAAAGGTTGACTTCAAGAATATTTGAATTCATTAAGTGATTATGAGTGGTTTTTAATTGTGGAACAAACCTTTGCTTTTACATTTTCTTTTGTTGATGATGCTACAGTTGAATCTGCAAAGAAATTGACTATTCTCTGTTTGATTGGAAATATGAGGTCAGAAATAACTACTGATGTTGTCGAATGTGAAATACCTTTACTTTTAAGCAAAAATTCAATGAAAAAAGCAAACATGATTTTGAATTTTCAAAATGATAATCTGTTGGAAAGAGAATAATTAAACTGCAGCCCAAACACTTCAGGCCATTATTCTTTACTATAGACAACTAGATAATGCTACTTGTAATTTGATCATGTTCTCATAAATGATAGATACAAATCAAATTGCATAAGCATTTTGATCACCCTCATCCCTCAAAACTCATAAAGTTGATTCATGATGCAAATATAAATAATCATAAACTTGAACATGAAATTAAATCTGTATCAGAGAGGTGTGAAACTTGTACCAAATTCAAATGAACCCCTCCCAGTCAGTCTTCCTATGGCAACTGAATTTAATGAAATTATGGCTTTGAATCTGAAAATATAGGGCAAAACTTTCTTGTGATTGTGGATCTGGCAGCTCGTTTTTTTTGTGAAGCGAGGGCAATTCAAAACAAAATGGCTTCCACTGGAAGGTTCTTCTCCGGTTGGATAACCATTTTTAATACTATCTGACAATTGGTGTGAATCCAACAACAGTGAAATACGGGAGTTGGGTGAATCCTTCAACATGACAGTGATGACAACAGCAGCAGAAAGTCCTTGGAGTAATGGTGTATGCAAGAGACTTAATGCTGTTATTGGTAACATGGTAAATAAAATTATTGCGGATACTCAGTGTGATTTGGATGTTGCTTTGGCGTGGTCTATTTAGACTCACAATGCACTTGTCAACAATTCTGGTTTTTCCCCTAATCAATTGGTTTTAATCCAAATGTTCCAGATAGATATCTTCCATAATAATCTTCCCACATTGGAATCTGTCACTACATTTACTATAATGAGGAAAAATTTGAATGCATTGCACCTGTCTAGGCAGAAATTTGTAAAGCTTGAATCTAATGAAACAATAAGAAGAGCACTAAGGAGTAATATCCTGGATATTAATATAAAAGATTTAAGAAATGGAGATCAAGTATTTTATGAAAGGAATGATAGCCAAGAATGGCATGGGCCAGGTATTGTGATTGGATGTAAGGGGAAACTAGTGTTAGTTTATCATGGTTCAGAGTTCACACTTGTCACTTGGTTAAAGATCCAAATGCTGGTCATTATTCCTGTTAAGACTCAAGTCGTATTTCAAATTACAATGAACAACAAAATAATTCTCCACAAACTCCTTACTCTCTCTCTTCTTACCCTCCAGAGGAATATAATGATGATGAAGATATCCTTCAACCTGTTCTAGAGAAACAAGAAGCTAACATTTCAACAAGGTCCAGATGTCCTCCACAGGAGAAGCTTGCTGCATTTGGACCCAGGAAGGGTGGTGTGTCTCTTCCCAAATCAGGAGATGACATAGAGTGCAAGTTGACTGCTGATGAAGAATTTCAGTGAAAGAAGATGAAAGTGGTTAGCAAAGCTGGTAAATCCACTGGAAAAAAATAAGATGGTTGTTCAGGTAGGCCAATCTGCACTGTTGTCCTCTGTTTGTGATAAACATATAGAGAAGGCCAAAGAGTTGAAGAAACAATAGAGTTTTTGTATAGGTTCCTAATTTGGGACAGGATGGAATATCTCCAAGATGGGTATATAGCGAAAAAGAGACATCAAACAGGCCCTGTTCTCAAAGCAAGACTGGTCACTCGGGGATTTCAGGATAAAGGAGCCAAAACTGTTCATACAGATTCCCCCATACAGATTCAAGGAAGGTTTGCACATTGTTTTAGCCATCATATCATCCTCAGCATGGACTTGCAACTCTATGGACATAAAAACTGCCTTTTTACAAAGTAATGATTTTGAAAATAATGTTTAACTTGCCCCACTTCCTAAAGCTAATGTACCCAGTAATTGTTCAAAGTGTGCTTATGGTCTTAAGGATGCTTCCTGATCATGGTATTTGACAGTCAGAGGTGCCCTATTGGAATTGGGAGTTACCGTATGTAAATATGACTAAGCAGTGTTTACTTGGTATCATGGGAAGCAATTGCATGGCGTTATTTCTGCTCATGTTTATGATTTTTGCTGGACTGGGACTGAACTTGTTTTAAGGTGAAGTAATTGATTGGACCCTAAAGAAATTTGTAGTGAAGTAAAGTCCACCTTCAAATATTTGAGAATGGAAGTATCTCAAAAGAGTAAATTAGTGAGAATTAGTCAGGATGCGTCTCTAAAATCCATACCCATGCAAAATAAAAATAATGAAGAGGAACTTTCAGAGTCTGAGTATACCAATGTCAAGAGGCTTATTGGTCAATTAAATTGGTTGGCCAACCAGACCAGACTTGTGCTTTGATGTATGTGACTCCTGTTCTTTTCTCAAACAAAGGAAAATTGAAAGTATTAGAAAATAAAAACTGTAAAAAAAGGCAGAAATCTCAGCTGACCATACAAGATCTAGGAGATTTAAGATGGCTAAAAATGGTTGCTTACAGTGATACTTCTTTTGCTAATCTAAATGATGGAGGCTTCTTGTTGATAGTAACGGCAACTAAATGCTTATTTCCTGACCATCAAGACATCTAAAGAGAGTTGACGAGCACACAAGCTGCTGAGACACTGGCAATGGTTGACAAATAGCTAACTCACTTACCAGGTGAGGTGTTCCCTCATCCAGGATTCTTTGACATATTATAGAGCCCAAAGAATATTTGACTTAAGTGTTATAAAATGTCTTTGTTGCCTGTGTTATTATGTACTCTGTGTGCCTCTGAAGAAATGGGGGAAGTGTTAATGTTGTAGTTATTGCCCTTGCCTTTTGGTTGTTGTTTAGTGGCACCAGGTGGTGGCTTCTGTAAATTGCTGGCAGCCATATTGAAAATGATTCAATTGTTCAGTTATCAATATTCAGACTAACAGGAGGATTACTTTATTGCAGATGCAATTGATTCATTGACGATTAACACCTCAGTCATGTTTCTCATCCTTTGGATTACCCTTCCAAAAGAAAATGTAACCCTACTCAAATTCTGTCAGCTGGTCATTTCCACTCTGACTTATTTAAGAGAGTGCAGCTATATCAATATATATATATATATATATATATATATATATATATATATATATATATACATGAATTATTCACACAAAACTAATGCAAAGGTTAATGATTTAAATGGCGAGACATCCATCATCGCAAACAATTCAAATAGTACACAAAAACCTCCAGATCCGTTATGAATGAATTGATCCTTGTTTATATAAATTTCTGCCGTATTAATAACTCATTTTCAATAACATTTCGGATACAATAACACATATATTTTCGATGTCCTCTTATTACTAAGAGAAAAAAAAAACAAAACAAGAACAACATCTATTATATACCTGAAGATGTCTGTAGGAACAGACGAAAGCTTGTAGTAAAAAATAACAACTAATACGGCAGAAATTTATATAAACAAGGATCAATTCATTCATAACGGATCTGGAGGTTTTTGTGTACTATTTGAATTGTTTATGGCGATGGATGTGTCGCCATTTAAATCATTAACCTTTGCATTAGTTTTTGTGAATAATTCATGTATTTGTAAATTGATTGCACGTTTATTGTAATATATATATATATATATATATATATATATATATATATATATATATGTGTGTGTGTGTTACATATATTTTTATATTTATACATATTCTATCAAACATGGACATAGGAATCAGTACTGTATGGAGACTGTCATTTGCATGCTTTGGTAAATCTTCAGACCAATTGCATGACCGAGACCACTTAATCTGAAAATTACATTGAAGCATGAAGATGACAGTCACTAAACAGTGTTGATTCCTATGTCCGTGCTTTATATATATTTAAAAGCTCTATCTATTGACCATTCTTCACCTATAAATGTAGCACATTTTAAACAGATATATCCAAACATAAATATCCAAAAGAATCCGAATTTATGTTTGGATATAAAATTTTTCTGGATGAATGTCAGAGAAATTATAATGAACAAACATGCCAAGCTGATCCCTATCTCTGTGGGGACACTTTTCTTCTGGGTGGCTGATTCAAACCAAATGTTTCTTTTTCTTGGCTTTTTCATTCAGAGGAATCATAAATGTTTATTTATAGGTGTGATTGGTTGTGAATTGACAAACGCCAGCAAAATCAAGTGGAACTGTGCCACCAACACAATACCAGCGATAAAAGGAGTCATATGCTGATGAGTTTAGAGTCAGCTAAATGGTAACCATGGTGATCTGAAGGAACTTGAGGACCAATGAATTGGTGACATTACTGGTTGCCATTGATATGGGTCAACAACGGAGTTACAGTCTGAACTTTGTCTCTTTTTGAGTAGTGTTGTTGGGCAGGATAATTGCTCTGTCTGACACAGAGCACTGTTGTTTACAGTTTAGGGATGCGTCTGTCTTTGATTTTGTTTTTTCCCAGTGTATATTTCCTTTTTGGTGGGGGAGGGGAGATTTATTTCTTTTGATTTTTATTTTCTCTGGTCACATGGCAGACTTTTTGTTTTATAATACTTTTTTTCGTATATATATATATATATATAAACAAATATAAATAATAAATATAAACATAAAAAATAATACAATATTTAAATAAATAATAGAAACAACTATGATATAAACTTAATTTATTAATAAACAAATATTAAAGTAAGCACATATTCATGTGTGTGTACTTGGACATGTATACATGCACACACAAATGAACACCAAAAAATGAACAAACCTAATCCCTCCCCCATAATTAATATCTCAATATATAACAAGGCAAAATTAAAAATGAAACATTAAATAAATGATAAATAACATATGATACAAGCATACACTTATTTTAATTGCATACACAACCTAACAATTACATATATGCACATGGATGCAGCATGTATGCAGTACATGTGTAGATGTGCAGGAGTGTGTACTATATACATATGTCTGTGTGTGTGTGTGTGTACGTACATGTAAAATGATATTTAAAAATTTAAATAACTTCACCATTTACACACTAGTCTATTGTTAACAAAGCACAGACCTAAGTATACATGTATCCACATACAAATGTACACATATGTATGCCTTTATACACACGCAAATAAATGTGTACATGTGCATATAATTACAGACATATGAACATAAATTCTAACAATAATAAACAAACTTAATTATAAATCTAACCTATAATTAATACTTATGATATCACCAAACCCAATTAAAAAACAAATAACCCAGTTAACATATATAAATATGTCTATGTATGTATGTATGTTTTTAGTATGTATGTATGTGTGTGTGTGTGTGTATATATATATATATATATATATATATATATATATATATATATGTAGGGTGGAGTAGTGGAAAGCAGCTCAAATGAGAGCCGAGTTTGAATTCCAGTTGAATCCATTACATTCACTTATGTGCTAATGCCCTTGGGAAAGGTATTAATCCTTTTCTTCTCCCTCCAGCTATGGATAAATAGCAGTACAGACTGGGTTCTATAGCCTTGGATGGCAACTGCTCTAGGAAAAGGACAACTCTGAATTCAAACCTGCAGAGTGTTCTTTGGGGACCTTGTGTCACATAGTGCACCAGATCTCTGTATTCAGCCCTTCAAAAAGTGTGGTTGATTCTGCACAAAACCTTTACCGATATAATCAAATCATATGTGCCGAAGTCTGGCTGTCAGTTCCTAGGAACTGAGCTGCTTGACGCACATATGTTGAATAAAACAGGAGAGTCCACTATATATATATATATATATATATATATATATATGTATGTGTGTGACCATGTGTATTTACCATCTAAGCATTAACATTATTGGTATCAGATATATATATATATATATATATATGCGTCTTTGTCGTGAGCATTTTATTTTTGACCTTATGTAAAAATTATATATAGTGAATCGTCTTAACAGTCTTTTTTTTGCCACAGAATTTAAGACTGAATATACTGTGGATTTCATGTTCATAAAAATATTAGATACTGCACAGTGTATGGGAGTTTTGAACCTTAAATTACTATATATATATATATATAAAACAGTTATTGGTCAGAGTTAAATTAGACCCAGAAACAGTTGAATTAAAAAATGCTCAATACACATATAAAGAAAATAAAAAAAATAAAAATCAGATCTTTTAAATTTCAAAAATTAGTAGATCAGCCAATCACACTACTTTTGTTTCAACCTTTCCATCAGGTGATATAGGCCAAATGATTTGGCATATATCACCTGAGGATACCAAAAGACTGAAACCAAGTTAGTATGGTTGGCTGATCTTCTAATTTTTTAAATATATGTGTGTGTGTGTGTCAGTGTGACTGTGCTTAAGTAATTCCTTTTAGAGTTTCAGTATATAGAGTGCTTCAGTGATTTAATACAAATGAGACATCCGGTTCATTTTGTTGTTTTTTTTTCCTTTTTTACTTCCTGCTATTGAGTGCCATTTTCTTGTTTTGGGGCTGACACAGCTAATCTCTACCAATTCATTTCATCTCTCTGGTGTAATGGCACTTATTCAAATTGTAAATACTTTTAGTCGATGGCATCATTTTTTTCCTCCCTCTATAGACAATCCTATTTGATTATGATGATGATGCTGCTGTACTACTTACATCTGCTGTTATAAACTGACTACCTCTATCCCTTTCTTTAATTTTATATATATATACACATATATATATATATATACCTAGGTATACAGTTATGAAAAAAATTTAAATGAATCCTAGAACTGCTATTATAATACTGGTATAATATTTACTGTACACCTACTTTTGCAGACCAACCCCCGCCCCCAACGTTTGGGTGGTGTGTACAGAGAGTTTGAACAAAAAACAAACACGACTTTTTCCATTCTTGCAACAATATAAAACAATGTAAAAGAAAAAAAATGTCTGAAATGAAGAATTGCAAGCACTCTATATCAAGCACAAAATCTCTGTAAATTCAGTTGTCATGCCATTCCATAAAAATTGCTGAAATCTAATAGCAATAAACTGAATGATATCATTATTCTAAGATATCTACAATGATGAAATTATTGGTATACCTATCCATTTTGAATATTTTTATCCATTTCTCAGAATCTAATGCCTATTTGATGCCAGGTTTTTCATATGTTAAGCATAAAAAAATGGAATATAAAAGTCAATTTTCAGAACAATTGGTTAAATACAACAAATTTGACAAGCGAATTATGCAAAATAGGAAAAGACAAAATTATTCATAAAGTATAAAAAACAGAAAAAAATGAACAATTTTCACAATATTAACAATGAATAGTATGGCCTCTCACCAATATAATTTGCTGCAATCATTTTCTAAAGTTTTTTGATGAGATTTGAACAAATCTTTTCTGGGATTTTCTTCCATTCTTCAATGGTTACATGTTCTAATTCTTGAAGGTTTTTTGGTGACTGATGATTTATTAAAACTTTCAATTCTTGCCATAGACTTTCAATAGAATTCAAGTGAGGACTCACTGAAGGCCATGGCAGAATTGTAATCTTTTTCTGAAGTCACACAGTCACTGATTTAAATGTATATTTGGGATCATTATCGCAGACCTAGATGAAGATTTTGTGATGATAGTTGTAGATATTTGTCCAGAAATTTTGATATAGTCTGCAGATTTCATTATTCCTCTTATTGCAATTAATTGTCCAGTAACCCCTTGAGCTAAAACAACCCCAAAACATCATCGAGCTGCCTCCATGTTTTAATGTTGCCACTGTGTTTTTTGGGAGAAAAGCCTCACCTTTCTTGCACCAAATCTTCTGTACATCATTGTGTCCAAAAAGCTCAGTTTTTCTTTCATCACTCCATAGTACTTGTTCCTAAAAGCAATTTTCTTTGTCCAAGAACATTTTGGTAAAATTAAACCGAGCAGCAATGTGACATGGTTTGCAAAGAGAGGTTCATTGTGGTCAGTTTCCATATAACCCATTTCTATTTAAACAACATTGTATTGTGCAAGTACTTATGCTGACACTCATCTTTCGTCTTTCAAAACAATTCTTGGGTTTATATTAACCTCACTATACGGTTTTTGTGCAGTTCTCGGTGACAATTTGGGTTTTCTTCCACATCCAGGCAAATTCTCTGTCATGCCAAATTGTTTAAACTTCTTTATAACGGACTGTACTGTAGATCTAGGGATAACTAACTGGTTTGAAATAGTGATAGGGAGTTGTGGAAGTTAATAATTTTCTGAAGTTAATGTTAATCTCTTTTGTCTTCCCCATTGTGTTGTTAACGTAAGAATAACAATGGTGACACTATATTCACCACGTAATGTTCTTTGCTGGAATTATCACAAATATTATACTGAATAAATAATCTAGAAGGCTTCACCGATGAAATGATTATGTAAATTACTTATACTTACACAAATCCATCAATTTAAAACGATATTTTCTACTGTATGAATAATTTTGTCATTTCCTATTTTGTATAATTTGCCTGTTAAATTTGTTGTGTTTAACCTATTGTTCTGAAAATGGAGTTTTATATTCTTTTTTTGTACTTATTAACATATAAAAAACTGGCATTATACGGGCATTGGATTCTGAGAAATGAATATAAATATTCAAAATTGATCGGTGTACGAATAATTTTGTCATTGAATCTAAATGATATTATATGTGAGTACATGTTTATATAGTTTTAAATGAGCCAATTTTGTTGCTATAATAACTAACATGATCCTTCAAAAGCATTAGATGATGCCAAATTTATTGTATCAAAAATTTTACTGCAATGTTTCATCTTCATGTATTATTTTCATTGCTGCTGATTTTTGTCAAATTTTCTTGTGTCTACCTCCAATATTTTGGTAATTAGAATTTGTGAACCAAAATCAACAACTTTGTGAGAATGCAGTAATAATTAAAGGAAAATAAAGAGAAAAATTAAGAAAATAAAAAGCCTTCTGCACAATTGGTAATATTATTGGAACTAACAATTTTGTACTTCTATGTAATGTGTCCCTTCAGGACATAGGTTATCATGGCTCTCCACATCTTCCTATCTCTTGTGGTCCTTAGCAGAATTTCTCCCTTTGCAAAGACTCTGGATTGCCATTCCACCATCCATTCACACAAACTCATCAAGTCAGTATCCAGATGCCTTCCCCTATTTCTATTATCCTCGATATGCCTTGTGAGTGTTAAATTTTCCAAGCTCTCCTTCCTTATTAGGTGTCCAAGAAATTTCATCAATCTCTTTCTGATTCTGAGTATAAGTGTCCTTTTTGTTACCATTTCTTTTAAGACATCCTTGTTGTTTACTTGCTTCATCCATGGAATTTTCAATATCCTTCTGTCAAACCACATTTCTGTTGCTTCCATTTTCCTTTTCATCTGTGTGGAGATTGTCCAGCATTCAATGCTGTACAAGAAGATTGATAACACTTTGCAATTCTGCATTCTTTTCTTTGTTTGTAACAAAAATTTCCTGTTTTTTAGTATGCTATTTAGTATCTGATATGAGTTTGAATTTCTATGTCGCATTTCCATCATCTGTTTAAAACACTTCCCAGATATTTAATCTTTTGTACTTGTTTAAGGTTGCCATCTTCAATTTTTTCTGTCTTCTTACACTTCATGACTAATCTTTTTTTTTTCTCACTTTCGTTTACTTCCTTGACTAGGAGGCCCTATAGTTTTCTTTCTGTGTCTGCCATCAACACACTGTCATTTGTGTATCTTATATTGTTAAGCATGTGAAACATCAATAATAAGTCCTGGTAAGGTCTCCATCTTACTTAAGATAGCCTGAACAGATCTGGGGAGAAGACACATCCTTGTCTTATGCCCCTTTCTATTTTTTGTACTTCCTCAGTTTGTTTTCTATCCATAATCAGGTGCTTTTCTCCCAGTATAAATTCTGAATTTTTCTAACTCCCTTTCTAAATAGATCTAGTTTTCCTAACTGTTCAAATAGATCTTTGTGCCATACCTTATCAAATAATTTTACATAATAAAACACAAGATTACATCCTTCTGCATCTGTATTACTCTTTCCAATAACATTCTATTCATAAATATTACATTTCTTGTTCTAGTGTGCTTGATGGACCTGAACTGTTTTTGTCCTATTTCCAGTCTAATTCTACTTCACCAGGATTCAAATCATTAATTAGGTTATGTGGCTCATTAAGTTGATTGTCTGAGAGGGCTTGCATTCATTGGCACCTGGTTTTTTAGGTAATGCCATGAAGATGGATCTATTGAGGATCTCTGATATGTTGTCACTTTCATATATTTTGTTTATTACTTCTGTGATCTTATTGATGTTGAAATTGTCCAAGGCTATCACAATCCCATCAGGCTGTGCTGCTTTGTTCCTCTTCATCTTGTCTAGTGCCAATCATACTTCAGACTTTAATATCTCCAGACCTTCCATATCTTTATGTATTGTAGGTTTCTCTTTCATCATAAAATAGATTTTTTTATTCACATAATCCAAACAGTATTATCTTTTAAACCATTTAATATTATATTTATTATACTATGATAATAATGATATATGTAACTTACATATATAACAATTATTTTAATATAAAGTTTTAATGTTAAAGTCTAATATTAAAATAAACATAATTTTAATTTAATTTTTAAGTTTTAACTCTGAATTTTATGGTCTTCTTTTAATGGGGAAACCTCTTTTAAGTCAGCTGTGCTTTAGCCTACTCAGCCACGAAAGACTTCAAAGCAAAGTTCAATTACTCTTTTTAAGAAATGTACATCTTTCAATGGGACCTTTTGAAGCCCATGACTGAACGGTCTAAAACACACCTGGCTTAAAGGTGGTTTTCCCAATAAAAAGAGGCCATAGGTTTGAATCTTGCTGAAAAACATGTTTTCCTTATTAGGACTCGTGAATTCCTAGGCTGGTAGACATCAATTATATGGTTCATTGTTTAAAAAACAAGAACATCTACTCAGACACATGTATCCATTTATTATAATATTTATAGTAATAAGAAATAATGTTGTGTCACAAAAAATTGATTTATTCTTTAGAATAGGTTGTCCTGCTGAGTATACTAATTTGTTTTTATAGAAACAGAGTTGCTACAGCTGAAGAATGTGCTCAAAAACTGAATCTAAGCTATTCAATGGTTCACCATCAACTTCAACAAATTTGAAAAGTCTCTAGACATGGGGAATGGAATCCTTATGATTTGATAGAAGCCAGCCATAAAGTAAGAATGGATATCTGTAATTCTCTACACTCTCATGAATACATCTTGTCATTTGTGTATAGATTAATGACTGGTGATGAAAAATGGATATTTTACAAGAATATAAAGCAATGCGGATGACGACTTTGTCAAGGTGAACAGGATAGAGCACAATATCCAAATGGACTCTATTCAAGGAAAGTTTTTTATAAAAATTTTGGTGAGATTGTATTGCCACTAATCAATGCAACAAACACATCAGAAACCTATTGTCAACAGTTAGTGTTACATTGAAAGAGGCACATTTTGATTTATTCACAAGGTGTGATGTTTCTGTTCTTGTGAGCAAATTGGTTTCATGTTGCAGGTACAAGGAGAGACTTGTATATACTAAGAACATAAGAGGACTTCAAAATAAGATCACTAGAGAGAAAAGAAAAGGAACAACTATAGAGTGAGAAAAACGCATGGTCCGCCATAGATTGCAATCATTGATGAACAACATTAACAACAGCAGGCAGCCAACCTGCTGACTGCAAGCAAGTCCTTAAATAGCCACTAAACACATGCATATTCATCAAGTGATTGTATTTCATGAATTCCACTCATGCATGCATTCTTCTCACATTGCAAATGACCACTGGCATGCAAAACATGCAAAGCATGCAAAGCATTATGTTTGTCCCAGTTTCATCATGATAATGTGTTGTTCTGTACAGAAAATATTATATCTGAAAAAGATTGAAGACCTCAGTTAGGTAAAAATTTCACACCATCTTTATTCTCCTAAACTTGCTCCATACGATTATTACTTATATCAGAACTTACGGAACCATCTTGATAGTTTCCAATTCTACACCTGTTTTAAGAACTAGTCTATCATCTCCAAGTAAAGAAAACTTTTTACAAAAATAGTATTATGAAGCTTGTGAGTTATTGGAAGGAGGTTATAGATATCGATGAAATCTATGTTAATTAATAAATTAATTAAAACAGAAATTTTCAATTTCTTTTCTTGCCTTAAATTCACTTATTTTTCTGTGGTGGTTTGAGGAGGAATTGGAAATTCTGATGCAGGGAAAATAGTGAAATTTATTTAAACATCAGAGTATTTTCCAACATATAATTTTTAATTTTGGGAATCTACTACTGAGTAATAGGAGGTTTTATAGCTTTGGGTCATCCATACTTCAGCTGATCCATGAAACATTGGTAAATTTAAGCAGGCTTTCATCACATATAGTGTGATATGTTTTGTGCATTACAAAATAACATATGCTGAATATAAAGGAGCTTCTCTAATTACAAAGAGAAGAGATTCCAGAAGTTTGTAAGTTCAAATGTTCATAAGTATGTCATATTAAACAATACTAGCCAAATCTATGTCTTACAAACATTTCTTTTAATAATAATTTTAAAATAAATCAGCAGACGATGTTATTTCATTTATGGTAACTGGATTCTTGGCTATTGCCTTACTCGGTTTCCATCGTTTGATACTGTAAGCCTGAAAAATGATGCTTTTTTTTTTTTATTGCAGTCCCATGCTTCTTGGCATTTTACTCAGGATCAAAGTGTAGTATCTGTTCTAATCTGATTCTCTTTTTCCACTTTTGTCTTCCCTTCTTTCATTTTCTCACTGAAATCATAAAGTCCTTTCCATGTGATCAAAATGGAATAGTCAAGTATTTATGAGGCATTAGCAGAGTGTAATGTTTATGCGAACTAACAAAACACATTTATAATAGGATATTTATATTACTGTATATACTTTAGTCTTGACATTGCTTTGCTTGTACTACTGAATTTACTTAAGAAAAATTCAAAAACAAAATCATTTTTCTCTCTCTCTCTCTATATATATATAAAATAAATTAGAGAAAGGACAGATAGAGTAAGAATCCAATGTTCTTATAATTTACTTTTTAGAAAAAGTGCTCAATACAAATTAGAGCAAAATATTATTATTATATTTTTATTATAAATAGATTACAATAAAAACATTTTACTTTGCTACACAAAACCTTTCATGTTTCAGAACTATAATGAAACCTAAAGAGAAACCTTTGGGCGATAGTAGATAACAAATAATAAAAATGATTTATTTGGGAAATTTGAAAACAAATCATTACCTCTTTTCTAAGTTAAAGTGGGGGGAGGCCTAAGGTCAGAATTAAAAAATATACTTGTGGGCATGTCTGGATTAACCAATTAAAAGTTAGATCTAAGCTAAAATAGAAAAATGAAAAATAAGGTCAGAGGGTGAATGAAAGTGGGTTATTAATTCATGATAAATTGACACTCTAGACATAGCTGCAGCAAAAAATATTGTAGCCAAATATAGGTTTCAGATTCATTGAAGTAGACATAAAGTTACCTTGAACAAAAAAATTTTTTTTTAATTTTCAAAATTTTTATACTCAGGAAACTTCTTAAAGGGGCCAATAGGTAAAGTTACAAAATTTTGGAACATTTATATACAATGCTGATTATATTAAATGGATGGTTAAACATGGTAATATTAAAGTTGAAAAAAATCAAATATTGTGTGGACCATTATATACTAATAAAATAATGGTTATGTAATTGTAATGCGTACTTATTTATGAAAATTTTTTTTTAACTATATTCTAAGGTAAAATAAAGTGCCGGCATAACACCATTAGTTTATTTCTTTGATTTAGCAGAATTTTATTGTTAGGAAACTTTATAATATACAGCTTTTCTTGTAAACATGTGACACGAGTCATATAAGGATTTACAGATTCTTGTTTTTTTTAATATTTTCTGTTTTATCAAAAGAGTTTTATTAATTTCTTTTAAATGCCAAAAATATTTAGAAAGGGATGTTCTGTCACGGTATGCATTGTTGTTGAAATAAGATATGTGCTGATACCACCTCATTTTAAAGGAATACATATCTTCACAAATGAAATTACTCTCTTTTAATCATGAGTGACCCTTTTTACTTTCCATCAGCATGGCTGATGCTAACCTCCAGAAGTGTGGCTCATTGTGCCTTTTCCACTGCTATGAAGTAGAAAGATTATATTGAATCAATTCCTAATGTCTACAGCTAGGAAAGTTGCTTCACTGTGTCATGCTAAACAGTTTTTTTCTTGTCAGATTCCATCTTAGACATTTATAAGTCTGTCATTGTCATCCGTTCTTTGAATATCGCTGCCACATCTGGTCTGCTGCTCCTGCTATATATTTAGAGATTCTTGATAAAATTCAAAGAAGAATCTGCAGAGTTATTGGTTCTTACGTGGCATCTTGGCTTCAGTTACTTTTCCACCACTGTAACTAAGCCTCCCTGTGCTTTTTCTATAATTACTTTCATAGTAATTGTTCTGATGATCTTTTCTCTACGTTACCTAGATTTTATTAATTTAAGCACGGTACTAGATTGGCAGTTAGGTCTCATTTTACAGTTGAAATGGCTAGATATAACCATAAATTCTATACTAACAGTTACTTCTATCACACTTCTTGCTTGTGGAAATCTCTTCTGGTCTTCCCAGTCAATTTTGGTCTTCAAAAATTTAAATGCAATGTCAACCATTATTTTCTGTCTTTTAATTCTTGTTCTTTTATTGTTCTCTCCCTATAATAGTGTTCCCCAACCCTTTGTTTCTTAGTTGCTATATTGACTTGCTTGGGGGTGAAATGATTAAAAAAAGAAAGAAGCTTCCACTGTCTGGACTTCATTCTAAACAGATTAATGCTTGCTCCTTTTTTCTTCAAATATCATCTGCCATATTTACCTCCCCTTTGGTTATCATTTCTTTGGTTATCAAAGTAAGCAATCAATACTAGTAAAAAGGTTATGCTATTAAAAGAAATGCAGTACCTAAGGTTTAAAATGAATTTTTAAAAATGAAATGTCTTTACTGAAACTTTCAATTTAGTTAAAATTTCAAGCTAATAGATTAAATTTAATATTTCCAATAAGCAAAATACTTTGCTCTATTTCAAAATTAATTTAAATTATCTGGAAGGAGGTTTTTGTTTTTTTAAATTACTAAAAATTGCTGTACAATGTAATTCTCTTTATTAAAAAATCTTTGAAAAATAAAATATAGTTTTCTGAAATTTTATTTGAGGATTATTAGCTGATTTAAAGTTTAACTAATCTGATTTAAAACAAATATTACTTTTAGTTTAAAATATTGTACAAATGCATTTTTTAACATGGAGGTAGTTGTTTATTTAAGATGTTGAGAGCTTGACTGACAGCAGGAAGTTTATCTAATTTTTTTCTATGGGGACATATCTATAAAAATGACTTGAAGAATATAAGGTGAGCGCCTTTTTTATATAATTTTTAACTAGCCAGCAATCTTTAAAATTTTGGGAAATATTCACTGTCGTCTAATGTTTTATTGGATTTTAGGTACTTTGGCTTTAAATTTACTATAGTTATTCCTCTTATTTTTTGATAATGTTGTGTGTGGATATCTGTATTTACAAAAATCAGTACATTTATACCCCCCACCCAAATGAAAATTCTTTTTTAAAATTGTGGGACAGAATTGTTGTAAATTTTTCCATTTATGATTAGTAAATATAGCTTTTACTTAATAACAATATCACCTAACCGATACAAATTAATACAGAAATTTAAGAGATTTAAAACTTTATAAATTACTCTAATTAAAATTTTTAAAATGTAAACAATTCTTGTAAAAATTCATTATTCATCAAAAAAAAAAATTTTTCTTAAGACAATAATGTCCATAATATATCTTATTCATAAAAACAATTAAAAGCTTTTCTGATAAAATAATTTCTTAGTTTTATTTCATTTTTTATTTTATAATTCAGACCAGATTTTTGGTAATTGGGGGTTCTGTTTTACAAAAAAAAAATGGATTTTATTTCTCCAAGAAGTTCTGTTTATAACTGATATAAATGACAAAAATGAATTTCTTGAAATTTTATGAAATTAAATAAGTGGGTGGTAACAGATACAAAAAATTGTTTTTACCAAAATTTTCTAAAGTAATTAACTTGTGAATAAGTCCTGAAAGTTTCGTTAAAATCTGATAATTATTTTGATTTTTGCAAGAATTTCAAAATCAATTTCTTTCACTGCAAAAAAGATGCTAAAATTTCCTATTCTCATCTTTGGTTCCCCACATATGCAGAAAGAAAACAAGATTTTTAACTAAAATTTCAAACATTCTAAAAAGGTTAAAAAAAATATAATTTAATAATCAAAAAATGCTTCGGTCTTTCCTCTTAATAATAACATAAATATTTTGATGACAAAACTTTGTTTTTATAAAGTTTGGGGCTTTTTTTCATCATGGTATGCACATTTTTAAGCAAATCTGTGGAGGTACTTACATCAGACCTACAGTTATATGACCTTCACACAATCTCAGTAGGGAATAAATAGTTGGAGATTACATTGAATGTTACTGAAACTTCATCTATGTCTCCATATTTGTTTGACTTCTAAACATGTTTGTTTTCATGCACTTATTACAACTTTATTAAATTTTAAGATTTGTGAAGAAAATAGGGATTTGTCCTCCTATTTTTCTCATAAAAACTAAAAAAGACAGTTATATTTCAAACAAGGATAAAATGCCTTTTACTAACACTTTCATTCAAGTACTTGTAAAATACACAATCCTGAAATAGAATAGATAAAAGCTCCAGGTCTTTCAAATTCTGTTGTATATGCAATATAAAATATATGACTTTCAAACAGGGCTACACCCTTTTCTATATCAAAAGTTGTCTGATTATTACTGATATGTAGGTGTTTCTGCTCTGTTGGCCATACCCTTCAACTAGTCTCTGTCTATTAAAAACATTAGATTTGTTCTCCATCATTTATGCAAGTCACCTCATTGAATTCCACTTTCTCTTTTCTCTATTGTTTAGGATTCTATTCTGTCTAGTTCTTGAAAATGTTGTTTTTAATATAAAAAAAGCACAAAAATCACTAATAACATTGGCTGTCAATACTAAAAGGAATTATTGGCAGAAAAGAAGAGAGATCATCAAATCTCTTATCCCAAATATTTTGAATGGCACAACTGAAAAAAAAAACAAGAAATTTGCACTGAGACAAACATTTATTACAATGACAAAAATAATTTTCAAAATAGGCAAATAGTAAAAATTACAATCTAGGCCTTACACAAAACTCCTCTTATGTGCTTTATCAAGGCAGGTTAACACTTCTTTCAAATACAAATTAGTTATCTCTTAGAAAAGTTCATGTAAAGCAAATGTTTTCCTTAACAACAAACTTTGTTTTATATATTGATATAAATCAGTTTCTTAGCAGCAAAAGAAATTTACTTCCTTCAAAAAGTTCACAATTCAAAGTGAAAATGGTTCAAAGGTTGGAAGTTGAAATTTGAAGGTGAAAGTTGAAGGGGTGTGAGAAAAAGTTAACTTACCTTGTTGAAATAGCTTTTCTGAAATCCTTTTGATGACTATTCAGAATTTTGGAACAGGTGTTTTCATGTTTGAGATAAACTCTCACAGGTTTATGAAGGCCATTTGTGTTATGAGAATTTGGAGAATTCTTCTTTTTTATAATCTTTGTCAACAGCAATAATGAAAGTAGGTCTTTATCATCCCAGGTCACCATGTGCTCTTTCTTTTCTCAGTTGCAGCAGACTTTACAAGCTGAGCCAGTTGAGCCTTTCTACCTGATGACATCCTTTCACTCAAATGGCCTAATTTCTTCTCTGAAGTAGAAACACCTATGAGTCAGTTTAATGATCTATCCTTTGCAATCAAAATTTTCCCTCACATAGCAAACATATCATTTATAACCTACTCATAAACCAAGCCTATAGTTTTTATCCCCATTGGTTAAAAACTTAAGTCACCATCCAATCAAACTGCATCCATTTTCAATTCAAATTTGACTGGGTTTGAAAACATCAAACTGGGAACATCCTATAACATTTTATTGTACAGCATCAATTTGGTGCATTTTTGTTTTTTTCAAATCTTTACACATCAATTTTTCTTCATGTTTTTTTTTAATTTTTTTTAAATATATAACTGACTTCATTTTGGTTTTGTTTTTAAGAAACTGTGTTAGTAAAATTCTAATTTTCTTAATTAGTTTTTAATCAAATTTTTGCTCAAAGTGGTTTTTATGTTAATTTTTACACAATTGCATTTTAATAATTTTTTTCTCATACGATTTTAATGTTATCATTTTTATTAATAATTTTTATAATACTGAAGTTTATATTAATTTTTGTATATTTCAGAAGTTCATAGTTTGGTAGTAGCTATCAACATGCACACACACACACAAAAGGCATGAACAGAGTTTTGAATTTTGGCACAGACTGTATGTGTACATTTGTGAAAGGCATGAATTATAAGATATCTCAATGGTACACATCATGAATATGCTATAATATTTGAACAAAAAAGAGAGCGATTATTTTTTTCCTTGTTGGTACCACATAATCTAGTTCATATGATTCTTGGAGGGGAGATAGGGAATACCAAGTAACACTACCTACCCTTTGAGCTGTCATATCATACAAGAGTGGGTCAGTAAATTTCTAGCCTAATGTTACCTGAATTTTGATCTGAAACTTTTGCTGTATAATGTTTATAATTGAATTAAGTGCATTGACAAGGAAGGACATTATGCTGAGAAATTAACATTTTTTGTATAAAATGATTTTTTTAAACATTATGATTTATTGATGTACCTAATGTATATAACTGCAGTATCTGTAAAACCAAAGTTTTTAACTAAAGGAAAAATGATTTTTATCAACACTATACATAGAAACCATGACAAATGGTAGAACTATTTATGTATGGATTGGAAATTGCCCCTTGAATCAGTGTAGTATCTGTGTGCTCTGACGAAAATATTGCTTCCCAGCATTTTTGTCTAGAATCAGGTTAAAATCTTTATGCTCTGTGAAAAGAGTGTCACACACACACATACAGAATGTGTGTGATGGATAAAGTTTTCCTTTTGTACATGTGTGCTGTTTGTTTTTAATTTTATAGACTGCACAGTAAGGACAGTTGGGAACCATTTGTGAGAAAAAGAGCACCATGGCACATTTCACTACACCAGAAATTTGGAAATGGCATACTGTACTGCTTGGCATTCATGCCAGAAGTTCCAATACAAAGACTTTAGGGTGTTTGGGTATCAATTTGAGAGGACAGTGCAGAGGATCTGGAAAGAGTTGGATGAGTCTAATGGTGATTATGAAGGTATGGCAGATTGGAAAAATTACTCTGATTGTTTTGATAAGAAAAGAACTCTCAAATTTGTTGGTGAGGGCCTCAGACTCAACACTGAGGCCTATATCAAATGCCTTAGGGAGGTAGTGCTGCCCTGGGTTAAGAGGGTGGCTGCTGGAAGACCCTATGTCTGGCAACAGAACTGCACCATGCCACACAAGCTGTAGAACCCATTCATGACTGTCAAACAATTTCTGCAACCACATCACCCCTTACATCTGGCCATCTAACTCCTCAACTGCAACCCCCTTGATTATTATGTGTGGGATGCAATTGAGTGAGATACCAACAAAACTCCTTGTAAAACCAGAGATGGACTGAAGGTAAGGATTATGGCAGCATTCACCCACTTAAATAAGGAGACCATTCAGAAGAGTTGCAGGAGATTCTGAAGTCGTCTGGAGGCCATGGTTGAAGCAATTGTCAATTTTATTGAATAAGTTTACTCTTTAGTATTTCAAGATATTTTTGTGTAATTTTTGTCAATATATCTGTTAAAATGAGATGCCCGTGTTATTTTCATTTTTTCATAATTTAGATGACAATTTATCCATTGCACCCTCTGTGTGTGTGTGTATATATATATATATATATATATATATATATATATATATATATATATATAAATGAAGAAGTAATGGATTTTTTTATTTATTAATCCAAAAGGTTTATTACTTAAATGTTATTTTTAGTGGAAACTTATATTTGAGTAGATGTTCTGTTTATTTATTTATTAGTTTATTTATTAAACTGTATATTTATTTTCATCTACCAGACTAAATATTTGAGAAATGTTTAGAAAAAACAAAAAATATGCACTCTTTGACAAGATTCAAACCTTCATCCCACTTGTTAAGAGAAACACTTGTTTTATCTGATATGTTTATACCAACCAAGCAAAGTTGAATAGTGTCTTATAAATAAATGGAACATCTACTCAAATATGGGTTCCACTAAAAATAATGTTTAAGTAATATATATATATATATATATATATATATATATATATATAAATTCTTAGAATTAATCTGTAGAAAAAGACAATATGTATAAAGGAAAAAAGAGACAATAGAAAAATTCTGTGTAGTTTTAGCCAATGTGTTTTGTCCATGATGAATTTTTTCAAAGCAAAAAACGAAATAAATTTATTGAAACAAGTATCTATAAACAAAAAAACAAAATTTTGTTAGTAACTAAAAGAATTTAGAAACATTATTATATATTCATTGGGTCAACTGAAAAATTGTCATTTACTTTTTATGTTTGAAGTAAATTTTTTCACATGTAGAAATATTGTTTGTATTATGTTAATAGATTTAATTGTTTTCTTTTGATTTCTTGATATATTTCTTGTCTATGTTGGTTTGGGAGAGTAATGATTCTGATAGGAAAGATGAGATTGGAAAAAAAACTAGGCATATATTAATAGTGGATAATATTCAATGGCATTATTTAATGGGATAGGTTGTTCTGGATAGTGAATGTTACAGAATTGGTTGTTAGTATTATGTATCTGTTTTTGTATAATTTATTATTATGGATAATGTTATTTTTGTTGCAGTTGTATATTGTATGCCTTTCTTCTTGCATTGTGGATGAAATGATATGGTATTGTAGATTTTGAATGTGTTTTCTATGTATGTTTCTTCTTTGGGTAAATATTGGTGACTGCAAATTCTTAATGCTCTTAAATAGAAACCTATAATTATTTCAGCTTTAATTGTAGAGGAGTGGTTTGAGTAGAAAATGAACAGGTCATTTTTGTTGGTGGCATTTCAATAAATGTCAAAATTAAGTTCATTATTGTTTTTGTGTAACATGACCTCTAGGAAGGGAAGAGTGTAGTTGGTTTCAGCTCCAAAGGTGAAGTCTATTGTAGGTTCTACATTCTTGGTTGACAGAATCTGTTAAATTAGTATTTTGTGGATATATTAATAGTGAGTTGTCTATGCATCTGAAATGGAAGAGTTTGGACGGTGTGTTAACTAGGCAATAAGCAAACTCTCTCTCTCTCTCTCTCTATATATATATATATATATATATATAGAGAGAGAGAGAGAGAGTTTGCTTATATATATTTGTACAGGATGATAGAATCAGGAATAGCAAAGGAGAAGAAGAAAAAAGAATTTATGAAAGAGGGGAAGGTAGAGTGTTAGTAAAAAAGCTAAAATGAAATACTTGTAAATAGAATGGAAATGAAAGAAGACATACATTTGTATTTTATTACTCCTTTGACCTTTTTAAAGTAGGTTAAATACTTTTTGAACATGATATGATGTTTTTCTTTTGTTTAAGCATTTCACCCCAAGCAAGGCAGGAGTGCCACAATCATGCAGGGCGTTATGGAGAGTGAAAGTGAGAAAAGACTGTGTATAGATGGAATTCAGGAAAGGAAAAAAAAGACAGGGGTCAAGGCAACAGAAGATGGTGATTGACATTGAATTTAAATTTTTGAATATTGTAGTTATCAGGGAAGCAAGTGAGAAGGGAGTACCAATGTTGGGAAATATGAGAAAAGAAACTGTTGGAGTAGAAGTGGCAGTTGGATTTAGCTATTTCAATAGTAAAAGGGTGGGACCTAGATGCCAATCTGGTAGCATGCTTAAATTCATGTAGTCAGGGCATCAGGGGAAAAAAAGCTCGTCAGAGCAATTGCCATGAAAATATTTGTAGAAAAGACTGAGTGAAGCCACACTATGCCTGTAAGAAAGTGTCTGAAATCGAGAAGCCAATTCAGGACTGATTACATTACAGATCCTTCTTTGGATTTTGTCAAGAACCTTGAGATGAACAGCAGGGGCACCAGACCAGATATAGCAACAGTATTCAATGCAAGGACGAAAGGTAAATTTTTAGATGTGTGAAATGGACTCTAATGAGAAATACCTTCTGGTATGACACAGTGAACCAAATTTCCTTACAGTAGATGCAGATATTAATTCAATGTAATTGTTCCACTTCCAGTCAATTGAAAACATGAGGGCAAGAAAGCACAGTGAGACACTCTTACTGAGACAAGCATCAACCATGCTGATGGGAGTGTGCAGGGATGTTTCTCTATGGTGGTTAAATGAGAGCAGTTTAGTTTTGGAGGCATTAAAATTTACAACCCATTTCCTGCCCCAGTAAACCACTGATTGGAGGTTCTTTTCGAGAGCAGTGTCCAGGTTAACTTTGTCAGCACTGCCAGGATTACTATTGAGACAGGAGTAAATGGTAGTGTTGTCTGCATAATTGCTTACTTGGGAACTGATGGTATCAGGGAGATCATTGATGAAGATCAGAAAGAGTGTAGGATCCAGGATAGAGTCTTGGAGAACACCCACGTTAGTATGAAGAGAGCCCATTCAGAAAGACTTTCATTTCATGATTGATAGGAATGATTGGATTAAATCAATCATCCTGTAATACCATAGCCCCAAGAGACCAGCATGCAAAACCCTGTCAAATGCCTTTGAGATATCTAAAACCACAGCTCAAACTTCACTATTATTATCAAGAGATTGATATATGTATTCAGTGATGGCCATAAGCACATCTGTGGTAGATCAGTAAAACAGAATCCATATTGTTTGTCAGAGAGAGAGGTAAGATGCTTAACCACTTCAACATTGATTAAGATCTTGAAGACTTTGCTGAATTGGTAGGAGACTGATAGGGTGGTAGTTAGAGGGGTCAGAAGGTTCTCTAGAAATGATTGAATAGAGGAGGGATTGAGGATTTGCTGTTGTTTAGAACACTCTTGCCACCAATAATCTCTAGAATCAGACTTGTGAGATGCTATATGTTGTTTCATTCTATCAGTAAATAGTAACTTTGGTTCTTTGAGGATATGCTTACACTCATTATGAGCAGAGACAAAAAGACGTCTGTTGTAATCAGACATATTGCTCTGGTACAGTCAGAAGAAGTTATTTCTGTGGGCTATAGCGTCTGAGTAAGCAGATGAAAACCAAGAAGATGAACACAATTTTACTTGGTATTTCCTAGTTGGAATGAAAACATCGATGCTGCCTTTCACCCAGGAGGAAACCTCAGATGCTCATATTCTGTTGATAGGAGATTCATGTCTGGTAGGGGAGTAGAAGGAAACATTTACAGACACTACCACATGATCAGAGTTGCTAAGGAAGCAGAGTTGCATTGTGTTGTGATAAGAGTCAGGGATAGAGGTAAAAAAAGAGATCAAGAAACGTTACTAGGGAAACACATAGAAAAGTCAACCACCACTTCCATGAGGGTGATTAAAAAGTTCAGGGTTTGGATGCCAGTGAGGTCAGTGACATTGTGTTCAAGCTACCTGGTGTGGTGGGTGTTAAAGTCATCGAATACGAATATGTTAGCAGATGAGTGTAGGGAGATGGCCTTGTCTATATTATTGGAAATACTGTCTAGCACACAACAGGTTAACTTTGTCAGCACTGCCAGGCTTACTATGAAAGGAAATGATGGAGAGAGAAGAGATAGCTGCCTGAATTAAGTAGAAAGATGGAGACATGTATGTATGGTCAAGAGATTTGAGAGAGTGCTCCTTAGCTAGTTGGAGATGTTCGCAGATATAAATTTCAAGGCCATGCATTTGCATGTTCTTTCTAAGTAGAGGAAGGAAACTTTTCAAAGAGGAACAATTCCACACTGTAGAATTTGGTACAAATACCATGAATGTTGGAGAAGGACAGGTTAAGGGGTTTAGGTGATATTTGTTGAGCTTGTTTAGATTTATAACTTTGGTTGTTGGTAGTCATGATATGTTATTTTGGTAAAGAAAAGTCTAAGGTAGAAGTAGCTGTCGGTCATCAAATATCACACAGGAAGAAGGAAACTGGCACAGACTGAAACAGTATGGCCTCAGGGTTGCTCATCGAAGGCACTTGAAGGGACACCCATCCATGTGCAACATGGCACTGCAAGAACCCCGATATTATGTAACTGTTGATTGGAGCAGCCTCTCAAGATGCTACGCAAGAGTTTGGGCTCCTAACTAACAGTTGGCAATGGCAACCAGAAAACTGCCAACACTGTATCCTCAGAATGAAGAGATGTTGCTGCCGACCACGTACATCACAAGAAAATCAAGACAGCACCACTATTAAGGCCAGAGAAAATGAAAGGAACTGGGAAACCATTCTTAAACAGAGGATCAAGAAGAGGAGTATGGACTGAGTGATATGATGGCCTATCTACTCCAATTCAAAGAAAAAAAAAAAAAAAGATTTAAGTTTTAACTTAGTTAAAATCCGAATGGCAGATCTTTGCACTGTAAAGTTGGTAGTCCAGTGGGGGTTGAGCAGTACAATATTACTATCCATTTCTTTTGTGTGGTGGTGGGGAGATGGCCTCAATTCCAACTGCCTCAACTTCACTAAGGGATAGGAAGAGAGAACTATCAAATCTACCAGGATACTTACCCAACAAGTAGTTAGAAAATGGAAGAAAGACAAATGATATGAAATTGATCAAAAATTAGCTGGGTTATTATGATAAGTACAAACACATTAAAATGTTATTGAGGAAATGAATAGAGATGTTGCAGGTGATCAAGAAAAAATGAATAAAGAATATTAAATTAAAAATGAGGGCTTACATTTGAGAAAAGACTAGAATTGTTCAATGAGGTGGCTGAGATTTATTTCATGTCATGTTTTGTCAAAATTGGCAAGTCCTATATGACAAGTCTTTGTGGGGGTTGAGCATTACAATAATACCACCCCCTTTCTTTTGGGGGGGGGGCATAAGAAACTAGGTATGTAATATTTTATTAATATAGAAGACAGATTTTTAAAATCAGCAATACTTTCATAGTATTGCTATGAAATCTGTGTTAAATATTTACTTTTTAATAAGCAAAAATGAAAAGGTGTTAAGAGTCAAAAAGGGTCAGAGTTGAGACTGTTTATCAATTTTCCCTTAAATCTCTTCAAAAACTCATTGTTCCAACTTTCCCTACACTCTGTTTTTTTTCTAGTTATCTTGATGAAGGTCTTGTTACTGGTGTGCCACAATGGTAGACAGTTTTTAGTTAGGTTCAGGATTCTTTCTGCTATTGATATTATTCAGTTAAATCTCTTTTGTTATCACAAGACACTAGTTTGGTTAAGGTACTAAATAAACAAAATTTTCCAATACTCAATGACAAAAAGAAACATTTAAAAAAAAACAGCATAGCAGAAGTTACAAATTAAAAATGGCTCACTAAAATTTGGGTCTTTGAATAGAGTGAGGCGTCATCTTTAAGTAGAAAAATAAGTATTATAAATATTTCTGCAAGAGTTAATTAGATGATTTATGGACACTATCTTCCTCTGGGCAACACTAAATGATCTTGCTTATTAATAAAAAAAAACAGTTTTTGATTCAGGTCTGATTATCTAAATTGATAAAACATTTCCTTCTAACACTAAAAGAGAGAAATGATAAAATATTTGAAAATTAGTTTTGATGCTTGTGAGTCTAATATTAGATAAATTTAAAAGAGGCTACAAGATATTACATTTTTTTCTTCTAGGAAATGATGCATCCGACAAAATGTCTGGCAGTGAATTAAATTTTTCTTTGGGTGCCAGAATTGATTAAAGCATGAAATTTTATCAGCTATATCAAAAGTCGCTTATATTTAAAACACTTCGAGGGAATGATGAAAACTGCTTGTCCCTCATATTGACCTCAATGGGTTATGTTGGTTAGCAAGTTTATCTTGCTAGAACAATTACAAGTGAGTAGTGAGTTTGATCCTCACTGGGTGCTCCATATTTTCGGCCTTGTACCACATCAAATCAGCTCTTAGAAAATCATCATATTGACTAAGCTCATCTTAGTGTGGCACAAGGCTAAATAGTAGGAAAGAGATTTGTTTTACCAAACTTCCAAGTGAAGATGGCCTTTGAGTTTCAGTGACCCATTGCCTGACATTTGTAGCATTTTTTACTCATATTAAACATTACGATAGTAAATACTATCAAAGGTGCATTTTATATGTAGTCAATATATGATCAAATCATTCTTTTGCCAACAGTTCTGAAAGATTTTATGCATATAGAACTGTATTGTGAGATACTGGTATGTTTGGGTAAATATTTAGTCACCATTATGTTGTGGGAATCAGCACTTTGGATAATAAATATTTACAGGCTCTTAGAAAATTTATCCCACAAACAATATTGGCAGACTCAATGTGAATCCAGTTAAAAATAAGAATGAAAGAGTAAAAAAAAAAACAAAAACTGACAATGCATGTATTTACAAAAAAGAAATTACATTTGACAAAAGGAAAAAACATGAAACTAACTATAAGAAGAATGTATGTGTGTGTGACAAGCGTATGTGAGAGCGAACAAAGAGTCAAAATAGAAAAGCATGAAAATAAATGTACCCCAGTGGGGACACCTAACCCACATATGAACTAAACTTTATAGTCAGAGTTAAAAAGCTGCAAAAGAGAGTAGAGAGATAAGTGCATGCCTTTATATAAGCTTACGGAGCACTCCCTAGAAACAGTTTTTTTGGGCAAAGTCAAGTGGGATAACCTGCACAGCCACTAAAAGTTTGAGTAAACTACAGACAGTTTTGAGATTTCCCTAACATTGTGAAAATGTAGATCCTTATGTATCAATCTCTTATTCACTGGCTGAAATATAGTGATAAAAAAAGCAAAGATGAGAAATAATAATGGCTTATCATAAAATGTTGTACAATGTTTATCAAATAATATTTTCTAAGAATGATATTGTTGAAGAGAATCTAGTTTGAAATCTCCTTTTTCTAGAAATAAACTAATCATTGCTACTTTGAATTTACAATGAACAGTCAACACTGATTGAAGTTGTCTTACAAATAAAAACAGAAACAATCATTTATAAATAACTAGCTGTTTACTTAACCTATTGTAAGTTGTGGAGGTATATATTATAATTTGATTTGAGAACCACAACTACAATATTTTACAAGTTCACATTCTAGAGTCTTTTTTAATACTCATCCCAACTGCTTTCAAATGTGGCTTCCAAAGTCTTGATTCTTATCAGAGATATGAATATATTTTGTGAGAAATGAGAGAGTTGGAAAATATAAAAAGGAATTTGACTACAATTACTCCGACCAGGGTGCCATAAAGTCTGGGGGTAACACTCACAACTTGGACCCTTGCTTCCAAAAAGCAGCTCCCAAAACCTTGATTCTTATCAGAGATAAGAATATATTTTCTAAGAATTGAAATAGCCAGGAAATTTGTATAGCAATTTTGGAGGTTTATGCCTGTTTGGCAGTGAGTGCTTGACAACTGTCTGTGATAACATCAGGTTGGCAACAGAACACCAGTCATCTACAAAGTCAGCTTCAAGAAAGAGCTACCTATTGGACTGTAAAGACAGAACATCAGTCCACTACTAAAAACCAGTTGAGATCTGCCTCCTTGCAACTCACAGTTTTCTGTCAGCAGCCTACGAACTCACTCAACTACAAAGTTTGTATCTTCCAACAGTTTTCTCCTATACATGAACTCTGAAAAAATCTGTGAGTGTTTTAACCCTTCAACAATCTACTCTTTAACTTTTTAGCTGCTCAGAGAAATATTTTGAGTAAGCCTTTTCTTTTTTATGAACATTTTTATTTACTTTAAAGTAAAAGGAATTTTCTTCTCCCTTTATTTCTCTCATAATTGTGTATATCCTTATCCCTTTTTTATTTGTGCATGTAAATAAACATTTCCTTCCTTTATTGTTACACACCAAGCAAGAGTTTGAGTCTTTACTCTTCCACCTGAAAGAGACGCCTAAAAATAGAGAATTGTCTGCTCTAATCTTTCAAGATATTGTTGCTTTTTTCAATTTTGTTGTATTTTTAACCTCAACCCTTTCATGGGGGAAAGCCAAGATAAATTTCCCACATATATTCACTCACACCATGTGGTCATGTTTGGTTTTGTGTTCACAAGGAAAAACAGAACAAACAAATGTACACAATACAATAAAAAAAAAAACACGTGTTATCATCTCCACAGTTCTGGGTAAAGAGATTGACTCTTATGTCTCTTGGTTGGATGTTCGTATTTCTTGCAGGAACTGTTCCTGTTGCATGCTGGGAGTAATTTCACTATTTTTATTTTTTTTTATTTATTTATTTTAAACAAGGTTTAAATTTTATTTTATTTATAATTTTTGTCATTATTATTATTATTTTATATTTTATTTTTTTATAATAATAACAATGTTCTCACAAAGGAAATACTGCTATATTTAAACTAACCCCACAATACAAGTTGTTTTAAAAATCATCATTGCAAAAACAGATAAAATAGGGAAAGGCTTCAGCTCATTAGAAATAATCTGGTTTGAAGGAGTTATTTTATATTTCTTTATACTAATGTTCACCCAATACAAGACCCAAGAGCCACTCAAGTTGGAGGGTTAATGTTGTGCAATTGGTGGTATATATTTTAATTTTTTCTGGTTCCTTTTTCCCATTATAATTTGTAATGGATTTTGGATAACCCTTATAAAAATATTAAAGTGTCATATTAAAAGATTTAATGTGAAACAAAAACAAAAGATTTATTTTATTTGTTGTACATGGGATTGTATTCCTGATCAGAGAAAAGAGTTCAGATATTTAACTTATGTCTTCCTGAGGTCAGTTTTTTTTTTCCATTTCTCTAAACTAATAAATTATAATTTTTGGCTGTTAAAATTTTACTGAAGTCTGTTGGAAGATTTTCATTAGAAACCAAGAAAATACAAACGTTAAGCAAAATGGTTATAATCTATGGAAAAAAGTTGTCAGTTTGAATTGATGCTGTGAGGATATGGTTAAATTTTCTGCACTCAATTTCTATGAATAATGTCTATATTTCTGAAGAGATTCGTTATCATTCCAAAAGTTTTTCAGGCTGCTGAAATTTTTACATTTCTTTTGTTGCCATCACAATGTTTTAATCATTTTGCAGTCTTCTTCAAGTGCACAAGCCATAAATTATCTAGAAAAGAGACTTGTCTGTCTCTTTAGAGATTATACAAAGGAAGAAGACTGAAAACTGAATCAATTGAAATGTTGTAACAACAAAAATAACACAATGAGTTTAATGGTTCAAATGATTCAATCTGCATGTTGAGAGAGGAAAAAGATTATTAGTCTGTCAAGGCAAGCATTACTGACAAAATATAGTTGTGTATAATTGTAATACACTGGCTTTCAAAGGAAATTTGAGGTGGCCTAATTGCTCAGAAACAAGGAAACAAAATGTTGAATGTCTAACATTATTTTGTTTACCTAATGTTATTTAAAAAAAGAAAAAAACGTTAATTTTTTTTGGAGCTTCTAAAATATATACATAAAACTAAAGTTTATATGCATACATTATATGTTTCAAAGGGTGTCATAGCGGGGACAAGCTCCTACTGTCTATAAAATGATTCTGTGGCATGCACCTCAAATAGCCTCTGACAGCTAATCCCAGCTCCATGCTGGTGAATGGGCAAAGGTGGACACTGGTGCCTCATAACCAGCTGCTTAGATGGTAGATAGAGCATGACAGTCTATCTCTAGGGGAAGGAAAACCCTGATTTTAAACCTCTGTTGCCTTGCAGTCATATCCAAATATGGAAAAGGCTATAGAACTAAATCAAGACTGAAAGCCTGGAGTGGAGCCCTGAAGACTGACAACTTTCTGGCAACTCAGCTAAGCCATTCCCAAATGTAATGCCCTATATTCCTTTAGATCTTTTCAGTATGGCTGATGATGGTGGTGGTGGGGTCATGTAATCTGGGCAATGCACAAGCTCTATATACCATAACCCAGGTCTATGTCCTGAAGTGGTGTTATCATCAAAGGATGGAATATTAACCAAACGTGTGCTAACACACGGTATGACTTTTAGGCATTTTCTAAAGTTGCTGCACAATGTGAATACCTTCCTAGCTCAGTAACTTTAAGAAGTCATTTCCCTGATAAATCGACCATGGTGATATTCAAACTTGGATGTCATGGTTGGAAAGTAAATGTTCTCATTACTCAGTCTCAGTCATCCCAGATGAAATAGATGTTAAAAGCATTAACACACAAAAAATCCCCTATTCAGGTTTGGACTTTTCAGTTAGCCCACTTCTAAAAACCTGACCAAATGATTAAACATCATAAAATCATTGGAAAGAGCTTCATAGTCGAGCTGGTAACTTTTCAGCATCTCCTCATAGTTAAGAATAAATGTCAGAGGTATAAAAATATTAAATGATTATTATTTTCACTTTATTTTTTTTAAATTTGATCAGTTTAAGTGGGAATATAAGGGAATGTTGAAACATTCTTGGCCTGACCAAAAAGCCACCTTCCAGAATAAATTCTGATCTTTGGTCATTTAGTCAGATTTTGGGACATGGGTTTGATTAAGAACTTTTCATTCATAGAATTTTTTGTCATGCTAAGCACTGACAGTTTTTTCTTTTGAATGAGATTTTTAGCAAATTATTTTTTTTAATACTGTTTAGTATATATTTTATGTTTATACTTTGAAATATTTTAAATTCTATTTTTACCCAATTATTTTTAATATTGTTTATGCATACTTCATGTTTATAATCCTATTTTTATCATTTATTTTAAGTATTCTTTGTTTTTTTTTTATTTATATTGTTAAAAATCTTTTAATACTAATTTTTAGCAAATTTTTTTTATTGAGTTTTTAAAACAAAATATTTTTCATTTATTTCTCTTATGCAATCTGACCTTCAGACTGGGAACAAAGCCTCAAATTAGTTTTTCTCTTCTCTTCTGTATTTGTGCTTTTGGGTAGTTCTATAATAAGGTATTCCTAATACCAGGGTTACCAACCTTATGACAGTAGATAGGCTCACCTATCATCCAGTCTATGCTCTTTGCATATCTAGTGAACAGGAGTAAAGGTTCATCATTTATTCCCTGTTCAGTATGTGGTTTACAAGTTCTCTTTCTTTCTTTCTCTTACCACGGTCACAATGACTTAACTGGTTTAACTTTTTGGTAATCAGACTAAACAGTGGCTGTGACTTTCCATTATAAGGGTACCAAGGTTGGCAGTCTGATGGCTGTTACTTCCAGTTGGTCATTAGGAGCCTGAACTTTTTGGTAATGCTTAGGGAGGCTGCTCTGAGCAACAGTTGCATAATATCAGGGTATCTGTAGTGTTATGTCATGCATGGGTAGGTGTCTCTGCATGTTTTTTCAGTAGGCAACCCTGAGGGCACATTATGCTCTGCTCCCAGTCATGCACTGGCTTGTTTGTATTGCCATTGCTGACAGATAGTGACAATTATGGTGGTCTTTTTTTATTCTCTCTCCTCAAAACATAACTCATGGAAATCACAACAAAAAGAAATAAAGCTAAACCAGCTAACAAAAAACCACCTACCCTACCCCTCAATCTTTCTTTCTCTAATATTTGTAGTATCCATTCCAACTTCTACAGCATAGAACCTTTTCTCCTGTAAATGTCACCAGATATCTTCGCACTTTGATGATTTCAATGCTCACCATGACACATGGCTGAAACATTCTAAAGGTACTGATGTGGCTGGTATACAGACATTAATTTTTTCCATTGCCCAATCCCTTACACAAACTGTGGACTTCCCTACTCATTTCCCTAGCCAAACTGAGCAACATGCTTCTCTATTGGATCTATTTCTTACCTCCTCTCCCTGCTCTTGCCAAACTTTACAATACTGCTCTCTTGGTAACTTGGACCACTCTGTAGTAGCTGTTGATATCTCCTTCCAAGCATCCAACCCATAAGACCTATTTCTGTTAACAGCATGCTGATTGGGTCTCATTCTGGGATTTTCTTCATGACACCCCTTGGATTGACATCTTCAACCTCCCAAATGAAAATTGTGTGACAAATTTTTTCTTGGGTCAAAGCCGGCATGGGCGCTTTCATCCCTTCTCAAAAATACCAGGTGAAACGGCAATCCTCTCCATGGTTCACACCTGCATGCTTGGCACCATAGCACACAGGAACCACTATTTCCAGCTATGCCAATGTGACAGCTCTCATCATAACAGGTGCCTATTTGCTACTGCTTGTAACAAATGTAAGCAAGTCTTTGAAGAAGCTAAGTTCCTGTTTGCTGAGAGAATGAGGCACTGTATAGTCTCTAAAAATGTTGCCTCTCATGACTACTGGCATTTCTGTACTAAATAAGTGCAAAGTCTTTATTCCCCCTCCTTCAATAGATTTGAGGTGTATCCTTCTCTGCTGATAAATACTTTGACTGTAAATTCTCCTCAACCTCTACTCTTTACTCATCTGGAGTATCCCTGCCTGATTTCCAAGTTAGGACTTATTCTCTGTTGAATGATATACATATAACCCCTTCCATGGCTTCTGCTATCATCTCTAACCTAGATACCCACAAAGAATGTGAACCCAATGGCATCCCTGTAATAGTCATTAAGAAGTGTGCTCCTGAACTGGCTCCTGTTCTCTCTAAATGGTATAATAAATGCTTTGCTGCCTCTTGCTTTCCTGCCTGCTGGAAGTCCTCATCTGTTGTTCCAGTTTTTAAGAACTCTGGTGAACCATCTAACCCATCCAACTATTGGCCTATTAGCCTTCTTCATTTTGGGGAAAATCCTAGAGGCCTTAATTAATGGTAGCCAATGTGTGAAACAACCTCAAGACTGTTGTTAACTGGGACAAAAGATGCCTTGTCAATTTTAATGCCTCCAAAACTAAACTCTCTCCATTAATCATCTGAGAGACCCCTCTCTGCCTTGCATCAGCATGGCTGATGCTATTCTCCTTCTTGGGCTAATGTTTTCAGCTGACATGAGGTGGAAAGACTACATTGTATCCATCAAGCTGCTTGCAAAGAAAGTCAGTTCACTTTGTCAGGCAAGAACATTTTTCTCTCCAGAATCTATCTTACATATCTATAAGTTTACCTTTTGCTTAGAATATTGCTATCCCATATGAACTGGTGCCTCTGCTATTTTCCTAGGGTTTCTTGATAAGATCCAAAGAAGAATAAGCAATATTATTGGTCCTGATATGGTGGCTTGGCTTCAATCACTTGCCAAACGTCATAAGTTGCTTCTTTGCCTTTTTATAAATACTTTCATGGTAATTGTTCAGATGAGCTCTTTGCTATGGTACCTAGGCTGTATGAATTTAAATGCAATGTTAGACTGGTGGCAAGACCTCATCAATTTACAGTCGAGCTAGCTAGATGTAACTTCTATGCTAATATTTTCTTATCCTGCAATTCTTACTTGTGGAAATCCCTTCCAGCTACATGCTTTCCAGCCAACTTTAATGTGCAAAAATCTAAATGCAATGCCAATCACTATCTACTGTCCTCCTGATTGCTCTTTTTTTCTTTCTCTTCATTACTAATGTTTCTGTTCCTAGTTCATCCGCACTTTATAACCCCTTGTATGCTAGTGGCTCTCCTGCCTTGCTCGGGGAGATACTGATTTAAAAAAGAAAAAAAAAATGTACCTCCTTCATTGCACTATGACATTAGGGCAGGTTGATTTTGTAGGGATTCACATGACAAAAGATCTTTTTCCAAAACGTTACTGTTTTTTTGAGGAAACAAATTTAAAGAATAAGTTTAGGTTAAGAATCATAGAGTTGGAATTTTATTTCATTCTGGTGATCAGTGAAAGCCTTAAAGCACTGCCATATAATATTTATAATTTACTGAAGCTTTACAAATTGTATATGAACAAGATGCAAGCCACAAGCACATTATTACTAAATCATTGTGTCATCAAATAAGACCTTCATTTACTTCAAAGAGAAATTACACTGAATAATTTATCTATATTATGTAATATATTATACAGTAATGTAGTTTTAATGCAATTTTCAATAAGCGATGGAAATTTAAAACATTTGGTATTATAATTTGTGCCCAGCAGTATTATGGTGTTATATACTCTTTTATCTACTTTTTTGTTTTTATTAATTATAATCTAACAACTCTTATTCATTGAGTAGCCTCTAGATTATTTTTCAAGCACAGCATTTATTGTGGTTTGATGGGTCAAATTAAGAATTGCTGCCGTTACCATATTTTGTGTAATGCTTCATGTCAGTCTGTCAGACTTTGGGCTTTCTTTCTTTTACCATTTAATATCTGACTGTTGGGTAAGTGTTACTTTGAACATAGAGAGGCCTACAGGATAATCACTCAGAGACTACAGCTTCCTACATATCTGAGTTGATGCCTAGTATTCTCAGGTTTCTTTTACAGATATCTTTGTAACATATTTGATGCCTGAATCAGCTCTCTGTACAGCACAGCCATCTTTGCTTTTTTGTTGGTGTACATGCTGGAATCCCAGCTGTCTTGAGAATGGTATTGTTAGCAGACTTTTTCTTAACATGACATATTTAGGATGCATTGGTGGCGGCGCATGTGGAAGATCTTTCCTGTCCAGCATTCCAGTTTCATTACTGTACCAACAGAGTTATGCTCACAGCATAAACTTTGTAAACTAGGACCTTAGTGTATTCTGTCAGATTGCTCTTATTCCATAATCTTATTTTGTCCATGTGGACATGGTGGTAGCAACCTTGCCAGTATGTTTGTTTAGAATTAATCATTAACTGTCTTGTTATTTTCCATCAGAATTATTGTACAACAGTAAAAGTGACTTCAACCTTGCAATAAAAAGCAAGAAAAATTCAATTAAAAACTTAGTCAGAAAAGAATACTGATTCTGTTTTTCTACTATATTTACCTTCAATTTCCATTTTTTTTTGTCTTCTAAATTTGTGCAATTGTGGATTTCTCAGATAATTGTCATCTACCAGCCTGTTTTTTTAAAGTTTTTAGTAAAGAAAATATGTTCTTTGGCAGGGTCTGGACCTGCGTCAAGGCAATAAAGCCACTAACTTGCAAAGGGTTACTGAATGTGAAAGAATATGAGAAAAAGATAAATATTAAGGAGAGAGAACAATGAAAGAACAGCAATTGAGAAGACAGAAGATAATGATTGACATTGTATTTAAATTTTTGATGATCAAATTTGACTGCTGAGCAAGAAGCTGGAAGAGAGTGAGAAATGCAAGAGAAGAAACTGTTAGCATAGAACTTATATCTAGTAATTTCAACTGTAAAATGATGAGACCTTGTTGTCAATCTAGTACTACATTTAAATTTGTAACGTCAATGTACCAAAGAGGAAATCTCATCAGAACAATTACCATGAAAATATTTTTATAAAAGGTACAGGGAAGCTACATTATGGTGGTGAGAAAGTGACTAAATGCCAGGACCGATAACATTATAGTGTAAAATAAAGTTTTCCAAATAAAAGCTACGCGAATGAGAAAATTGATTTTCAAGTTTAAAGTCAGCATCCAAAAATACATAAAAATGACGGAAATTTTTAAAAAGTACGTGTATAAGTCATTTATGTCATAACTTCAGAAGGCTTAAGACTTAAGGGGAGATCACCGTGTATTTCAAAACGGATTTACCTTTCTTTACGTTCGTAAATGTCTAGCGTTGAATATTTTATTTTTTACGAGGAGCTTTCAAATTATATGTAAACATATGTTCTTTGAAAAGGTCAACAGTTAGTTTAGGTTCAGACCACTAAGAAAACTTAAACTAAAAAAAGTGTTTTAATCCATGTTTGATAAAATTAGCTTTGCAAATTTTTTTTTTTTTTAAATTTTTCCAAAAGATTTTGATGCAACCTGCCATTTTCCGGAGATCGTTAAGTTAAGCTTTCAGACGATTTCCGTGTACCACATTTTGGTTATTTCCCTTAAATCGCCCTGAATTCTTTTGAACTAGCCTCATATACTGAACTCCACTTTGAATTAAAACGACATGCAACTGAAATAAATAAAAAGACGATATAGCTTCCAAAATGTAAGTAGTAAACTCTTAAATTTAATTTCTCTTTAAAGAAAAATGCACGGATATTTCTGTACAATACAGCAATACGTTGTTTTTATTTTTTCTGCTTATATTCCTAAATAAATGGGAATAATAAATTCTTGGTATATAGCACTTGGGTTTATATTGTCAGTAATTCATAAAAGAAAAGATACTCTAAAATGTCTTGATTTTTTTTAAATTTTTTTTATTTGAAGATTCAGAGCAGATTTTCGGAAAGACGGGGTCCGATTTTACGATAAAAAATTGATTTAAATTCTCCAAAGAGAAAAGCTTTTAGTCACTAGAAAATAAAAAAAAATTATCACGGATGAATTTCTCGTGTTTTCAAAGTAAGTCGGGTGAAACACACGTTAAAAAAAAAAATAATAGTATTTTTATAAAGATTTTCTAAAGGAAAACATTTCTAAAGTAATTTCATTCATTTGTGAATAAGTTCTGAAAGTTTCATTAAAATCCGACAATTATTTGATTTTTGAAAGAATTTTCAAATTAATAATAATGTGTCTGTCACCGCAAAAAAGATGCTTCATCTGCTGACGCAAGGAAAACATTTGTAATCAAAATTTCGAATGTTCTAAAGGATTAAAAAATTGAATTAATTAATCAAAAAATACTTTGATTTTTCCTCTTAACAAAGATTTCGATGATAAAACTTTGTTTTCATTAAGTTTGGAGCATTTTGTAATCACAGTTGAATAAGTTTAAGTACTAATTTTTTAGCGATTTTGTGGAGGTACCTAAAAAAAACGAATTCTAATTCATCATTGGAAATTGTAATTTAGGTAAAAGGAATTAAAAATATAAAAAAATGTTTTTTGAATGGAAAAAAAGATTTGTATTTTTTTTTACATTTATCAAGCGTTTATCTTTATATCTTTGACGATTTTTTTCAATTGATCATATTTACTCACAAACAAAAAAACGTATCTTAACATAAACAATGACAACATAATGATAAACAGAAAATATTAAATAATTGTCAGTCTTAATCCATTTCATTATATGTTGCCATTGTTTACGTTAAGATATGTTTCATGAGCAGATGTGATTGATTGAGAAAAATCATCAAAGAGTGTCTATTTAAAAACAGTAATTTGGACTTTGCTAACTAGGCGCTTCTCTGTAGCTAAATGGTATAGCATGTCAGATCAAATGATGGTTTCTATATAGGAATACAAGTTCAATTCCTGTTGGAGAATGCATATTTTCTATGAAATTTCTTGAACATTCAGGCCAGTAAATGTAATTAATACTGATTAATTAAAAAACAGAGCATTTACTTAAATAAATTGTATCTATAAAAATAATGTATAAACAGAAAATATATTAAATAATTATATTTTTGTAGCGAGGAAAATGGAGAATTACCTCACATGCATGTGAACTTGTTTATACAACCGTCAACCAACAAAAAGAAATTATTCTGTCGATAAGAGTAGTTGGCGTTTGGATAACAGCAAATGTAGTGTTTGTGAGGATTTTGTATTTTGGCATAGGACTGTTGGACGGTGCAGTGGATTTCTAGCTGTTTACATGTATTGGGAATTTTAACATTAGACCCTATGATTTGTGATTTTGACATTTCTTTCTGCCTCTTGAATCTTCATGTTTGAACTTGCGATTTGTTTGTTTTTTTTTGATCTTGAGCTGCTACATCAATTTTCTTACACGCTATTATGGTATCATGATAGGTAAGATGTTTGACATCAAGTTGATACAAGAATTTGATTGCTCAGTGACCAGAGAAGCAGTTACTGAATGGATTAAAAAATTGGAGCTTGTTTGCAATCTGTATGGAATCAAGAACGTTGAACATGTTCTTCCCTTGAGATTGACTGGTGGGGCATTTGCTGTCTACTAGCAGCTAAGTACAGAGCAAAAAGCAAATGCAAACAAATAAAACAAGCCTTGTGGATTGCCTTTGCATCGTATCTTGAAATTAAAGGATTCAGAAAAAAATTCTAACAGTTTCTTTTTATCTGTCTACATTTATGAGATGGGATATTGTAATTATTTACACTATTTACATTGTTTGGGCAGTTGTCCTTATCTTTGTTTCCATATTGGCAACATTTTGGCTGTTCTACACTCCAGCCTTCTTCTAGTGATGGGAATTTCTAACCAAACCCTTTATTTCATCCACCAGGGTAGATTGTTCTTGTTCCAATGCCCATATCCTCAAGGACACATGGCTCTGTGGATAAAAGCATTGGTTGAAGTAATCCAGTAACTTGACCTAAAGAGTTGTGAGTTCAATACCTGGCCACAGCAGAGGTGAGCAATAATTTGGAGAGTTGACACTGAGATATCCGGAAAAGGCATGGCTCATAGAACTAGTGGATGAAATAAAGGGTTTGGTTCAAAATTCCAATCACTAGAAGAAGGCCGGAGTGTACAATGGCTGAAACATTGTGAATATGGCAACAAAGATGAGGACAACAGTCCGAAGAAAGTAAATACTGTAAATAATTTTTTTACATAATTTTTTTTTTTTATCGGTTTCTTGCTTAAAATAAAAAAGTCTTTTTAAGTAAGTAATCGATTACAGGTAAAATATATTTTTTTTAAAAATGTGTGTTTTGAGAAAAAAATTGTAAAAAAGTTAATTTTATTGTCACAAAATCTTTGCTTCATTTGTAAGAAGAAAGAGAGAGACACATTCTAATAATATAAACATTCTTTGAGTAAGAAGCTTTATAGAATCAGAGTAAATTGGAAAATAACTGAGTAAAAAGTTATTACTTAAGATCATAAAGATTTACATTACATAATTTTTAAATGAACACTTTGATAAGAAAATAATAAATAAAATACTTATTGGATTTTTTAAAAATTTCTGTATTGTACAATGATGAATTGTAACAAAAATCCATTTCAAATTTTGGAGAATTTTTTTTCCTTTTTACTTAATTACATCCCTACCTTATTTAATTTAGTAATTATAATTCAAATTTTGTTCTCAGCTGTTGTTCACTTTGCACTAATATCCTTAGGAAATGCGACAATCCATTTCTCCTCCCAGCTATGGGTTAAATAGAAAGATAGACTGGAATCACTAGCCTTAATTTATTTAGCTTAATCTGTCACAAAGTAGCAGTGTTCAATCCCAGATAAAAAGCTGAAGTTTTAGAATGGAATGATATTTTTTTCTCTTTTCATGGAATGATGTCCCAAGCATCAGCTGGAAGACTGCCAAAACAGAATTTTCATACCCCTATTCCATCTTGTGTGATTTTGTGCTGTGCTAATCATAAGTAAATATTAACAAATGAAATGTGTAAATGTAATGGACTTGTAGTGAGCCCAGATAAAAAAAAAATAGAATATGAAAATGAAATATATAAACAAAAAAAAAAAAAATTCAAAATAAGACATTTGCTTTCCTTTAAAACTCATATCTCTTTCTTTCTAATTAATGATAAGGCAACCCTCAAATAAAAAGAGAAAGCAGAAAAAAACTGAAGTTTGCTGGACCAGTCTCTAGTCATTGTGACTAGAAATCTACCAAAATAAGAGAGGCTCCACACATAACTTTCCCTATAAAAAAATGATAAAGGAATGCTGGAAAATAAAAGAATTTTGGCTAATCAAAAAAAAAAAAAAAGAGACTTTTGATGTTAGCTGAAACCAAGCTTTGTGCCAGTAGTCTGAAACCCTGTCACAAAGGATATAAACAGACAGTTGATAGGCCAAAGGAGAGAAGGGGCTGCCAGAGAAACCAGTCCTCCAGCATGTCATTTGAAGAAGTTAAGCTGTTGTCTGCTTAAGACATTTTTTTTTCACCTTTCTGAGTTCAGAGAAAACACAGCAGATTGATGTCCACAACAAATTTACAAAGTAAACACACAATTGACTGCTACTAAAGTCTGACTTGTAAACTATCAACTACCAAGCCAAATAGACTTTTGTCAACCCAAATTATAAAGGACTCAAAGTCAAATCAATATATATTTTTACACCTTTGATTTTGTTTGTTTATTTCTGATAAATAATACTAATTTCACATAGTTAATTTTGGTGGAGGACATGGGCATATTACAGGGAAGTAAAAATTCTTCAGTCATATATATATATATATCTCCACATTCATCTTTAAAGAAAAATAGATGCAAGCAATTATGGCTCATCACAAATTACTTTATTATCTGCTCATTGTTATGACTTTTTGAAAAAGTGGTTTCCCATTGCCTTCTATATGGTTTTGTGTTCCTTTCCTGAAACTGGCTGCCACCAAAGGCAGTTTGTCCCATAGCTGGAGAAGAACTATCTTTCATAATAATATTATTACAAAAGTGAATGCATCAGACTAGGCTGGAATTTGAACTTGGCTTGCTGATTTCACTTTCCATGCTGATAACTTGCACATCCTAAGAAATATACTGACGTGAAAATGAAAATGACAAAAATAAGAATTCATTTTAGCAATGAAAAGCAACTAAAATTGAAATGAAATAAACATCAGTCAAAATGAATAATAGTTAAGTGTTATTTCATGCCTATAATTACAAAAGTCAAAGGGATCAGATGAAAGTAAAACTAAATGTTTTTATCTGCATGGCAAAACATTCATATTTGTGTGTTATAGAGATTTTCCCACAGGCAAAGAAAAAATATCAACAATTCTTTAAGTTCACAAAAAAATCTTATTCAGTGGGAAATTGAAACAAATTGTTTATTTAAAATAAAATTTTATGCAAAAAGGAAGATGAATGTAGAGGGTTTGCTCAAAATATTCTTTTGAATAATTAAAGAAATAAATTAGGCTCTGTAAAAAAAAAAAATGTTCATAAGAAAGTGGAGACCTACAGCAGTAGCAACAGTTCTAAAAGTCCTTGATAGAGCGTATAGGGTAACAGCAATATTTAACAAAACTGTTGTCAAATTATGTTCAGCTATGTGGGGTGGGGTCATAGGTCATAGGAGTTTTCATTTGTTGAATGTAAGGAATTGTAGAATGATTGTCATTATGGAAAATTTTATGAAGTTGTTACTGCCTTGTAGAATTATGATTGGAGTAAGGAGTTATTAAAGGAAACTTGATCTGGCCATGTGTTTGTTTCAGATAAACATTTTCAAAGTTATCTTTTTAACTTTTTACATATTTTCCCTTGTGGTCATGAGTATTTCATTAACCAGTGTCATGTTTTCACAACTTGATCTACTGACCAACATGTACTCACTCATGAATAGAACCATGATGAATATTAATCTAAACTGGCTGACTGCTATCCTTATATATGTTCTGACTGACTCAATATATCATGAAATAAAATGCATGGAACAAACCAAGAGGGATAGTCAACCAGACATGGGTTCTTTGATATCAATGAATAAAAACAGGGAACCTTACTTCCTTTCAAATATGTCTATATGTTTTGTTTTTTTTTATTGAATTTACCCCAGGCAAGGAAGTCATGCCTCTAAGACACAAGGGCTTACTGTGTGTGGGAAAGAATTATAAAACCGAAACAATAGAAGAGTAATCAGGAAAAATAGATAACGATTGACATTGCGTTTAAATTTTTGAAGATCAAAGTTGTCTGGAAAGCATGGAGTCAGAAGAAAGTTCCACAAAGAAGAAGTACAGGAAAAGAAACTATTAGCATAGAACTTACGGTTACCTTGTTGCCAATTCAACTGTAAAATGATGAGACCTTGTTGCCAATTCAACTGTAAAATGATGAGACCTTGTTGCCAATTCAACTGTAAAATGATGAGACCTTGTTGCCAATCTAGCACTGCAATTAAATTCATAAAATCTCGGTACCATAGGGAAGAGCTCATCAGAACAATTACTATACAATTACTATGAAAGTATTTATAGAAAAGGCACAGGAAAGCAATTTTACAATAGTGGGAAAGTGACTGAAGTTGAGATCCCAGGTCAGGAACAATAATATTGCTTCTTTGGATTTTATCAAGAATCTCTAAATATATAGCAGAAGCACCAGACCATATGTGGAAGCAATATTCTAAGTATAGATAAATGGTAGACTTATAGATATGTAAGATAGATTCTGGGGAGAAAATTGTCTAGCACGACAGAGTGGACCAACTTTCTTACCATCTGACCTAGCAATGGATTCAATGTAATCTTTCCACTTCATCTCAACTGAAAATGTTAACCTGAGAAGGTGCAATTAGTCATTGTCCTAGAGCTTAGCATCAAACATGCTAATGGAAGGCAGAAAGGGGTCTCTCGGATGATTAACAGAGAGCAGTTCTGTTTTAGAGGCATTAAAATTAACAAGCCATTGTTTGCTTCAGTTAACAACAGACTGTAGGTCATTTCTGAGATTATCCCCCAATTTGATGTTATCGAATTTATCAGACTTATTATCGAGACAGGAGTAAATGGTCGTCATCAGCGTAGATACCAAGTTGACATCTAATGCCATCGAGATGGTTGTTAATGAAAATTAAAAACAAAGTAGGACCAAGGATAGAGTGGGGTGGGGAGGGAAACACCTGCATTAGTACAGAAGGATCTAGAAGAATGGCTGTTCAGCATAATTCTCATTTCACAATTTGATAAGAAATATTGAATCAGTTCAAAAATTCACCTACATATTTTTTCTGTTAATGGCATGATTGTATCTGCAAAGTTGAGGATTAACTTTCTATAAAAATTTACCGTACCTAAGAATTGACAAAGATTCTTACTATTACTGTAATGCACTAACATTATTTTGTGTAGGTCTAATACCATCAGAACTAATATTATAACCCCAAAAATCGACTGAAGTTACATCAAATGTTGACTTTGTTATTAAAATTTTTAGATTATTACCATGTAGGATTTTTATAACAGTTTCAATGTCTTTTAAGTGTGCTGAAGAATCATAACTGAAAATAAGAATATTGTCAGTGTATGTAAATACACAGTCAATATGTTGAAAAGTCTTGACCATGAGTCTTTGAAAAGTGGATGCTGCATTCTTTAGTCCAAACAGCATTTATTTGTATTTGTGCAGTCCAAGAGGAGAAATAAGTGCTGTTTTTTTTTATATGATCCAGGTGCATTTTGATTTGATGGTCGATTTTGCTAAATGTTGTTTTGTTGGCTAGTTTATCAGCAATTGAATTAATGTCCAGGATAGGGTATTTATCATTTTTCGTAATGCTGTTTAGTGCATGGTAATCACCACAGCATCTGAAATTTCCATCTGGTCTTTTAACCAGGTTTATGTGTGTGTGGGGGCTGGCCCATTTACTATCAGAAGGTGTAATGACACCATTGTTCTGCAATTTCAAAAATTCTCTTTTTACTGCCTGGTTGGACAGCTAACTTGTCGTGCTCCTTCTCCAATTTATTTATTTTTTTTTTGTATTATGTGTGTTATATATTGGAATTCATCAAATGTGTGATTATCAATTTTTTTTTTTTTGTGGTCACCAAATATGGTGGTTATCAAAATGATTTTTGTTTTGGTTGTCATGGGCACCAAATATGGTGACTATTAAAATGTGTTTTTTGATTGTGTGTAGATAGGAAACATCCACCTCATTTACAACATAAATATATGAAAGTTCAAATAAAACACAAAAATCTTCATATAAAAACACTTGCATATATATATATATTTATTTATATATATATATATATAAAAATGGTGGTACTCGTTTGGAAAAACCTCGGATAGCTCAACTTGTAGTAGAACAAATCGGTGCCCGGAGAAAAATGGGGAATAAAAAAAGAAAGAACCAAGAACATTAAAACAAGGTGAAAACAATTGTCCAGTGTTTAAGCACCAAGTCCAAAAAAAAAAACCCCAAAATGAGTAAAAAGACAACTACATAAAATACTGAATACACTAAGTAGAGCAAAACCTAAGATAATCCTAAGGAGCCAGGCAAACCTACCGAGGTTTCACCTAAACAGATCTTCAGGATAAAGCCGGCTGAAAAGGAAAATTATGGAAAGGTATTTATTGCTAAAACCAAGAATAACCATGACCACGGGACAAAAAAAATAAAAAATAAAACCAAACAATGGGGAGGTAAGTGCTTTACTGTACAACCAACAAAAAAAAAAAAAACCTATTCTAATAACCAGCTTTTCCTATACCTACACCTACCAAGGATTTCCAATTTTTGGTTCCTTGTAGTTAACGATAACTAGTTTTTCCTTCATACATAGAGAATAAAATTTATTACCTACCTTATATTTATAACATTTTTTTTAATATTTCCATTTCAAAATGGGGTTATTATTATCTTCTTATTTGATCTTCCATATATATGTGGACAGGGTTGTACTACGTAGAGAGGTTTCACTATTGAAACTACTGAGGTGGTTTTAATATAATTTTTTGAAACTGTTCTGGGTGGATCCTATATAAACTTTAGAGTTCTTATTAATATTGTTCAATTTATTTCCGTGTATTTTTACTTGATAGACCACGCACTCTTGTTGGCACTTGCCCTTGAGAGGGCAGGGTTCCTTATTTTTACAATTACACTGGCATGGGGGGGGGGGGTGTCTTTAATTTTTTTTCCTTTTATACTTATTAATTAGATTAGTCATGTTAGGCATACAGCTATAACTTAGTTTGACATTTTTGTTGAAAATTTTATATAACATATTTATCTGTGGGAAGTTCTTTTTAAGTAATTCAAAAAATATTTTACCTATATTTGTTTTAACCGCTAAATTATATGGGGGGGGGGGGTTAAACCATAATACATTTCTAGTTCTGTTTTTATGTCCACTTTGCATTTTGGGGGAATTATTCGTGTCGATATGTTAATTTACTTCTATGTCCACTACTTTTTAAAGCTTGTTCATAAGTTAGCTTATTTTTATTAAAGATGTTATTATCTGATGAGTTAATGGACAATCTGTGGCTAATTCCTTTAGGTATTTGTTTCAAAATATATTTAGGGTGGTTGGAACCTACGTTGATATATTGTGGTTGCTGGTTATTTTTTCTATATGGTGAAACTGTACCATCATGTAGGTCTAGTGTAACATCTAAGTATTGAGTGACTTTTAAGTTTATTTGTATGTCCAGTTTGAGTCCAAATTTTTTAAATAACCAGTGCATTTTCTAGAGATACATTTGTCTACTATGATTAACCCATCATCTCTGTACAGACCATGGTTACTAGGATTGATGTACTTGTTTAAACTATTAAGTAGAAGGCATCCAACTAACTTGCATACCTCAGCACTGTCATATGTCCCCATTGGGTTGTCAAAGTTACCCTTTTCTCCTTTTTCAATCCATAAGATGTCATTATGGTATAACAATGACTTACAACAATGTCTATTGAGTTTGATTTTATCACTAGATATCGACACATATTCCTTGGCTAACTCTAAAGCTTCATTAATGTTTTTTTCTGTAATAGATGGATAGAATTTTTTTATATCGTATTTTATAAAAGAGCATTTGTTATTTTTTATTTTATTTTCATAACCTTTAAAACATTTAATGTAATCACAAGTGGAGCGCCATTGGTTAATGTTTAAAAATGTTCTCAATGATTCACATCTGTCTTGTAAAATTATTTTGCTAATTTTACCCATTTGTGCCTTAGTAGGGTTGATTAGTTGGCATTCAGGATTATTTGGGAAGTTATCTTTATGGTGCTTAACTGTTATAAAACAATTTTTTATATTAATTTTTTCTATTCTATTTTCTAAATTGAACTTAGTGTGCTAGCCTCCTTATTAAGTTCAGTTTCTAGGTTAGCGGAGGCTTTTTTATAATATTTGATCACTTCTTTATTGAGCTTATTGCTATATTTCCTAGGGTTTATCTTATATAAAAACCTAGATTTGTTTGCTTTAATGAAGACTTTTATGTTATTTTTAATATTCTTCAAGTCTTTATTAATTTGTTGTTGTATAGTATTGGTAACTTTTCTATAATCTATTGTTTTAATTAATCCGATTAAGTCAGATTCAAAGTTGTCTAGTTCTTTGATATAAGGTGGGTGAGCATAGGTTTTAAATCCATACGACTCAGTGGTTTTGTGTCTAGTTTTGTTATTATTAAAGAAGTAAGCTTTTCATCTCATATTAGCTATGAAGGATTCTATCTTCTTCAGTAATATTAATTCATAATAATGTATATTCTTAAAGGAATAACCAACATCTACCTGTTCCATAACGGTTGACTTTAAAAAATGCTCAATAGGGAAACCTAGAGCTAAAATTTCTTCTTTAAATCTTTCTGTAAGATTTGCTTCTTATAATTGACAACTCATAATTTAAAAGAACTTGAAATTAAAATGAATTTTTCAAATTCCCAGCACATTTTTACCAAAATATTGTCAAACTTTTCACGTTAACCCATTGTATAATTTAAAAGCATTGTTTATTGTTTGTAATAAATAGTTAAAAAAAAAAAAAAAGGAAAGGATGCCATAAAATAAAATACATAAGTCAAGAGAAATCAACAGTGAGGGTTAATCAGACAGGGGCTATTTAGTATCTTTTCTTTTTTTCAAATCATTTTACCCCAAGCAAGGTGATAATGCCACTAAGACACTAGGGGTTACTGAGAGTGAAAGAGCATGAGAAGATTTTAGTGTAGAGAAAGAACAATAAAAGAATAGGATTCAGGAAGACAAAAGATGGTGATTGGTATTGCATTTAAATTTTTGGAGATTATTGATGGCAGAGAACCAAGAAAGCTGAGAAGTGTGAGAAAAGAAATGATTAGAATAGAACTTATGACTACATCTAGCTTGTTGAATAGTAAGATGAGTCGAATTGCTTAAATTCATGTGGTTGATGTACCAAGGAGGAAAACTCCTTGGAACAATTGCTCTAAAAATATTTATAGAAAAGACACAGAGAAATCATGTTATGGTGGTGGAAAAAGTCACTGAAGTTGAAATACCAAGATCAATAACATTACAGATTCTTCTTTCAATTTTGTCTAAAATCTTGAGATATATAGCAGAAGTACCAGGCCAGAAATGGCAATGATATTCAATGCATGGACAAATGGTAGATTTTGTCTAAAATCTTGAAATATATAGCAGAAGTACCAGGCCAGATATGGCAATGATATTCAATGCATGGACAAATGATAGATTTTGTCTAAAATCTTGAAATATATAGCAGAAGCACCACGCCAGATATGGCAATGATATTCAATGCATGGACAAATGGTAGATTTTGTCTAAAATCTTGAGATATATAGCAGAAGCACCAGGCCAGATATGGCAGTGATATTCAATGCATGGACAAATGGTAGATATATAAATGTGCAAGATGGATTCTGGTAAGAAAAATGTTCAGGCATGACATAGTGAACCAGTTTTCCTAGCAGTGGACATAGCAATTGATTCAATATGATCATTTCAATACATATCAATGGAAAACATAAAGAAGGCACAATGAGTCACTCTCCTGGAGGTTAGAATCAGCTATGCTGATGGAAGGTAAAATGGTTCAGTATGATGATTAAATGATTTTGGAGGCATTAAAATTTACAGGCCACTTTTTGCTCCACTTAACAACTGATTGAAGGTGATTTTCAAGAACAGCTGTCAGTTTTACTTTGTCAGGCCCATTGGATTTACTATTGAGATAAGAGTAAAAAGTGGTGTCATCAGCATAAATACCAAGTTGGGAACTGATGACATTGGGAAGGACATTGATGAAGATAAAAATACAATGTAGGTTCAGAGATAGAGCTCTTAGGGATCCCTGTTTTAATGTAAAAGGATCTAGAAATGTGGCCATGACTTTCACCATATGATTGGATCAAATATTCAGCCAGAGACACCATACCCCTTGAGCTTGTGAAGAAGGCTAGCATGCCAAATGATGTCAAATGTCTTCAAGATATCTAAATTGGATAGACAAATTCTGTAATGACCATTAACACATTGGTGGTTGACCTAGAGAAATGAAAGCCATCTGAAAGAAGGCTATGTAAAGTGAGATGATTGTGGAAAAAAACAGTTCCTCACTAATGTCTACATGTGCATTTGTATTAGTTATTCCAGCCTACAGGAAAGGCCATTTGTAATAATAAACTACATAATAAAACTGTCTTAGGTTTCAAATTCCATCCTTCTGATTGGTTGAAAATAATCTTGAGTTCTTTTCTGAAGCCTTTTTTTCCAGTACATTCCTTTTTTTATTACTCTGAATAAAACATTGTATCTCGACAATTGGGCTCAGAAGCAAGGCTTATCAAAAAAAAGGCTCAATCCAAACACATTATTGATTAGAAATGGCTTTGCTCTAGATAGTGGAAATGGATCAAGGGTCATATTTTTCACATAGATTTTTATAAAGTAGCAGTTCAATTAAGGCAGAAGCAGTCATCTGTTTGATATTTTTCTTGTTTAAAAAAAAAAAAAAAAAATTATGTTTTTAGACTTTGACAAATTCCATCTAGACAGCAGGAACTAGACCAAGTTGGAATTTATGAAAATAGATTTTCTAAATATATTTGTTATAACAAGGCAACTGCTGCTGCTTCAGTCATCTTTTATTGAAAAGTCATTGATATAAATCATTTTTAGATGGATTGACATTCATTAATTTTACTATCAGCTGAGACTAAGTACCATTCGGATATTTTGTTATCAATGAAAACGGAGGCTAAAAGCATAACGAATTAGCAGCTCATTTGGCTGCTGGAAATCACTGTGACTGACCATTATTTCTCTACTGCTTATCCACATTGTTATTAACCAGAAATAAGTAACAATCAAGTGACAACCAAAGGGGGCACCATCCAAACCAATGTGCTCCTTCATTCTTCAGTGATTTTTTTCTCTTTTCATTAATGACTTTTCTGTGCATTTCATGTCAAATTACTTCAATCTGAAAAATCTGACAGACAAGTTTAGTGTTACTTTTTCTCCTTCTAATATTAGGATATTGACAGCCAGTCAATTTAGTGAGTTACCTCTTACAGTGACTTTTTTCCTAATGTGTGTGAGTGTGTTAAAATTCATCTCTTCATTTTGTTTGCATTTCATTTCCTAAAATATTGTCCCTGAAACAATTGCCGTGTTTTAATTGTCCCAGGACCACAATTTATCATTTAGCTAATAGTTGCTTATTTGTTGGCAATATGTTACAAGGGGGTACTAAAAAGTTCTCAACCCAACCCATTTCCAAACATCAATATTTCAATGACCAAGCAGAATTTTGGTGGGAAGATTGTAGAAACTTGAGAAATAGTGTGCCAAGTAGGTCAAACTTTAGGGTGAACATATAAAATTGTATATAAGTTTCATGGCCCTAGATCTGTCTTGGTTTGGCTGAGAACTTTTCAGCATCCCATGTATATGCACCATAGATATATTCAAACACAGTTAAATTTTAATGAACCACAAAATTCCTTTTTTCACAAAAAAATAACTATGACAACATTTGCTGATTGAAGATTTATTTATTTTATTTTTTTTTTTTATTTCACATGAAATTTTACAGAAATGAGAAATATACTCTGTACAGTTGGGAACTTTTAATAGTAGTTGGAGTAATAGTAATAATAGTTTAGATTGCCAGGTGCAGGAACCTGACCATTTCTTTTTTCTAAACAAGAGTACCACCACAATAAATTGGGACATGTTCTGGAGAAAAGAAAAGGAGAGAAGGAACATTGTTTGGTCTATCACATCATAAATATAATTTCTTTATTTTCACTCTTTTTACTTTTCAATTTCCTCTTATGATTCTCAATCTGTTAAGAGTGAACACTGAAGTGTTCTGGCAGTGGTGAATAGTGAATGCTAGGCCGCTTTCTTCTAACAGAAGCCAGAGGTGGGTACCTCTCTCCCAGCCTACCCATTCTGAGAGACCATTTTTACAAAGGGACAAGGAAAAAGAAAAAAAAAACAGAAATTAAATTAGATAAAATAATAATTCTCCATAACTTCACCTTCAGTTTAGCCCTCATAAAAAAAAGCTTTCCTGAATAAATATTGATTTATATATTAGTGAAAATTCTGTATAAATGAGTAAAAAAATTCTCCTAATTTCAAAGTTTGGTGATATTGAAAATTAAACAAAGGTTAAATTGAATATCGTATAGAAAAGCTATTTTGTTTTCATTTAAAAATCAGAAGGGTGGTTAAAGTTTGTATTATTGAGTTTCACCAGCACAGCAATCTTCTATTCTAACATGATCATAAATGTAAAATTATTTTTGCACTTGTATAAAATATTTTGTCTTTCTTATCTCTCGGTCTGTAACAACAGAGTGAGAAATGCTTGGATTATAAAAAGTTTAATATTTTTTCCAGGCTTAATTTTACTATTGTTTTGAAGGGAAAATCTCTGCAAAGATTTAAAATTTGCAATACAACAGAATGCTGAAAAGTTTTTTGACTAACCCAGAATGTGATCAAATGACCAAAATATCAAAGGGAAGTGCTTCTTGGTCAGGCCAAGGGCATTTCAGCATCTGCCATATATTCCTGATTATTGTATTTTTCAAATTATATCTAAAACTAAACATTTTGATCCTGAGATTAAACATAATGTGTGTGTATATATATATATATATATAATATATATAGTATCTAATTGATTATTACTTAAAAACTGAAACTCACTCGGTTAATTTTATGTTCACTCTAAGTACACAAATTTTTGCTTCTTCTGAACATGAAAGAATTTAGACATCTGCTGAATCACTGTTCAGCATGTTTCCTTTTTTTTTTTTTAAAAAAAAAGCTAATTACCTTAGTTTTTTTTGTTAATATATGGAGAAGGCAACAGGAAACCACTGCACTATCTTTCCCAAGAAGGAATGGTAATTCATAGATTATAAAGAAAAGGGATCTGTAGAGAGTTATGCTCACCCTACATCCTGAAGGGACATAGCATTAAAAAAAGTCAAATAATTAACATTTTTTTAAAAGATGAATTTTTTTCCCGTCTATCTGTAACTTCCTTTTCACAAAGATGTAAGTATGAATCTGATATATATTCTACTAGCTGAACACTTGTAGTTTGAGGCCACTTTTGGGATTCTGTCAGCCTATCTCTAGCATGACTGTGACTATTTACTTTTAAAATACTTATTCCATAATTGTTATAGAAATGTTGACATACCATGAAATCATGTATATTCTTCCCCTCAGATCTGCTCCCTTGCCATCTAAAAGCATTCCATTAATTCAAATTGAAGTTACATCCAATTTTTACTTGGTTATTTCAATGAATATTCATTTAGCTATTCTTGAACAGATGGAAAACATAATTTTATGCTCTGCTAGCAACAAAAGATGATGATGATCCATTACTAGAAGTTCTCATTCCACAGATCAAAACAGATTCAGTGTTATAGTCTAAAATAATAAAAATACTGCAATCAATTGAAAGTGGTTATATTAACAAGGAAAGATCAATTAACTAGCTAATCTTTATAATTAGCAAGAGGAGTATATAGATAAAAGTAACAGACATCATATGTTTGTGCGTGTGTGCACACACACACACATACAAGATGTTGTTGAAATGTCTTGGCCTGATTAAGAAAACCTTCCAAAATGGAAAAGTTTGATATTTTGTTTCTGCCCATTAGTAGCATTTCATTTAAGAAATCTCTGAAAAGAGAAGATAAAAATGACAAATTTGTGTGTTTTGGTGCATTTCATTAGAAAGTGCCTGAAAATGTTCTCTAACAAGAACAGAGATTTCATTTTCCTAAGCAAAACTTTGAAGCAGTTTTCTAATCGTCCATATCCACCATTTCAAGAGACCAAACTCTGGGGATGTCAAAGCCATTAGTCAAATGGTGAAGGGCTGTTGTTTTTAGTGCAAGATTATTTATCAAAAACTGATTTTTAAGCTGAACTTTGTTCTGAAAGAGAATGAATATTTTACCAACAAAGGCACAGAGAATTAATGACAATATTATCTTGGGGAAATAAGTAAATCATGCATATTATACATGCTTATTATGCTTAATAGATAATGATATTTGTAAATTGAAAGGGCTAATAGATTATTTTTAGACCATCATTTACCAAGAAAATATGACCATTGTTTTGGTAAATATTTTTTACTGTGGGCACAGTAAAATAATTTAAAATTGACTAAAAAGAGAGAAAGTCTTTTGCCATTTTTTTTTTTTTGTATTCCTATCCTATGGATGGTTTAAACATTTTTCATGAAGGAAAAGAGAAAACAATTTTTTCTTTCTTCTTGATAGCTTGGAGATAACAAACATTACCAATCTGGTATTCACTATGAACTCTCAAACTTTATCATCATCACCATTTTGGGGTGTACAAGATTGTTTAGTAAACCACTTTTCTTATATGGGGAGTTTGAGTTTTAATGCATTTCCTGCAATATTTCCTTTTTGTATCAGACTAAGCTAACTAAACTTCAGTATTTGTTTTCCATTCACATCAGTTGTAAGAGCTGACAATGAACTTTTCTTGGAAATACTCATATTGTTGTAGTTCAGTTAATAAATGTACAGATTAATTGTTGAATAAGATAAAATACTATTTGCAGTAAGCTTTTGAAAATGCTTTCACAGATATCTTTTGTAGCAGAATTCCATGATATACAAAATAAAAATTGTTGAAATGTCCTAAAAACATTTCGGAGCAATCACTCTGCTGTAGATATGAGTTGTCTGTAAACACATAATCATATCAAACATTATCACAGATTTTACACAAACTGTGCTCTTTTTGATCATGAGCGTCACCAACTTGATACTCAGGATAGAACTATTAAAAGTTTTATGCTGCGTATTCAATGGCTATAACTTCATGTAAGACACTAATAATGATGGTGTTTCTTTTTAATTGTTTCTTATGTTGTGAAATATTATTTTTAGAATTTATTATATGAAGCTGGGTTGTTAAAAAGCAGTTTGCCATTCATTTTTCTGGCCAAAATATACACATAATTTTTCTTGAAGCTTTGTAAACACAGAACTACTTGAATTGATCCCTGAGCTTATAATAGTTAAAAATGAAAAACAATTTCTACATAAAAATCTTCAACACTAAAATAAGGCATTATCTTTCATCTATATAGATGTAATCAGTTTTAAGTTTTTAATTTACAGAACAGATTATTTTCTGTAGATCAAATACTTCAACTGTTTTGCTTTGCCAAATATAAAATGCTTTTAGCCACTCAAATATAAAATGCTTTTAGCCACTCAAATTAAAATCTTCTTGCTGATATTCACAATTTTCCTCATTTTCTAGAATGTTTAGCAATGGATTTCCAAGTATCCTTTACTTGGAAGAAATGTTTTAGTTTAAAAAGAAGTTTAACAATCACATTCTATAGCCCACTGACATATTATGCATGAAAATTACCATCATCATCACCACCACCACGTATTGGCATAAATAAATGTCAAATATTATAAAATCATAATTTATCAATTGTTCACCAGTCCTACAAAAAACTACGTTAATATTACAGTACCCCATTATATATATATATATATATATATGAGAGAGAGGGAGAGAAAGTGGACACTGAGGTCAACATTAAGTGGTGACAGTTTGTACTTAAATGGAATCTTCAGGCCTGAAAATCTATTCAAGTATGAAACAGACTGTTGCCACTTGGTGTTGACCTCAGTGTCCACATTTAAATTTATATATGTTCTGTGATAATGAGCATATATACATACACACATATATATATATATATATATATATATATATAGTTATTTAAAAATCTTTGAATCAAAATATAAGTATCAGAAATGTTTTTGTTTATTGTCCAAAGGTGGCTAAGTAAAATAATTCAATTGTCAGCAGGGCTTGAATTTGCTTCTTTACTGAAGAGTCTTGTAGATTGTGTAGCATCATGACTTTGATGGTGTGAATCAAGCAGACCTCAATTGAATGGTTTCTCTTTTTCCTCAGATATTGATTTTTATTCTACTCCTTCATTACCATTTGTATTTCTAATGTTGAAGGTGCAGAGAGTGGGCTGCTTACGATTACCCTTTTTAAATAATTTTTGGGTAAAAATATTTATATTGTCTATAAAGAAAAGAATTATTTTTAATGTAACATAACTTTGTTTTTTTTTTTTTGTATAGTAATTTTTTTTGTTCAATATCACAAATTAATTTTGTATTTAATTTCTTTTACATTTATGATTGTGTCTCGACTACGAAACCTGCCTTGATTTATAAGACAATATTATAATAGATACCATGACATCTGCTTTTTATCATTTATTTTAGATTATTTAACCTACCAACTATTTTTTAAATGGGTAACTTATTTGAACTGAACTAATATATATATATATATATATATATATATATATTATCTAAAAGATTTTAAATTGAAACTTTGTCTTATCACAAACCATCACAGATATTTTTTATAGATTGCATGAAAAATAGAATCTTTCATCTGGCTACTATCACAGTCTGAATAACAATGCATTATTAACAATCATCTAAATGTTGTCATACTGCAAAAAAAAAAAAAAAATTATAAAGTTAAAAAAAAATGTCAGACTAAAATTAAAGTTAACAGCTGAAATTAAACACTTTTCTATAGGACACTGTCTTTGTTTCTGGTAGTCCTTTGAAAATTGTCACTTAATTGGCTTCCCTCATGACCCACCAGTGGATTTTAAGTCTTCTGGTAGATATAGGTATTTATAGATAGCAAACTAACATAGATTGATACAAACTTGGATTTTACAGTTAATTCTTATGTTTGTTTTCTATCAATATAAATTATTTGTAATAAGAAAAGCTTTGTTTGGTCAGAGTGAAAACAATTTTAGCACTTAATTTCAGATAAGTGTGAAGATGATTACCTTTGTTTTTTTTTTTCTGATTAATGTTTTCACTGATTAAAAAGTTTGAATACTGAAAGAAGAAACTGAAAAGATTTTAATTCTTGGCAGTTTTGGAAACGGCTGCTTGGCCTGATTTCCTTTGTTTTCTTAATTAATTCTTGAATCCTATGAATGACTATTTTAAAAGAACAAAGTTTTTTTTGTTTTTTTTTAACAGATAAAAAAAGATTATTTTAAATATCCCAATTCATGCTAACTGTAAAAATTAATTTCGTATCTTGTATGAATGCTATAGTATTGGAAGATTGAACTGGCTTTGCTGTTCGTAAGAGTTACTTTACACAAAACCAAATATCAACAATGTGGGTACAGATTTTTCATTCAGAAGTTAAATTATTGCTGTTAGCTTTAATTTTAAATATTTGTTGTTTGATACTAAAATAATGAAGATTAGAATGATTACAAGAAGGCAGTTTTATACAAAAGCTGTAACCTTAGACTATTGTAACAAATTATTTTGCATGTAAATAATACTGGCCCATTTTAATAATTCATTTGAAATGAATTTCTATAACATATGAAAGACTTACTGTTATTATAAAACGTATTAAAAACAGTTGTTTTTTCCAGTAAGATTAAATAAAACTTCTATAACAGATCGTTTCCACTGAATTTCTTAAATATATGAAAAATCTAAGAATGCTATTAAAAATGAAAACTATCCTTTTTTGCAGTATGGTAACTTTTGAACATTTATTCTTTATGAATCATTGAAGAACACTTAAGTTGTTAAAGAAAAAAGAAAAGGGTTATCACAGTGCTAGAAATATTTAGAGAAGAGAAAGACTGAGTGAATTAAGTTGCAAACAATTTTCCTATAGAGCAAACATAATAAAAGTTAATAATGCCCAGCCATAAAATAAAACAAAAACACCAGCAATTCCTACAACTTTTTCTTCTGTCCTGCTTGGATTGAAATCTTCTTAAAGCAATTATCCCTTTTGAACATGTTCGCTCACTCAAAATCAGAAATCTAGATTGATTCCTGTGCATATGACCAAAAATTATTCCCTCAATGTGCCACAAACCATTTTCTTTAATTGTTATACCTTTATGCATTTCACTTCAGTCAGAGTTAAATTTATTTTTTTTGTATTAAAAGATGCAATGATGTGTGCATGTCTGTGTACATGTGTTGTAGTTCTTGGAAAGAGGATTGAGTTAATAATAATAATAAAGTATTCTAATTAATTGTAAAATTTCTGAAGTGTATCAGAAAGTATTAAGAGACAAAAACAGTTGATGAATGTATAAATTACATTTAATTCCATTTTGTAGTCTAATAGCAAAAATCTGTTTTTTCCATTCAGTTCAAAGTTATTCAAATGTTCACTTTCTCTTGGTTACAAAGTTCTGTCTTACAGAACGAATTCTCATAATTCTTGGTAATTATTTCATTTGAGATAATTATTTCTTGAAGGTTATTAGCTAGAAAAAAACAACAACTTAAAATAGCTATAAATGAGTGGAATTTTCTTCTATAGACAATGAATTTTAACAATATGGAAACTTTTAAATATAACTAAGAAAAAAATTCTTGTCTCTGTTGTTATGAAAAAACCTTAAATTAGAATAGGCTTAAATGATTTTATAAAAATTGTGTGCGCATTATGTGAAACTTCCATTAACTTTCTATGATTGGAAATGAATAAAATCAACTGAAGCATTCTAATAGAAAATTAAGCTTCATTAATTTTGTCTAATGCCCAGCAGAATAGGTGATAGGGGTTGAAAAAATAATAAATGTATACACATACATGTGTGGGAGAGAGACAAAAAAAAATTGATCTCTGAATCAGTTGAACCTGTGAAGTTAATGGAATAAACTGGAAGGCAGAATGTGCTTAGCAACCACCAAATTGATTCAACAAAGAAAAAAATACGAAACAAGCACCTTCTCTTTTACCCCCTCTCTTTCTCTCCCTCTCTTTCTCTGTCCCTTTCTGATTTTTCCTTTTATTTTTTTTAATTTAACTTCAGCTCTCTGAAACTTACCCAAATAAAAAAAAAAAAAGGTTGATTTGAACTCTGATCCCCCAAATCAAAAAGTTATAGCAGTATTCTTATTATTCTTATGTATGTAAGAGAGCTGCAGTAGAATTAATAACAATTGTTGCTGTGATATTTTAGTTAAGGCTTTACACAACAAACACTGCTTATATCAAGGCAAGATATATATATATATATATATATATATATATATATATATATATATTTATTTTATTTTTATTTTTTCTTGAAATAACCAACATTAATACAAAGTTGTGGAGGGGAAGAGCCAACAAACTACCGCTGTTGCTACCTGACTGTGTCACAAGGGCATTTCCAAAATATCTGGCTTTAAACATGGAGGAAAAAAAAATTCCATATGTACATACGCACATACATACACACAAATATTACATATGGTTATCACAAAAGTATTCCTGGAAATTAAACTTGTATAAGATTTTATATATATATATATATATATATATATATATATAAAAAGTGTGTGTGTGTGCACATTTACATGTACTTTGTTGTGTTTACAGAAGAGAATGTTACAACAGCTTATACTCTTTACACTTTCTGAAAGGTGTGGAATTGACTTCTAAAATGTGCTTTTCAGCATTTTCCACAATTCAAAGACAAACTATTTTACTGTTTAAAATTCCAGGTGCACAAAATCCATGTTCCATCAAAATCAGAAAGGCAGCTTTTGCCAACACCTTTTTACATAAGATAGAAATGTATATATAGTACATATGTTCATATTTTTCAGTTTCTGGGGCTTTTTCTGGAGAGCTGAAGTACTGGTTGTGTTCTGAAACAAGATTAAAACTGTATTGTTCTTTACAGAATTTAAAATTTTACATTCTCTGATTTTTTTAAAATCAATAACAAATTTTAAAAAATGATGTTAATCAAGTTGGATTGCCAGGTCCTAAATTTGATTAAAATTATCCAAACTGGCAACTAGTACACATACCAGCACCTCTTCCCCTCCGCAAAAAGCACCGTATGTTGTATGTATACAAAAAGTACATTTTATATATGGTGTTTGTATTTTGACAAACAAACAAATAAAAGATAAAAGAAAAATTAAACACTTTATAAATGTTTTTTTTTTTTAACTCATTGAGTGATGAGGGGAATCAGATTTCTTACCAGACCCTGTCCAACAAATCATTTTCTGCCAGTGTTTTGTCTTTCATAGATATCAATTAACATCACATTTTAGCATTATATTTCATGTAGATGCTTTGCTATTCAAAATAGATCACCATTTATAGGGTAAGATAAACAACAGATAATAATAAATACAGTTTGTTTTCTCTCAAAACTTTGAATAAAGGGTCCACCAATCCAAAATTAGCAATGACTTTCCTGATCAAATGGAAAAATGCTTATTGAGCGACCACTAGCAATAAACTATTGACATATGTTGATAGTTGCTTTTCCATTCAGTGTCACAGATTTTAAAAAGTAAAATCTCTTGTATGCAAGGTATTCGTGATAATATCTCCTCTGGGCTAAATAAATGGGGGTCTGTTCAGTAAGCAGTTTTACTTGTCATGACAAATCTATTCTTTAGTGCATTTTTAAAATGCTCTTTTGACATGTCAGACATCTGCTTTATTTTTTTCAGCTCTTTAAGAGATAATTAAAAATGAAACAGAATTTGTGAGATTTACATAAGATAATGATTTTAGCTTTGTAGAATTTTGTAAACAAAGTCTAAATAATAAAAAAGATATTTAAACAACAAACCTGTATAATCAAAATAAGATAAGAAACACAAAAACTATAACAAAATCTTAAATATAATTAATCACGGTAAGGATGTATATACAATGTTGTTAGAAAAGTAGATGAATAATGGAGATGACATACTTGCCCAAGGTTTAGCTCTCTGTTGCCAGGCTCACACTCACCTCTGATACTGACATGGCTGATTAAAGAAATACTTGAAAAGTCATGCCATGTCATCAGACAAAAAAGTATTGATATCTGCTGTTTGCATTCTACACTAGAAACCCATACAAAGAAGAAGAGTTGAAAATCAACTTTACCTGATGAGTTATCCTCATACACTATTGGAAGATGCCTGGATACTTTTCAATAAAATATAAGCCACAGTGGACCTGGAGTGTACATGCTAACCATGTTTATATCAACACTTTGACATGTACTCATTAGCTGCATGCATGTAGATACTTGGTTGGAGAGAATTTTACAAGAGTACAAATCATGTAAGAAACTGGGTCAGTGTCTTAGAGACAGTTCTAAGCTGTCCATTGAACTATGAAGGCTTGGAGAGTGACTTGCAGATTTATTGAAACATGCCATGCAGCAATAGAAAATTATGAAGGAACTCATAAATGGTTTGTCTATTGATCCCACACTCACTGATGGGTCTTCAAATTTAGCCTTTTGCTAAACTTGGTTTATTTCAACAAGTATCTACATGTGAGTGAAACAAATGAATGAAGTATTGTAAATAGAAATGAAACAGTAAGTACTTTAACATAATATTTATTGAGATGATCCATGAAAACAAAGAATTGACAGTGGTGGAACTTGGACCCAAAGCCAGACTGGCTATCCCTTACATACTTTACAGTGATGTTTTTTTAATGTATCTCTTGTCCAAATCCACTATATTTTTTATTGAGTCTTTGTATTTTTTTTTGCTGTTTTTAATAAATCTTGTCTTTTGGTGTTTATCCAGTCTGATAGTTTCTACACAGAAAAAAAAAATGAATTGCAAGAAAATAGTTTCAGTTTTAAATTTGATGTTTTTAGCATGTTGTACTGCTTGGAAAATGGTAGAAGCTAAAAGATATGACAAAGGCTTGGAATGGTCATAAATAGATACCGACTCAAAAGCTTTATCCACACAACATTTACCAAAAGAGCTAGGTTCCCACATCACTTATTCATGATCTATCATTGTTTAAAAAAAGAAAGAAAGAAGAAACTCCACTGATCCCTTGGTCAGGTAACTGAAGCATTTTGATCCAATTCAAGATCACTACAATCCACATAATAGTCAAGTGATACAGAACTAGTTCATGGATTCAAAACTGAAAATCATTGCACACAGAACCAGGAGAATCTTAGGAGAAATTAGAATTCTAGTTCATGAATAAAAAAAAAATAATCCTGGAACTCATAGCTAAGTGGTATTTTGATGTGTTAATATAATTAGTTAAGAGCTTTAATATCTCAAGTTTGACAAGAATGTTTTTCATCTGTTATGGAGATCACATTATGGTAATGAGTCTCATTGATCTATAGCAGCTACAATCTGCTTTTCTATTGAACCATTGCCACAAGTGTATCAATATAGAAGAGGGTCAAGGAAGAGATGATGAAAGAGGAAATGCCCTTGTTATGAGATTTAACAATTTTAAAGTACCAGAAAACATAGTGGTGTGAAGTCTCAGGTTATCACAATACAAAATTTCTTTTTCAATATATAAACAAAGAAAAAGGGGAAAAAAAAAAAAAACTAAAAAAAAAAAAAAACTTTTTTTTTGCAAGCAACAATTTACAATGTCTGTACATATTGATGATAGTAGATGCATGCATATTTGTTTGAAAGAATTACACATGAAATATCATTATGCATACAATGATATAAAAAAATAAAATAAAAGGCTGTTGTACAGACTTGAAAAAAAAATGTAAAGAGAAATATTGAAATCAAAAAGATGTAAATGGATAGGGACATACTCGCATACAAAAGTAGAAATCTTGTAGAACAGCTCCTAGCTTTTCTTAATTTCTTTTCCTATATTAGGGGATTGCATAAAATTTCAAATGTTATTTGATTTTTTTGGGAGATATACCCAAAATAAAAAATAAATTGTGTCAAGGAAGATCACTGTTTCAAAGATTTACATATATCTAAAGAAGATATGACACTTGTTAGTGCATCAGACATACTCAAGTAATTTTCATAATTTCTCTTAAAAATGTATGTGTGCATTATATATATATATATATATATATATATATATATATATATATATATATATACACACACACACATCACAACTGCATTTTTGCTATATTACATTTCAAGTTCCTTCTGGAGGACAGTTTTTCAATCTTCCATAGTCTACAATTCAAAACCTTTGATATTTTCAAGGAACTAGTTTGCCACAAAACCATTTTATATAGCATTAAATATTGCATTTGGATAAATTGTGTGTTTTTCTGGATATATTACCAAAAATTGAGCCTCAGGTTTGACTATTCCAAAAAAAATAATCAAATTTTCAGTAGAAATTTAATTTTATTCCTAATTTATTGTAGAAAGTAGATTAGTTTATGAAAAAAATTCTGATTAGGTACTCTCTGTGGCCTTGTGCCAGACTTGTTTCAGTTCAAGTAAATCAAAACATCAGTTCTGATATGTTAATTTTCTTACTGAGTTAAAAGTTGAGTATGGATTTTTCTTATGAAAATAAGAATTTTGTTACACTCAACTCTTGATTTCCCTCTAAAAGATTTAAAAAAAATTAAGTCTTTTACATGAATGAACAAAGAAAAAAGTGTCCTAAAAGCAAACAAATACAGCACAAGTTATTTTTTTTTGTTTTTGTGAAATGTACAGTCATATGGCGACCAGAGTGAGAGAAATGTTTTTATTTTTTTTCAAAATTTATATCAAAAAGAAAAAAAAAAATGATATTTCATTTTTTTGTGTCAGGTTATTTTACATGATCTAAATGAAAAATGTGAAAAATGAATTATTTCTTTTAATTTTTGAAAATTTGAGTTATGTCAAAAACAAGAAAGTAAAGAAAAAAAAATAAGGATACAAAAATGATAAAAAAATTTTTTTTTTTAAAGAATAATCATCAGTTTTTAAAGTTTTCTGTGCATATTGCTGATCTCTACAGAATGATTTCCAAAAAGGTGATAAAGAAAGAAAATGAAAAGATTAATAATCAAAATGAGTGTGTGTGTGTGTGTGTATACATGTGTATGTATTTATAACACCAAACAAAAAAACACGTACACACACACACACATATACACAGGGGGGAAAAAAAAAAAAAAAAATACAAAACAAAGGTGGTGGGGGAATATGTAAGTAAGCATCCATTTGTCTTGTGAGAAAGAAATTAAAATTTCAGAGCTTGGACACTTTAATTTGCTTTGAAATAATGTTTTTTTTTTTTGTTTTTTTTTCCTCAAATATAAAATTCTCCTAAATGCTGTTTGCAGAAAACATCTATATACCTACATGCATAGATAAAAAGACCAGCAAAGTTCTTTCCATGTGCTTCAATTTGAAAAGAAAAATTACATGCAGAAAAAATAAAATGAGGGTTTGAGCTTCATTTAAAGGGAAACAGATCAATCAATGTGATTTTTCATCAATGGCAAGAAAGTTTTTTTTTTTTTTTTTAATTAATAACCCCCACTCCTGATAAGTCTACCATGCTGGACCTTTCTACCATTAAAAATATTTTATGTCCATACCACATTTGCATTTCTAGATTTTTGCTCCAAGGCCAATACCTGAATGGAGCAAGTTGCAAAAAAGTCTACAAACATCTTAACCAAACCCTGTCTCATCACTATTCATATCAAATATATTGCACATTTGATATATACAGAAATGGTTTAATAACAGCGGACAGGGGCGGAAAAGACTTGCCAAAGGTTTGTATGATTTGAATCAGTCAACCTTGTTTGAACTGTTAGGCCTGAGTGAAGGACTAACATCTTTTCCAGATGAGCCATGCTTTTAAAGTCAAGACAGGAATGCCCTCAATACAAGCAAACTGGAGATTAAATAAAAAACGCATCTTTTTGGAATCAGTGAGCAAATCACTTAAAATGATGTTACCATGGAACACATTATGCAAAAGGTGAATCACTGAGTAACATACTTTAAGAGCCAATAAAGAGTTGCTGAATCTGTGGCAATTCTGTAGCTCATCTACATTGAATGCAAAACTCAGAAATCCCAGGGTCATGCATTGGGATTTCTGCCAAAGTTCATTTGTTTTTTGGCTTGGTTTGTTCGGGGTTTCAATCTGATCTAGTAAATAATCTATTTTCAAATTACTTCATGACCAGAGAGATTTTTTACCTTTCAACAATATAACCCTTACTTTCTCGTTTAGTTCTGAATTCCAAACAGGTGTTCATTAATGGTGAATAACGTCTTTATAAGAGATATCTATCAAAAGAAGACCTAATGCAGAGCTTGCAAATTAAAAACTCTTTGCAGAAGAGGCCATGATAGTAACAATAGTAGAGTGAAAACTTATAATGATGCACTGGATGTGCTTGTCATTATTGGCAGTTGTGGGCTTGCTGTCAGCAGTAGACTTGTAATATAAACCATGGCTTTGTTACCCTCTGCTCAGAGCACAAAGAGAATTTAAATGTTTGTGGATGTAGCAAGACTTCACAACCTGAGATCTCCCCAAACCCACCAAATGGAACTGGTAATTTAAAATACTGAAAAAACAAGTGGAGTGATATTGTTGCCAAGGGGGGGAAGCCAAATGGGGGTCACATGCCTTGCATATGGGTGTGGAGAACTCGATTGGATGGCTGAAGTACTGACCATTATTATTTTTTTTCTTTGTTTCCTTTATTAGGGAAACAGGTTGACAGTGTGGTCAGTTAGGCAGTGCTGTAGACATGGTAGAGGTAGACAAAAAAACAAAAAAAAACATAAGCACCAACATATTTGTCCTGAGCTGGTTTTATTTTAAGGAAAAAGAAAATTGTTTCTAAGATGAGGTTGGGGTGGGGAGAAACTTGTTCAGAAAATAATTTCCTTTCATACTTGAGAAATTAACCCACCTCACCTAAAATCTGCTTTCAAGTGGACATTAGGCAGGATATTTAATTCTGTCTTTGTTTTCGATAACCATCACAATTTACTTCTTCAGAATTTTCCAGATGAACTATTTCAAAACTGAATTAGCTTAAGAGAACATAATACTTATTCAGTAACCTCTCATGAGTGAAAAGGAATTAGATGAACGTAAAGATGTGGACATTGTGATATACTGGGTCAAAGCCATGTTGATAGTTGGTTTAATTTCCAACTTTAAATGTCACTACCCACCCCCTCACACGCGCCATTAAGGAATTAAAAAATGCTAATGACAACAAAAGAAAAGAAAAAAAAAAAAATATATATATATATATATATATATACACACACACACGCGTCTCCGCACTGAAAGTAAAATTATTGACAGTAAGAGTTCACTATTGCTATTGTTCATGAATAAATAAAAAGAAAGCACCATTCTTATTGGTAAAATATAATCTGTTATCAGAATATCCTGAGCTGAGTGTTTTCTGTATCAGATGCAGATATTTCCATGCCCCAAGGATGCTAAACAGGGGACAAGTTTTAAGAACCAGAGATGAAAAATTAGTGACTGGTATAAAACATTCTCAGAATTGAAACTTGCAGGCATTGTTCCTGGTGGGAATTGGCAAAATATTTTTTTTCTGTTGATGGGATATTACTCCTGAGGGTGGGGTGGGGATTAAGAAGAAAGGCAGCCACAGAAATTGTTCCTAATATTTTCAACCCTGAGAATCAGACTTTTTAAAAAAATAAAAATCAAACAAATGACTCAAGAAATTTAATTACTATTGCCAACACTATCATTTCTTTTTTTTTTTTTTAAAGCAATCTTTCTAATTTTTAAGTTCTTCTTTTAAATAAAATTTTTATCAAATATTTATGCATGGGAAATTTTTAAAAAAAATTTACATGCAGTCTTAGTGAATCTAAAATCTTTTCCTACCCAGCTGTTTAGAAATCTATTCAATATGAAGCAAACAATTTTCTCTCCACAAAAACAAAAACATCTTATTTGCTTGTCAATATATATAGACAATCAAGTTGGGAGATTTTGAACAAAAATAGGACATTGGTTCTATTCTGAACACATCATTTGATCTGAAGATCAATTTACAATCCTAAAGTGACAAAGGGTAAGAAACCTTCTGGAGACAATAAGGATTTCATTTTTTTCAACATTAATTATTATTAAATTATATTCCCCTAATAATTCTTCATGCTGGCAAATAAATAACTTTTAAAAATGAGATATATGTGTATAATTCTTTGACACACAACTCATTTCTATTGAGGGAGGGGAATCTTTGACAAGATTGAAAACTGTTTTCATTTCAAATATACTTTTCATGAAGTTACTTTTTCACATTTTTTAGTTTATTTAAAATCAGTTTGAATTTTAAAGAAGCTATTAAAAACTTGCAGAGGAAAAGAAGTTTCAAGTGCTTCCTATTTTGTGAACCATAATGTTTTGAGATTTATAAAAATGTTCTCCTATTTTTTGATGAGCTTTTTTTCCTCCCCTATTAAAAAAAAATATTTTCAAGGTCATATAAACATGTCTGCATCTTAGGAGAATCATTAAGATGAATACCATGTTTTTAACAAACATCAACTTACTTTCTTTCCTATTTAAGTCTATACAATTATATTGCTGCTCAGTTTACCTATTAAACCTTGCTATACAATCAGCAGTCTAATGATCTTACACAAATATAGAATTTCTCTTTTCATCTTGTTTGCTCAAGTTTTTTTGTTTTTTTTTTGTTAATCCTGAGATTTTAAATTAGAACTGCAGATACATTACTGGAGAGTAAATTATTACATTTTTCATCTTTTCTTATAGGTTAACCTGTTAATTACTTTAATTTAGAACATTTTAGATAGTGTTCATGAGAAACATTGAATAATTATTTTAACCTAACGTTTGCTGTTGTTTTGTGACATGGGATAAAATTAACATATTCTTTGTAAGTTCTGAGTCTAATCAATTGCTATAGATTTTTTTCTTTTTAAACCAATTGAGTAAGAGGAATTGAGCCCTATGCTAAAGTAAATATTTATAAGTAAAACAAAAACATTAATTCTAAGGATTTTTATGTATGTGATATATAGGAAACAAAAAAAATGATTTTAATACGGAATATTATAGAAGCCATAAATTAAGCAAAATAGACATTAGCAATTTTATCTACCTTGAATACATTTAGCACCCACATTAATATGTGGGTTCTTGACATAGTAACTTATTAGACACAATTTGCTAAAATGTTTCAGATTATGAAATATATATTTTTTTCTACAGGTAAAATAAATATTTTCATTTTTAAAAAGTAAATATTTTTCTTATATCTATCATTTTTTTTTAAATTTCAGAATTTGGGTCTTAAAGTTACATCAACGTCACTTCTCAAGTAAGTTATGTATTTTCATGCTCAAATGTTTGAAAACTTAAAAACAACAATAATAAAAAAAGATTTTAAAAAAATGTGAAAACTCACTTTATGTCATTGAAGTATTTTATATAATTTTTTAATGGAACAAATTAGAAAATAATTTACAGAAATTAAGGGATAAATAAAGCCAAGAAAATGAATATTGAATGTCTCTCAGGTTGGTAATTCACATATTTCTTTCTTTAATTTCTTTGAAAATAGAATACCATTTAATGTTAAAACATTTTCAATCTTTTTTTTTTAATCTTACTATTTCTCTGTAAATGAATGTGTACACATCTGAATGTTGTCTGTATACAGAAATTTCTGAATAAATGAAAGTAATTTCACAAAATTGTTTAAGGAAAATTAATTTTTTTTAGATTGAGGGATAGAATAAAATTTCTTATGAAAAATATTTCTCATTAAAGTTGAAGCCTAGTATTAAACCTAAAATAACCTTAGGATTCAAGCAACAAATAACTGATTTTTTTTATTTTAATGGGAGATTTTTAGTTAACCCTGTAATATTGGTTTACTTTATCAAATTATGTTGTCAAGAGAATTCTTTTTCATGTATCCTTAATCTATTTATTGATAGAAACTCTTTCTTTTCAAATTTATACCATAGTCAAATACATTGCTTTTTGAAGTTTTTTTCCCAATTTCTTAAAAATAGAAGCCTGAATAATCACCTTTAAATAATTTCCAACAATAATAATCATTTTACTAAGTCCGTAAAGATTTTCTTTTCTAAATATATAATAAAGATGATATTTTTATGAACAGAACATTAGAGAGACACATTACAAACTGAGCATGTCCTTTGTTTTGGAAATTTCTGCTCTGCTTAATTAAAAAAAAAAATTTCAAATTTTGTACATTAAAGTGGGCTATAATTTAAAAAAATAAACAACAAATGATTAAGAATTCTATTCATTAAACCTTAGAAACCATACAACAAAAGAAAAAATATCTTATTTACAAGTGTTTTTTAATTCAAAACTAAAAATGTGTGAGAGAGAGAGAGAGAGCTGCCTTATAATAAAAATGTCTTTTGAAAATTAGTAAGCTATGTGCCTTAATTGTGATTATTGAGCACTGCACTTAATGTCTTAGGGTTAATGACTGAAATTAAGAAGTTTCTATACTTATTTATGAAATGTGTGTGTGTGTGTATATATATATATATATATATACACACACACATTGCATAAATAAGTAAGTGTATAGGTATGTTTGTGTGTGTGTGTGTATATATATTCATTAATTTACATCAGCAGTCAAATAAATCTATATGCAGATTGAAAATGTTTCTAGTCCTTCAAAACATTTTTTTATGACATCTGATGAAACTTGAGATGTGAAGCACAGATTTGACTCCAACTTGAACATTTTTATATCATTTTTCTAGTATCAGTCCCTCAAAATGACTGTAATATTTCTGTAAAGTAGGTAATATCAAAATGTTTATTTCAAACTAGTTCTACTTTTTAATCTACTAAAAATGTAGTACTGGTTTTAATCTTTTTACTCAACAATGAATCACAGGATGAAAAGGTGTTTAGTCATGAATTTATTTTAGTCAGTGGAAAATACAGAACTTGTCAAATCAGTATGGACCCAAAATTGTAGATAATGTTAGAATTTTGATACTTCAGTTTAAGATGTTTGGAGTGTAAAGAAGAGAAAATAAATCTGTAAAAAAAAAAAAAAAAATTCCCCCATAAAGGCTGTGAAATGTCACACTCAATTTTTCTTTACAAAACTCACAAATATAATTATTTCATGACAACTCAATATTTTCAGTTTAATACTCTTAGCAGATTAAGTAAAAGACTACTCATTCCTTTCAGACACAGAGGGTCTATGATTTATGCCTTTTCTGAAGGTGTTAATATAAAAAAGGTTATCAGGGATAGTGAACAGAATGTCATTCCCTAATGCATTCTATGTGCTATAACAGTTTGACCACCATCCTCAAAGTAACCATTAAAAATCTGATGACTGCCCCTATTAGAGGGTTTTGTTTAAAAAAAAAAACAAACCCCAAAACAAACACACTAAATAAGTGAGATTTGAACCCATTATGTCATTTAACACACCTTTCAACTAGTGGCTGTATAAGCTAGCTCAACATTTTTACTGCCCAAACATTTACATCACTTCCTGAAACTGAAATCTGGTTAAGTGAATTATTTTTATCTTCCAAACTTTCTGCATATGAAACTGAAATTTAGTTGAAAGCAAACTTGTGCTGCTATTTACACATTAGCAGATGAAATTCGTTTTTTAAGAGAAATGATCAGGGTGGTAACTATTCTTTCTTATGTGATTTCACATGATTGTATATACAAACACACACCATCCAGGATCTTTGTACAACAGATTGGTATCTTAAGAATCCAGTCTTGAGCAAAGGAGCCAATAATCAAGAGGTGTAGGAAAACGCCAATGGTGTTTATGATGGACCTCAAAATAAAAAGGGAGATTGCATGTATTCCCAAAGTCTGGGAGAAACAGGTAAAGCTCTTTAAATAAAAAGTCTTAAGTAATCAAAGAGCAATAACAACAACAACAACAACATATAACTAACAAAATTTGTCAAAACCAGTTTTTTTTTTTATATAAGCAATTCCCTTAAAATTACTGCAAAATATTACATAGCATAGAAAATGGTGAGAGATCATTTAATTCCAAGAAAGGAAATTGAGCAAGAATAATAACTTTGTGGGCAAAATTTTTGTGCTGTTCACAATTGCTGTTATGAAAATGCTGTTTTTATGGGTTTTTTTTTCCCCAATAAAATTCTTTGAAATTTTGCTCCTGTTGAAAGCACTAACCAAACAAGAGTTTACAAAAACTTAAAATTCACGCACACACACAACTGAGAAGAAAAACATTTTCTTTTCAGTTGTTCTAAAAGGATTGATGAAAAAACATTTTTCATCAATCCTTTTAGAGTTTTAAACAAAAATGTATAAACTATAATGAATTGAAATTGTTGCCCTTTTGTTTCATTATTTACCATTATAAATGGAGTGGGTCATGAGGCTTATGAACGATGCACACATAAAAAAAGGGATGTTTATTTCATCAATATGGTCACATTTGAAAAGTGGAGTGAGTCATGCAGCAATCTGCCAATACACTGATAGAAATGGAACATAAACCTGGCAACTGTGCTCAAAGACACTGGCCTTTCCACATTGAAAATATGTATTGAAAAAAAATCAAGTTGTCACAAAATAATTATATTTAGATATTTATTGATGTCAAAACGTATTTTCAAATGCTTATTTTTTTTCCATATCTGCTCGATTTCAAGTGAAACAATTCGTTACATTGACATTGCAAGTCAATATAACATAACGTAACATAACAAAGGAAGGGAGGCAACTCTTGGTTATCAGTACAATTTTGAGCTGGCAACGAAATTTATATGCCAGTAAAATTAAATTAAAATGTTAAAAAAAAATTGTATGTGAGGTGTGAGCAGAGATAGGTAAAAAAAAAAAAAAAAAAACCGAAACAAAAAAAACCCTCAATTGAACATATAAAAAAGATATACATTTGAAAATAACTGTAACAATATGACTAATACATGTTTGCAGTTTTTACATCACATCTGAATATACATGTATGCATAGTTTTCATACAGGTATGCCTGACTGACTAACAATTACATCATCCTCAGTTATATATATATACGTGGTTGCAGAGTTTTCTATTAAAAAGAAAAATAATGCCCCCCCACATATGAACTTCATCAGCAAATATATCTCAGTTTATTATTTTATAGAAGACAATCTACTTATATACTTGCACATAAAATTACAAAAAAAAAAAAAAAAAAAAAAAATATATCTTGGATTCCATTTTATTCAGTGATTGAGGTGAATAATAATTCAATTTAAAAAAGAAAAAGAAAAAAAAAGATTAATACCAGAGAGAACAAAGCATACTGAATCAGAAATAATAATTAAGCCTTTTAGAGTCAAAGAATTGCAATATGAAATGTTATCAATGAACATTCATTCTTAAAAATTCCTGAACAACAGTTAAAATGGATTTTAATTAACACTATACATTTTCTTTTTCTACATTTTCATTGGTAAGGATGTTATCTTCACAAGGAAAGAATGATCCATTACAATAAAAATTGTTATTGGAGTGTATATGTAAAATAATATCAATCTCTCTCTCTCTACACACACACAGAGTCCATGCACAATCTGAATTTAAACTTAAAATCTATTTCCACATTTGAAAATTAAACGTAATAATGAAAAACTGTTAGAATTTTTTTTTTTTAATTATATCCTACTTATTTTGGTGTATGAATCCACTGAAAATGGAAGAATAATTTATTGCAAAATGAACTGAGTATTTCTTAAAATATGATGGTTCTAATGACACTATATATATATATATATATATATATATATATATATATATATATATATAATATATAAAGTTAGGTCTATTTATATTGCCTTCCCAAACAATATACAAAAACAGTATAAATAAATTCAGAAAGTTCCCAATCACCTTTTGCTTGTTTTAAAATAAACAAACTTGTCACTTATTAGCTGTCAGTATTTTCCAAAACCTTTTTTAATACCATGGCAACAATTATCAGAAAATTATTTTGTCTACAAAAGTATTTTAATTTTCAATACAGCTTTTAATTTAGATAAATAACAAATATTTTTCTTGTCTTATAAGCAAAAGAGCCTTTGATGTTCTAACATTATATCTTAAAATAAAAATGTTAAAGAGTGCTTAAGCATTTTGTTTTAAACAAATTATTATTATTATTATTATTATTTTTTTTGCAAGAAGGAATAATAGTATGACTGAGTTGATAGAAGAAAAAAATTGCCATTCAAAAATAATCGCTCATCCTTCCTACCTAGGAAAGATGAGTGATTATTTTTGAATGGGAATTTTTAAGCATTGCATATTTAAGGCCCTTTTGCAAATAAACTGACCAGTTAATGGATTAATTTAAGGATGAAGATTTAATATTTAATTCTTATTTCTATGCAGAAAAGTAACAAAACACCCCAATAAAAATTGGTCCAAATACACGCACGTTTGTTGGAAATAGCGTTTGCCTTCAGTGTAAAGCTAAGTGAACCTGTGTTTCAGGGGAGTTAATTGATACTGACCAGTAAAAATAAAGATAAGTGATTATATCTATTGCTCAAGAGAAGTTTTTTTAAATATTCTCATGCGATATTTCATTTATTTGAATTAAAATGTTAAATGTGGACTTAATAAAAGTTGTGTGATACGATATTAGAATTATTGAAGTTTATCCGATTATATTTGAGAATAAATCAGGTAATTCATTCAATTTGGAATAATGACAAAAAAAAAATCAAAAGCTACAGTTAGGTTTTGAACACACACTTGGTCAATAAAAACTTGATAATATCATTGAAGAGGCTAACTGATTCAAAAGCTTAGGAAATCCTCAACTAAACATTAATCAAGTGAAAATGTTGATAGGACAAGCAAAAACTTAACCACTGACATTTTGTTTTTATAGACCTTTTTATCATTAATTTACTTCCAGGATTTTTAAACATTTCTAATTTAAAAAAAGAAAAAAAAAGAAGCATACTTAGATTTCTAGAAAATATCAAATTCAAGTTCCATTTATAAAATAAGGTTAAAACATCAGTAAAACTTGAAAAAAAAAAAAAAAAAGTGATTTTGGGATGTTTATAACAATTCTTTCAAGAACATTCAACAACATTAATAGTGTTTTTTTTTTCAAGGTCAAAGAAAAATAAGATATAAAATCTAAACTAAGAGATTTTTTTCTATTTTTTTTTTTTTTTAACCAAAAAACAAAATACAGAAATAACTTTTGTGTGTGAAATATGTTGCATTAAATCACCTGACCATACAGCAGGGTTTGTTGTTTTTTTTTAATTCATTTTCACATGACCTTGGAAAATTACTATCAATGGTGATCAAGGTTTCAAATATGGAGTATCTAAAATATGAGGTCAGGCAAAATAAATATGACAAAAAATAATTTTTCTCTCAATTGAGCAAATATTAAAAGATTTGTTGATACAGAAAATGAAAATGGAGAACAAAAAGTAACCAGAATTTTAAAATATGAAAACTACTTTTCATGGCATCTAAAAAAATTGATTAAAAATAAAATAACAACTGAAAATTTTTGTAAAAAAAAAAAACACAAAAATGATTTTTTATTATTCTATATATATAAAAAAAAAAAAAGAAACATGGCTGATCAATGTCAGCAAATAAACAGAATAACAATTTGTGTAAGGCTTTTTGCAATGAGACAAAAAGAGAATGTAGTCTTGATTGATATATTACTGCTGTCTAGGCATCAATAACATTTGTTGAATTTAAAAAAAAAAAAAATAAAAATCTAAATTTGACAAGACTAATGAGAGCATCAATGTGATTTTTTTTTTAGTATCAGAATGAGAAGTGGGGGGGGTTAGGAGAAAAAGAAAGTTCTTTCTTTCTCTATTAGAAAATGTTATGTTTGTTTTGTTTTTCTGAAAGAATCACAGAAGAAAGAACAAAAAAAAAATTTTTTTTTGACAACTAAAAATGTTAGATGGGTAGATGTCACCTGAATAGTAACAATGAACGCAGATTTAAATTTGAAAATATGGCATCACCTCCCAACATCCTAATTTTAGTTGATTAGTTTTTCTTCACAAGTGTTGATCAATATTTGATTTATGTTGGAAGAACAAAGGAGGTGGGGGAGAAGAAGTTTCAGTTTAAGAAAAAATAAAGAGGAACAAAAACCAACAGCAAAATAATTTCTCTTTGGAAATTGTTTCATATGGTTTTTAAGTGTTGAGGCTCTTGTTGGGTTTTGTTAGAAAAAGAATTTCTGGCGTTTCTGAATGGGGGGGGGGGCTTACTGATGATTGATGAGGACAGGAGATTTGGCTGAAAACAGCTTTGCTTCCTTTCAGAAATTGAAAAGAAATATTCCAGTGTCCCCAGATTAATCATCTCCTGACTGAGTTGCATCGAGATGATTTGGTAAGCAGACTGAGTACAAAAATACATTTATACTTGCACACAATCAAAAAATAGGAAGTGGGGTGGATAGAGATATGTAAATACATATACTAGCCACATACATACATACATACACACATATATATATATATATATATATGCAACAATACAAACTCCTCTGTGTGTGTTTTATATATATGTGTGTGTGTGTGCACTCCTCAAGTCTGATCATTGATATTGTTGATTCTTGGTGCCGATCTGCAGGTAAGAACTAACCTTAACTATGAACAGAGTGATGAGATATGGCCATTCCACAGGTGAGCAAATCCTATTTGAAGTTTCTCTTTTGCTTGCTTACACTTTCCAAGCTTTCTTTCTGATTGGATTATTATTCAATAAATGTCAACAGCATTTGCACAGGAAATCACTGATGTCATCCTAGAATTATTATTATTGTTGTTGTTTTCAGCTTTCCTTTTTTTCTTTAAAGGAATAATAATAATAGAAAAAAAAAACAATGTAAGAGGACCTCTTATCTCTTCCCTGACAATAATCACTTCAATAGTTTTTTTAAAAAAATGTAAAATCAACTTTATAACTGTAAGTTCATCCATCCAAACACATTGATGTTACATACACAATTTTGTTTTTGTATGCCATTTATACCATAATTATGTCAAGTGTAATGCTTAGATATCACTGTGTGCATGTGTGGTCTTCTAGTGTTGCAGTTTTCATTAGATCTTTTCTGTACATGTAAAAATGATTACTCATTAAACAAAAATTAAGAAATAAACAAACAATGACAAGAAGGTTAAATTTTTTTTTTCTTTTTTTCCTAGGTGGGGGAAAAAAAAAAAAAAATTATGTATTTTTGTTTTGTTCAGTTTTTGTTTTTCCAGTGATGAAGCCAGCTTGCTGGTCAAGTTTAAATCTGTATGTCTGTCTAAATTTTCACTCGATCCAATTTCTCCTGATTCTTTCACATTTGGCCCCTTGGCCAATTTTAGGAACAGGAGAGGGAGGTCACAGACAGGGTGCACAAATTTTTGGCAGTTTTTAAAGTTTATTTAATTTTCATTTCTTTGATTTTGTTAAAATATCCCCCCCTCTTCCGCCAGTTTTTCCTCATTTTGTTTTGTTTCTTTCAAAACCAAAAATCCTTGTTCTGTTATGAATGATTCCTTCTTAATATATTTCTGGGATTATTACATTCTGAAATCAAACACTTCTTTGTGCAGATCAGGAAAATCAAATCGACTTTTTGTTGATTTCATGCGGATGTTGTTGAGTGACACTGAGTGCTGATGGTTGAATTCACGGAACATTGGAATTGTTCGGATAAGGCTTTCAAACAATGTATCATAATCTGGAAGAACAAAAAAAAAAAAAAAAAAAAAAATACAAAAACCAAAACAGTGCATGATTATTCACTTCAGTTTAATCATTATAAAAAGAAATCAAATCTTTAAATATTTTAATTTCATAAATTAAAAATTACTTCTCAAAATTATTTTACAATATTCTAAGTTGTTTTTCAGGAAGATTGTGCGAAATTCAATGAAGAAAAATCCAATCATTTTTCAGGTTTTATTTTTATTTAATAGTAAAAAAGAAATCTTAGTTTTATTTAAACACTCCTCACTCCTATTTTCTCAGGTTTTTCTATTTTACTTAATGTAAAAATAATATTGGTGGAAAAGCATTTGCAAAATTGATTTTTTTTACATAAATTATTTACATTTTCTCAAATCTATCAGTAAGCCATGTTTTGTATATAATCGTAATCACTTCTCTGAGGTTAACTACTTTCTTTTATATGTATTTGACAATCTTATGAATTTGTATATACACTGATATGCTAGCAAGAGATACAAGGGCAGAAAATCCAGCAGGCATTGTTCAGTTACTTCTTTGTAATGGTTTGCATCTCTTTGTAGACTCCATATAGCCTAACAAAAATAGGTTATTTGAGTAGGATAATGCACTGTATGTCATTGGTCCCAAGTTGTCCAGAATTAGTTTGACCTTCAGACAAATGTTGTTGCCATCACATTCACCTGACATGAACCCAATCAAGCATTTATGAGACAGAGTAGAGTAGCCTATTTTCATGCACTTAGTGGGCAGCTATTGAGATGACATAGCTCAACATCTCTCCAGAGATTTCTGAACCACTTACAAAATCTTGATGAAGGATCAAGTTGCTACATTCTTGGGCAACCCACCCCAATGACTTTTGAGGTATATCAGTGTGGAACCAATTACATTGCTGGTGACAAATAAATAGTAGGAAAATAAGTGAATTACTTTATCCATTTAAATTGCTAAGCTTACCTTAAAATTGCACTTTTCAGATTACAGTTCCAATATGTATTTATTTATGAAATGTTTAGCCTTGAGTAGATAATGAAAACTCATCTCCCTACTTTACACCATACTATTCCCATTCCACCTGTCAGCTTTGTAAATAACAATGACAGCTTCTGTTAGTCCCCCCCCCCAAATTTCTAATATTTATTTCAGCAGTTTCTCAGAACAAGAGACTGATCAAACTAACCAGGGATACAATTTTACATTCAGTCGAATTAAAAACAATTGGTAATATCCACCTGCCTCTCATGAGAGAGAAACTCTGAAAAGCTGCAAAACCAAAATTTACAGATGAGCAAGTCCTCTCTATACAATCAGTTTGAAAATGCTGCTGTAGATTTCTATCAAATTACACATCCATTTAAATTATCACATTTTTAAAACATTTTTTCACATCTTGTGAAATATTTATTGCTAATCAAGCCATACTGAAAAAATGTTCAGAGGCTGAGTTCTGAAAAAACAAAACAAAAAAAAACACATAACTGGCCTAGCTGAAAAAGTCTGAGTGTTCAGGTACCAAAAAGTTTATTGCCAAATAACAACATAAATATAGAACCCACTTACATATGGAATGAAAAATTTCTTAAAGACTATTGTTGTAGGTTTTAATGAAACAATTAACTTACCCTCATGAGTGTGTTTTATCTTATTATACAAGGCTTGTAAAAAGAGTCCTTGTATTTTAGAAATAGCTTTTACTCCAGAAAGATTTTGACGATCTGCAAAGTAAATTAAATAAATTATTAAACAAGCAATAGTTAATATTAATAAAGGATAAATATTAGAAAAATTTGTTTTTTTTTAACACTGACATCTATGTGGGTTATTTACTGAGTTTTAATCTTTCTAGGCTTAATTGTCATTCAAATTAAACAATACAAACTTTCTGAAAGTAGATCCATGACAGATACATTAAAATAATTTAACAATGTTAAATTGGTAAAACTGAAGAATTGTAAATGCTATAAGAAAAAAAAAAAATGTTTTGCTATCAAGATTCATTTTAAATGTTATGAATAGAGGAGGACATTAGCAAAAGCTTTTTTCACAAAACATGGTTATAGGAATTTGTTTAAAATTGAACAGTATATTTCTGGTAACAAATACTTTTAATCATTTCTTATTTTTTGGTAGTGATGAAAGCACAGTACAGTAAGATAAAGATACAATGATGGTTAAAATATTGAATTGAGAGGTAGCAAGGTCTATAAAGTGAAAAGTTGGTAAATTCAGTTGCTTCAAAGTCATTGAAAGCTCTATTTTCATAAAATGATATACTTGGATGATCTCAATAAGCAAAGTAAAAAAACACACATGCCTTCCAACACCGTATGTATTTTACAAATGCCAGCAGCAGTGCATTTTACTGCTGATCTGTAGTCCCAATATTTAAACAATTATCGAAATGTCTGAATATTTTTTTTTTTATAAGTGCATTTGTTTTTTATCTGTTGTTATTTTGGCAAATAACAAAGTTGCTGACTTACATTGAGTAATCCACTGGAAGTAACAAGAGAAATTTCAATGTGTAGAGGTTTTGTTGCAGAATATCTCACTACTTTGCTCGTGTTGAAAAAATTCATTTTTCTATTTAGTCTTGGGAAAATATATACTAATGTAAACAATACAAACATAGAAATGTTAATGGGCTGTTGTTACCTGGACATATAATCAAGACTGATGTAAAGAGCCCAATTTCGCCATCTGTAAGCTTCAAAGGGTTGAAGGTTTCTGCCATTGAAAAGAACTCCTCAAGGAACTTCCCCAGTGGCATGGCTCGGATTATTTCTCTGGATGAATTCAAAAAGGAAGAACAAATAATTACATGCTCACCAATTAAGTAGGATTGTAAAGAGTATACATAAAGATTTCACACAATGTTTTTTTGTTTTTTATTCATCAAAGAATTGAAGATTTACAACAGTATAAGTGGACTTGTTTGAAAGCTTATATAGAAAAAAATATCAAAAACCAAGCTGATTAAATAAAGTCATTGCTGTTTTTTTTTTTTGGTTTTTTTAAATTTGAGAATTATTTGATTGATGCCAAGAAATGTCATTACTACTTTTTGAAATTGGCTAAAAACTCACAGATACTAATGCATAGAACACCATTGACTGATAACCAACTTTGATGACAGAAATTTCAACTATTTCCAGCAGTAAAACCAAAACTAATTATTACTTAACTAAAATATTCAGTATGATCGTGATAATTCTTCATTACAAAACAAAACAAAAAAAAAAACATTTTTTTTTTCTTTCTTTTGGTTGTTAAAAACTTAGAGATTTACTTTACCTGGGGCATTGCATTTTCATGTCCGGATCAAACATGGTGTAGTTGTCATGGTTGACCAACATGCAGAACCTTGCCAGCATGACTTCAAACGTCCCTTGCTTGATTAATTTGATTTGGTCCTCTTGATCAATCTCTGAAAAACCTTGGGAAGGGAAAAATAACAATATAACTGCATTTTCTATTTGTAAGATTTTAATAATAATAATAAAAGTAGTTGTTTTTTCAAGGGTGAATATACTTTTTTTTTATAAGATGAAAACTGTACAAAGGTTTATTCAGAAAAAAAATTGATCTAGCATTAATGTTTGGGTGCAAGTTTTAAAAGTTCTACCTTTTCTAGAACATTGGACACAAAATAATCATGTTGACAATGAGAATCAGAACAATTTCAAGATGTTTTCTTTTGCTAGTTTTCAATGTGTTTCAAATTTTCCCCAGATGTATGTTTTATCTGAATTGTTCTCAGATTACTGCAGCAAAAATCCACAATTCAATCTGAGGAAAAAGAAAAAAAATATCCAGGCACATCTGTTGAGTAGATATGCTGATTTTTTTTTCACTGGCTGTATGAGAAATTGATAATACAATACTTTCAATTTCACACTATATAAAGCATTGCTTATGCAACTGTTTTGTTTTTATGGCTCATATACACAGTCTTTTTAATTTTAAACACTTTTCAGTGAAATAATCTTATTTGGAACTTATTCTAAATCCATTCAGATGATAGCTTTTTATGTTCTTCAATTATAATTCTTAGGGGGTCACATAGTTTCCCCACTTTATATTTCTTCCCAGAGTTACAAGTTCTGTTCAGCTTTTCCTTACAGGTTACTTTGACATTTGGGAGGAGTTTTTTTTTTGTTTTTTTTTTTTGCACTACCCTTTTTGTTGCTTATGCTTATTGTGTATAGTTAGTATCTCACAAGTGTGTGAAATCAAAGTTCATATTATTCAATTAGTGAAGATTTTCTCCTTGAGAGGAATGCAATCATCATCCTCATGATCTAAGTTGTCAGGAAGATGACTTTGTAAGGATTGTACGTTTTGCTTCATGTTGAAAGCCACAGATTCTTTGTATAAGAAAAGATAATTTGAAATGAAAGTCTAATACTTTTTAGAAACCCACACTTTTCATGTATCACCCAGGCAGTAAATGTTGTTGTTCTTTGTTGCATGAAGGGGGTGGGGAAGTTAACGGGATCCAATATCGCAGCCAAAGGACGAAGAAGTGGCAAACATGAACCCGTAAAAAATAACAAAAAGCAGAATGTCAAAAGAACAGTTTTTCCGATGACACTGCTTCCATTTTAACTACCTTCACTCTTCAGCCATGTTTGTTGTTTTAAATAAGCGATGATTAGAATTTTAATAAAACCTAAACATATGATGAAAGTGAATTTATACATTTTTCTTTTTTCTTGAGAATTGACAACAAAAATAATAAACACTATTTATTTATGAGATTTTTTATTTACAATTTTATATTTACAACATTCTAAAAACTAATACAATGCAATATTTATCATTTACCAATTTATAAAAAAACAAATATGAAAACAATTCTTTTTCATAAATTTATAAACATTTACTAAATTATTAAAATATGTGAACCAACTATAAGGAAATCCTTATTCTTTACCATTTTATAAAGTTTGAATCAATTGCCAACCATTCCAATAAACAATCTAATAAATAGTGTTTATTGCTTTTTTTTTGTCAATTCTCAAGAACAAAGAAAATGTACAAATTTACTTTCATATGTTTAGGTTTTATTACAATTCTAATCATTGCTTTTTAAAACAATAAACATTGCCAAAAAGTGAAGGTAGTTAAAAGTTGTGTCACAGGAAAAACTGTCCTTTTGACAATTGTGGGCACAAAAAGTCCATGTTTGCTGAATAAGTTCATGTGATCCAGATTGTTGGCTTCAATAGTGAGCTTAGAAAAGTCTTCAATAAATCCAATGGAATTATTATGGGATAACAATAACTCCATAGACAAGTCATCTTCTTGTTTATATATATTGAATTGATATAAGAAATGCAGACATGCATAATATCAACATTTCTATCAGGTTGTTTATAGGAATGCAAGTACATTTCCTTACAGAAGTGTCTGCCAGCACCTCATTCCATAAAATAAAAAAAAAATATCACTTCTTGACATACCAGTTGTGAGGAAAAGTTGTCTTTTTTTATTATTTCTATTAAATTCGCTGTATTCTTTACATATATTTCATTATCATGACTAGCTAATCTGTTTGAAAAATTCAGATATATTTTAATTTTCAATGAGATGATATTTCAGGTCAATCAGCTACACATAGATGCAGAGTAGTAAATAAAAAAAAAATCATCCTTGTTTAATGTTTGGAGATTTTGGAACTTTCCCTCCACTTCTTCATATAGAATAGGAAAAATTCTTTAAAGAATTGATGCTTAAAAACAATATGTGATCAGAATTTGAGGACAGATAATTAAATATTTGTAATGCAGAATTCACTTTCTACATTAAAATCAATGATATCAATATTTTTCTACCCATTTTTCATACAGATTTAACCATTTATAAATATCTGATTTAATATTTATTAGCTGGAGGCATAAAGGTGTGGTTTAGGTGGGAATCATTCTTACCTGGGAGACGTTTACAAAATTTGACAACATTTGTGATTTCAGGCACCATATTAGAGAGGAACTGCCCCCACATATGTTCAGAGGCACTCTCTTGAGTCTGTAAAGACTGAAAAATAAGAGGAAAATAAAATAATTTTTAAACCAATATTTTACAAGGAAGTATGGAAATAAAAAGGAAAAAATTTATTTTCGTTTTTTGAAACTTTTGTACAAAAATTCAGCTTATGAATATGTTAATATTTTTGTAGTCCCTAATGACAACGAAACATGATCCCGCAACAAATTGCTTTCAAACTACTGTGTCTGTAACCAAGCACTTTCTTTCATTTATGAATGCACTGATAATATACATATTGATTTTTTACCTTTTAATAAATTTTTAAATCTTTAGGTGGATCCCATCTTCATTGCTTTTTTCCATATTGCTACATTATTTTGGTAGTCATTCTTTAAAATTCCACCTGATAAAAGGTTACAGAATGAAAATGAACTGGCTAAAATGTTGCAGAAAAAAAAAAATCCCCAAGAAACTGCTGAATATTAGTAACACTTCATAATGACTCCTTCTTAAACACTTTTTTTTTTTTCTTCTTCTTTGCCAGCCATTTGAAGTGAGTGAGAAAGAAAAAGTCCTTACCGCAGTGATTTTACTCTTATTCTCTTCCCATCTCTGGTAGGCCTCCAAGACTGCATCATGTGTTACCCGACATGTCATCATATGAGCCTCAACAATAGTTACAGTGACTTGCTCAATCAGCTTTTTTCGAGGTTCTGATGGCTCCTGTCGTCCTTCCTCGATGATTTTATCAATTAAGAACTTAGGTATGCTCTGACTTCCAATTTGACAAGGGGAAAACTTGGGCTCAGCTTTGATGACTGACTGTGATTCATCAAAATGTGATGGTGTCTGGGGAGTAGGGGCTGCAGATGAGGTAGAATTAGGCGTCTCAGGCATTACAAAGGACGAGGGGCTTGTGTCCTTGTTGCTATTTGTGCCAGTAGAGATCCTTTCAGTACAGCCTTCGTGGATTCCATTTGGGAGCCCATTGGCAGTTGTGTTGAGCATATTTGCTGGGATGATATCAGCTGCACTGCTGACAACGCCACTGCTAGCAATACCATTGGCAATGATACCATTTGAAGCCATCATATTAGCCACTCCTATGCCATCCATGACTGCACTCGGTTGCACGCCATTGGCTATATTGTTCTCAACAGGTTCAGTTTTCATTCTGATGCCATTCAGTTGAATGGTATTGCTAGAGCTGGTGGCCACTGGGGGAGGGGGAACACTGGCAGTGTTGTTGCTGTTGGCGCTGCTGGCTGCGGCAGTGCTGCCATTAGTAGTGTTGTTGGGAGTACTGCTATTTGTGTTGGTTGCATTAGGGTGAGGCTGAAGATGAACAGGGGACTGGCTACTGCTACTTGCTGGACTGTTCAGGCTTGAGTACCCAGACTCCACCCCATTCGGAATGCTGTTGCTAGTGTTTGGGGTGGTGGTGGTGGTTGTGGTGGCTGTAGCAGTGGTTGCTGCAGCAGCAGCAGCAGTAGCAGCAGCAGGTGATTCCTGCTGCTTATGGGAGTTTGAGTTATGGGCATGCTCCTTGAAGCTGGCCTGTGCTGCGGCAAGAAAAGCTTGCATCAGATCGGACTTGAAAGTACCATTGCTTTGAATGAGCTTCTGTAAATCAGCCATGCTCCGACGATTTGAACCCAATGGTGATGGGTACGGTGCAATGGGAACGTTAGTGGTGTGGGACTTGGATTCTCCACCAGCCTCTTTCAGACGCTTGGGGCGGCGACCAAGTCGGGACGCTAAACGAAAAGAGAAAAGAAATCTAATTACACTTGAGAATGTTTACATAGTACAGGGATTAATAAGAAGTAACATAGAAAAAAAATAAATTAGTCCCTTTTTTTGTTGTTGCATCTGAAATAAGTAATTTTCATCTGTTATCAAAAACTATTTATAAATAGTTTTTGATAACAGATGAAAATTACTGCAAGATTTTAAAAAGTAAAACTCCCTCAGCAAAAATCTAAATTAATTCAAAGAGTTTGATATCAACATTAGGAAGTACATGACTGTAGAGTGATGGTTTGCATTAAAAGGTAAAGAAAAATACAAAATTGTAGAACCAATGATAAAAACATTAAAAAGTCTGCACGAAAAATTGAGAAATTTATCAGTCAAGTGAAATAAAATCATTACTAAGCAATTGGTGTTTCACTATTGTTATTTGTTTACATTAGTTACACAAACAACATGACAGTAAAAGAATTGAAACCTAACAAGCAGTCTGTATGATATGACCTTGTAAAATCCTTTGGGTATCTGAGGATTTTCTAACAATGCAATTTTTTGAACGGACCTTAATACAAAAAGGTGTCATGAAAAGTAGGTAAATTTCTATGTTTAGCCACTTTATAAAAAGATGAGTAAAAGCAAATCACATAAAACATTCTCACAACTGTTTGGCAAGTCAAAACCAATTTGACTGAACTGCCATTATAATAACAAAATTTCTAATGATGGCCACATTGTACTTGTAAGCAATCAGTACACAAGATGGAAATAGGTGGTTCCTTTTTACTCAGAAAGAAGAAGAACTGTGCAAAGCACGGTCAATTTGCTGTTGTATTTCACTAACCTAAATTCTCTTTTTACCATTGTTAGTAAGTTAACAAATTGTGCAGGTTAAAATCTTCCTGTTTGTAAAGTTTTCTTACCAATTACCTGAAGAGGAAAGTGGGTATAGAAATCAGTCAGACAGAAAAAGCCTTCAAAATGGGCAGAGAAAGATTAAAACCGGCTTTAGAGAGGAAATTCCATTAATAAATCGTTATTACGATATAAAGATATACACACATGCATAGATCAGTAAAAACATATCAATTTTGAAAAAATATTGTGTGCTCTTAGAAAATATATTTGTATCAGGGTTTAATGAAAGATGGTGATCAAACTGTTATTCCAAAGAATTATATGTCAGGTGGTTTACAATGATATTGTTCAGTGTATATGTGTGTGAAAATAGATTTGTCTGAAGGAGTAAGGAAGTGGACAGGGGGAGAGGGAGAGAAACCAGAGATTTACTGGGGCAATGCAAATTTCGCGTTTTTGTAAAGGTTGTCCTAAAAGAAAGGTCACAACAAAAATTATCGGTTGTAATTGTTAGCAGGAGCAAAGAATACTTTTGTTAAAAAAAAAAAAAAAAAAATGGTAATGGTTTCCTAAGATCAACAACCATTTAACTCAAAAGAAGATGCGATTCAAACAGTGGAGAGAAAAGAAGAATTTTAGTTTGGAGATGTGTGCGTGTGTTTATTAATTAATCTAAGGGAGATAATCAAAATTATTTTTATTGACTTTTTTTTTGCATTTTCATAAGACAGTCTATAATGTTTAATTCAATATAGTGTGGGTTTATATATGCATAATTCCAATTATGTGAAATAATAGATAAATAGAAGTCTCAACTTCCAGAGTTTTAATAAGATAAAAAAAATTTACAAAAGGAAAGCCAAATATTGTTATCATATTGCACACATGATATCTGTTGATAAGTGGTCAATATGAAAATTAAACATTTTGAGAGAGTGCTGAAAAGTTCCCCAAAATCTGACGAAACATTAGGTTTTCTTTTAGGAAAGGCTTCTTTATCAGGCTGGGAACTTTTCAGCACAAACTTATTTAAACAATGATGTAAATTTTTTTTTTTTTTTTTTTTTTGGCAAAAAAGAAAAAATGTTTTTACTCAAGCAATATCATTTCAGCTTTAATTTTTCAAACTTTCATCTGCATTATAAACACTTAAATACATCTGTGTCTATTATTATTAAAACTAACGATTTAAAAAAAAGAAAAAAAATCAACATTAGGACAAATTGTTTTAATGACTCTTTCTCTTTTAGTAATTTTGTTTCTGGGCAAGTTTAAGAAAATTTAAAAACCCTTAGCAAGTCTCAATAAACAAAGATTATAGAAGTGATGATGAAGCAACAATCGTCCTCACTCCAGCCCCAAGCTTACAAGACAATTAATTACCATCAATTCAAGAAAAACATAAAAAGCAACAACAAAGGTTTACTTGAAACAAAAGAAATGTGTCATCATACCTAAGACAAGCAAAATGAGTAGAAACAGGTGGAGCCTCTCTTCAAGAATCTCTCAGGAAAGATGATGTTCTTTGCTAGTAACTTTGAAGGAATTTAATTTTGGTTTTCTTGAAAAGAGGTTTTCAAGATGAAATTGCAAGCAGCACAGGTGAAACACACACAAACAAATGTGGAGTCTGTATTCTTCTTTATCAAATGTGATGATAAAGATGCAAAAAAGAGATTTTAGGATAAAACAATAATTTCAAACTTTTTTCTCTAAGATTGTTGACAAGTCTAATTTGCCTATTTGTGTGCAAAAGTCTGGTGTTTTTATCGAAATGAGTGATTTTTTTTTTTTTAAAAACTTCCACAGGATGTTTGTGTGTGTTCTTACAACCAGTGCAGACTCCTCAAACCTCCAGGCCCAGACAGCAACTGGAAAAACTGTCCCCTTGCTTTTTATAGTGACAACAGCTTGTTTGGGTGAGGTGGAGGGTCTCACAGAACTATCACCACCCAATCTCCATCCCAACCTCAAGCTACAAAAAAAAAAAAGTAAATAAAATAACACTAAAATTGAGAGAGAGGTAAAAATAAAAACTGACATCAGAGATATTTTGTACTTTTCTTGTAGTCATTTTCTGCCCCCCCCCATCCAACACCATTTGAATGAGACAATTTTATTTGGAGAGTGAGAGAGTGAGAGAGAGACAGAGGAGCAGGTAGAGGAATAGAATTTAGTTAAAAATAAAAACAAGGTTTTAAAAAAGGTGTTGGGGGGTATTCCAGAATTAAGAGACGAAGAGCAAAAGTCTGTATAAAAGAGATAACGAATAAACTGAGGACAGGAAGGGGTTTGGAGGAGAGAGGGGAAAAAAAAAAGAAAAAAAGAAGAAGAGAAACTTAAAAAGAAAAGTGCTGGAGAAAGATGCTAAACGGTTATGCAAAATTTTTCCCCTTTTTCTCTTTCCCTGTTTGTTGGCCACTTCAAGGTTGCACAAATTCTCTCTGGTTGCATATTACCGATACTGTTTTTGGCCAATCACATACACAGTAAAATTAAAATCTTTTCTTCAATTTATTTTAGAAAGAAGGAAAAACTAAGATAGATAAGAATTAAAGGTGCCATATTGATTCACAGATGGGAAAATTTGAAACTAAAAAAAAGAAAAAGAAAAACACCCTCCATTCTCACTATTTTTAAAAAATTGGTTACATAAATTTGTTCAGTAATCCTAAACTAATTTTTACAATTATTTCTTTATAAAATTTGTACTCAACACAAGCAGCAAGTTACTTAGTACATGTGAAGGCAACTGATAATGAAAAACCTAGTCTACATTAATATAGGTAAAGAGCGAGTTTGATCCTAAATGGATAGCCAACCAGTTACTCTCTGCCTGATTAGACTAACCTAAGTAAATATCTATATTCAATTAAAGTGAAGAAAAACCATTTCAAAATTAAGAGTCCATAAAGATCATTCATTTCACTGACACTATTCTTATGGGGTCAAGAAAAAAAAACAGTTAACAGAACAAAAAAATAGCAATAAAAAATGATGTCAATTTTTTTTATGAGCATTGAAGTGTTACATTTTGGACATAATATAAGAACTATTTTCTGTATATCTATGTAATGATAGAGACATTACTAAAATGAAATAAGTTCATTAAGTGGTAAAAAAATCTAAATAAGTGCACACAAATCCTGCAAGCACATTGTCACATAATCTTAATTAATGTCAAATATCCAATCTGATATTTTGTTAGACTAATTCATACTTGTTTTCTAAACATTGAAATGTGAATGCAATGAATGAATTTAAGTTCCTCAATATGATAATTTATAAATATTAACCAAGAATAGAAATTCTGTTGCGTGAGTGTGACTTTGATGTCCCCAGACTCACCCATAGGAAATAATATATATTGTCACTTGTCTTATTATTAGAGTGCAACAGAATTTGCACAAAGACAAGAGAAGAATGTAAGAAGAAAAGAACTTTCAAGTCAGATGACAAACACAAAAAACTTATTGCAATAAAAGAAGTGAATTGCTAATATTTCATTTTTTATTCTTTTTCTTTCTCCTTTACTTTTAGACGAACTTCATCTTTTGACAAACTGAAATATCATAAAGATGAGTACAATTAAATAAAAACATTAGTCTATTGACAAAAGCTATTGTTGAGGGGTATTTCAAAGTAAAAACAAAGTCGCTTAGTGAATAGAGTAAAGGATTTGTAGCTACAAGGTCTAGGGTTGAATCCCTCAGAAATAGAAGTGTTATTCACGGTTTAACCAAGGAATTGTAATGACAAAAATTCTCAAAATCTACAGTTGAACAGAGCTGTTTTGATTTTTATATCTACTTAGGTCATAGAATATGAAGCATTTCTTTTCATGTTGACAAATAGAGAGCAAGATATATGGAGAAAGCAATGGCCTTTTGTGACCTTATAAAACTGCTAACAAGGTAGATGTATCTTTGTTGTCTAACTTCTCAAATCTTTCTAAAAGAATAGATAATTAAAGTAGCAGTCAACAATCCTTCAATTTTGGGTGGCAGGGATGGGGCAATAAAAAAAACAAAAAACAAAAAACTTTGTATCTTCATTTTTAAAAATTTTTTTTGCTATTTCTAATTATCATATTCCTTATGATATACCATTTTGTTGATGATGTAATTTGTTTCTAGAAGGAAATTTTAATATCAAGCATTTTCTTTATTCTACATCACTTTTCAATAGTATCTTTTAATATTCATTCTGGCTTATTTTTTTTTGTTTTTTTTTTTGGTTTTCCTTCTTAATGTTTTATCACCAGATTTTAGGTTGAATCTTTTCAACCATTAAAATAATGTGAACCATAATAAAGTAGCAGCTTCTCCTAAGGATTGAACTTACAATCCAGGATTCTCATTTCACCCTACCATATTTGATGACAATGACATCTAAGAACCTCCATTTTACTTTCCAAAAATCTTTCTTCAGATTATATGCAAAGTTGAAGAAAAGTTAATGTTTACCCAGACTGTAATATTAAATGGGGTGAAGAGTTTTATATGCCATCAAAAATGATAGTTTCAAGGATTAAATAACTTTAACTTTTTATCACAATGTTTTCAAATGTTATTTTCTATGACTAAATAAAACATGACAAAATTATAAAAAATGTGATGAGGTAAAGGTGTAAAGTCATAAAAACAATTAATTCCAAAATACATCATTAAATAACCCTTATTCATTTTTAACTAGTATTTCTTTGAATTTTAGTTTCTTTTCACAACCATTCACACCACAATTCTCTTCGACATGAGTAAACCAGTAATATTACTATTTGTAGAGTCTAATAGCAATTGCCAACAACCGCAGATATGCATTTGGGCAATTAAGTAAAACTTAATAAAACTAAAACTAATTTCTCAAATATTCATTTCAAAAGAGTAAAACATAAAATTTAAAAAAAAAAAAAAAAAAACACAACATAGACACAACCCAAGTTTTTAATAGTTTGAAAATATATTTAAAAATTAAAGTTCCGTTGATAATCTAAATGTTTTTGTTGGTTTAATTTTTACAATTAGTTTGCTGTTAAAGTCAAATATATAGCAATTGAGTGGGGGAAGTAATGTCTTTTGTCATCAAATAGGGCTTTATAGGTTTTGGACATATAATATATATATATATATATATATATATATATATATATATATGTGTGTTTTGTTCAATATGTTGTTTGGGTTTCGCCAATCAATCTACCATGGATAACTGTTATTTTTATTTTATTGATAAATATTTATTTCATCTTTATTTTGATTGCTTTTATTTTCATCAATCTGCACCATTTACTTACTACTATAGACTGGTTATATTAGTAGTTACAATGCAAAACAATTGAAATTAAGATGAAGCACACTGGTTATTAATTAATAATGGCTGACAAAATTTGATCTAATTCAAGATATTATTATTAATAACAACAACATATAATTCAAGATACTATTATTATTAATAGTAACATATAATAGTATTATACTTGCATGCATGAAAAAAGGTGGACATCTTTATGGTGCATTAAAAAGTTTTAATGTTCCCATGAATTCACTGACCAAACTGTAATCACAAAACCCATAACCATTCCATTTAATTGACCCACACCAACCCGCACAATCTTCTTGCTAAAATCCAGAGTACAATTTCAAACATTGTATATTTACAGGATACTGCCAGTAATTTTTGTCCCATTGACGCAGGAAAATATCGGATTGCTTCCCATCCTGACAGTGATGAAGGTAATTGCCATAGTGTGTATGTAAGTAAGGGTGTAGTTTTTACAGTCATTAAAGATAAGTTTTTTTAGTCATAAAAGATGAGGTCACTGGACCCAAACAAAAGTTTCTACTGTCCACCAGGACTGGTAATATAGAATTTTATAAGTGCAAGTAGTAAACAACATTTAGAATGAATGTTGTAATCAAACCCCAAATTTGTTTAAGTTGTTTGTCTCTTTTAGGAAGCAAGCATGAGAATCATCTTTACAGATTTTTATAAACTTTAATTATAATTCCAATTCTCAATATAGATAATTAAACCTAATTGAAATTTAATTATGTAACACACAGTTTATATATGACAGGGATTTTATTGGTAAAAGATAATAGATTTGAAATTCCATCCTAAATAAGCCATAAAAAGGTTTGTTACCTCAAACTCAAAATACTATTCATGTAGTTGATAACATATATTTGTTAATTCTTGTTTTTTTCTTTCAAAAATATGCCTGCTTTAATTTAATTTTATAAGTATTTGATTTTTTTTAAGCTATAGATCATAAAGTGTCAAAAAACCCAGGGTAAAAACTTCTCTTTACATATTCATCTTTCAAAATAGCTGCACCTTTAGACACATATAGAAAGCTAATATCAGTCATAGAATTTCTCTTTCTGGAAGGAGTAAAATGCTGCAAACATTTGCTTGAGGTTAGGGAATGTTTATGCAAAGAGTGCAGTTATGTAAGAAAGTGGGTCATTAAAGTTGATGGCAATCTTAAAGAGAACAAACTGACCATACGCTTGTGTTTGTGGAAATATATATATATATATATAGGCTCTAATGACTGAAAAAATTTTAAATGTTTTTTTTTTGTTTTTTTTATTACTCTGCTGAAACACAAATTTTGAATATTTCTCCTGTGTTTTCATGACTGATATTATGTACCATACCTGGTGAAGACAAACTTTTTTTTACATTGCTTATGACACAAAATATAAGTCCTCCTGTTGAAGTTAACATTTATATATTCAATCTGATATACTCACACATAATACCAGCTTGTAATAAAACAGGCATGGCCACATTCTTCAGAAACCCATTGAATCACAGCTGAATTAATACAATCTTCTTAACTTCACATTTTACCAAGGATTGCGGTTGATGAATTCTTCAGTATAGAGAACAGATCCAGAATATAGAGCCTGTCTCCACTCTTTACATTTTTATGCATTTACCTTCCATGATTTGCTATATAGATCAGAGAAAATATGTCTGATAAAGAATTTTTAAAACATTTCTTGGGCTTGTGCTGCAGCGCTTACCATTTTTCATTTTGACATAGAAAGCTTCTTTCTTTTCTTTTTTTTTAATTATTTAAACATTCATCCACTAGTCTTACAATGCAACTCATATTTCTGACAAAATTGTCCAAACAATGGTTCTTATGTATTTTGTGTCTTTATCTTCATTTTTGGTCAAAAGAAACAAATGTCAGAAAAACATTTGGCGTGAACTGCGACCAAATCCAACCCAGCTTTATGCAAATATGCTTATCTTTAAAACCAGGAAATTTACCCACCCATATGCAATGTTAACGAGAATTTCAAATAGAAATTTTTCTTGCACGCAATATGAATCAAGGGGTTTTATTAGCTCAATTTTAAATAAGGCTTACCAGTCTCACCTTGACAAAAAGGAAAGAAAACTTTTAAAAAATCCCTCATAAATAAAAGAAACAAAAGAAAAGGATTACACTCAATTTCCCACATGTAACAAATCTTACTTATAGTGTGGGAATAGACATAATTGCTGTCTCCTCCCCTCCACCACCTTCACCTCTGCACTTATCAGTGTCACCACCATCACCACTATTGGTGTAAATTTGGACAAGCAGCAGCTTAAGATAATGACATGGGAGAGAAGCCTTGTTTGGCAGGGTAGAAAAAACAGCCCTCTGGTAGTTGGTAAACATCTACATTGAACCAAGTTTAAAAACTCCCCCTAAATTTAGCTCAACTTTTAGTCTTGACGTCTCTACATTCACAAACCTCTTTTTGCTTAAGTGAATACAGAAACATGTTATTTTTTTAATCTATTTTCTGCAGCTTGTGTTTGAGGAGGCATAACCTCATTTTTCAATTTTTCAATTTTTATCATTTTGTGCACTTAATAGCTTTTGCTCCAGTAATTAATTTTGTTTCTTAACAACATCGAAGAAGCCAAATTAAAAAAAAAAAAAAAAAATCCTGTAAGCTTAAAGACATTTTGCATTATTTCAACAAGGAAGATTCATGAAAATTTTTGCCAAATTAGCCAGTATGAAATACTATCTTACAAAAAGACGGACTTACTTCAGTTGAAAAGGCAGTAGTTTTTTTTGTTTTTTTATATTTGTTTTTCAAATGTGTGTAAAGGATGGGGGGGCATATCAAAATTATGTCACAATATCATAATTACCAGTCTTTCTAAAGAAATTTATTTTTGGAGAAATTACAGAGACTTCACTTTGATTACAATCAAAGAAAAAGAAATTTAAAAATATCACCCACAAAATATCGGGGTGGGGGTTTAAAATAGTCTCAATCAATAATAGGAATTGAGCTATCAAGTAAATCTAAATTTTATCTAAGATCAACACTTCATTGTTTTGCTTATTGAATGATTTTCTTTCCTCTTTTATTCATTGAACAAAAAAAATTTAATTTTCTTTTTAACAGTGCATGATCACAGTTGAAACATTTATTTTAATATTTTACAAATAATTTTGTAAATCTTTCCACTGCCATCCTACAAGGTACCACATATTAGGAAATAGAAGAAGCAGGCAGGAAAAAAATGGGTTGATTTCACTGACTGAACTGAACTGGAAGATCCTTCACAGAAATTCAGACATTGGCATTCAACTGAGAAATATGGAGGAAGTTGGTCAGGTGCTCAGAGACCCTATGACCACACCCAGTCATGGAATTGATGATGATTAAGACAAATGATTAGTAAACAGATTTAAAACATCTTAATTCATTTGTTCATGATTCCCTAACAACATGTTAAATAAAAAAATATACATCTCACCTGTGACAAGAGTCACAAGTGTACAAAGAACAGATTTTCTATTAAGTCAGAAAATATATTTTATGTAATGACAAAAATCCAAGGCCAAAGTTTATTCCAAGGTTCAAATTTATTTATCACATTTAGCCATAGACCATGTTGCCTTCTCTGCAGCTATACGTCATTACTAAATGAAAAGTAAAACAGAAAGAAAGAAAGAAATATTTTTCACTTTTTAAAGTTCTTGAAAATGAAGAATTGCATTTATCATAGAGACAACTCCATAAATTAAAAAAAAAAAAATTCAATAAAATTCAAAATTGTGAGTAAAAATGGCAAAAAAGGAGAATATTATTTTTTTTTTTCATTCTGTTTGTCTCTCCAAAATTTAACATGCATAATTTTAAAGCCCAGAAATCTAAACAAAAAAAAGAAAAAAAAAAAAAGTTTTTTTTTTTTTTTTTTTAAATTCCTATTTTCTAGAAACTTATTTTATGGTGTTCATTTTGGGGTCAAATATTTACAGCTATTTGATTTGCAAAAATCAAAATATTTCTATCATCTTTCTAAACAGTCAGTCTTTTACATCTTTTTAATTGGGTTCCAGATAAGTCAAATTGCCAGATTTTGCAACTTTGCTCAAAAGTTTGAAATAAGAAAAAAATTGCAATATAAAGTACGGCATTTTGGAGCTTTTAGTACCTACCAGATCAAAATTTTCATGACTGGTAGGAATTGGTGTGCTATTAGTAGCCCCAGTGTTAAAAGTTCTGTTTTTGTGATGAGGACAAGACCCAACATTTTTTTTTCTTTGTAGGTTTCTCTATTTTAAAATTATGGTGTTAGCTTTTCTGGGAGACTATGAAACAGTTGACAATGAAAAATCCTTGTAAATTAGGTACTTTCTATCAACCTCAATCAATGAGACTCGAAGTAAAAGGATTAAACCATTTTTGTATGAATCATGGTGTTACGAAGAAAATGGACAAGGCTGAGGTTGTTGTTTAAGGACAAATATTAAAAAAAAAAGCATAAAGAAACTGTGTGTGTGTGCGTACTTATATTTCAAGGGAGGGGGAATAAGTGGTGTGGTAAGGAGGAGAAAAAAAATTAAGTAGCCAGAATTTTGGCCATCTTTCCAAGTTTCTCACAGTTCTAAAATTACATTTAAAACGAATTAACCTAGGCAACTGTGCAAAGATATACATGAAGACCTTGCAAACATACAGAAAAATAACTTGGTTAACATGTGTACAGACATACAAACTTGAAATACTAAGAAATATACATTTTATCCAAAATATCACAGTACCCAGCCAGACAGGAAAAATATAGGAGTTAATTGTAATTGAATAAATTTCACTTGGTCTTGGTACTTGTGTGACCTCAAGATAAACACAAATATCACACACACACATATGATAAAGTACTTCTGTTACAGTTTTTATTGTATGCAAACAAGAGATTTCTTTTTGAGTTTTAGTAAGTGTAGATATTGTTCAAATGATTGATTGTTCTGAGTGCTTTTGGTTACTCAATTAGCCATTTTTAAGGATTTTGGTTGTGCTATTGTGAATGGTGAGCAAGTTGCTGAAATGTAGACATATTCTTAATTCCTGAATATGGCCAGTACATTGTGGCTGTGTTCATAGTTGATGTTGTTAAGGGTTGTCTTTAAAAGCTAAAAAAGGTTTTCATTGTTCTTTTTCTATGTTGCATATCAATGTTGGTACATTTTCATCATGGTTTAAATGTGCATGTATGGAGCTCTGGTCTGGGGAAAGTAAGTTCGGCCATCCTGATCAGTGGTGGTAGGGGGGGGGGTAGAGAAACATAATTATCTATGAACTGCATCCCCAATGAAAACTTCATGATGTTGGACACACATTAAGCCACCCCCCAAAGAAAAGAAATCTCTTGAAAATACAATAAAAAAAAACACATGTACCTTGTTAGTCATTTTTAACAAAATATGTATGAGAGGTTTTGCTGCCTAAATATATAACAACCCCCCTCTCTCTCATATATGTAGAGAAACAAAAAAAATATATATAAAATGGTGAAAATGGAAAGTAATAATGATATTAACATTTTTCTTTTATTTACATAATAAAAAATGTCAAGAAAAATACTGTCAAACCATTGTCAACAGAGGCATGTAGAGTCCTCATAACTTTAATATCTTTATTGCAGACAAATATTTTCACTTGTACAGAAACATTATTAAACAATTAACTTGGCCACTACGACCCCACCTGCTTCCAATTCCTAATTTATTTCCCTTGAGAGTCTTTTGACAAAAATAAAAAAAATGAAAGGCCAGTGAAACCATTTTTCCCACCCAAGAACTGTTGGGAGACTTGCCTTATAATTCAGTAATCGGAAATTGTGAGTAACACATATACAAAGGTACAGACGACATTTTTTTCCACTCAGATAATAGGGTAAGGAGAAGGGAATGAAGTTGACAAAATCTGATGAATAAATAAGTGTGTAATAAGGGAGATAAGGCTTTCACAATTTTCTGTTAGATTTGATAGATAGGTCATAGGTAGGTAGGTAGGTAGGTAGGATGATTCAAATACGGGTTACATCAGTTGCGATTGGCCTGAAATAGATCAGTGGGTGACTTAGGAGATAGCAGCAGGAATCCAACAAGAGTGCTTTCACCCTCCCTTCTATAAGAGCAAGATAGATGAGAACCCCAGGGACAGGGGATGTAGGTGACAAGTCTTCTATTTTATTCCCAAGGACCCTGGCTTGATGTAACAATTAGGTCAGACAGAGTGGAATGCCAATATGTAGCCAGACATCACAGACGCACACATTACAATGTATGGAATAAAAAAAACAAACAAACATTATTAGAAAACAAAACCCTTCATTGTTAGATATTTTTAAGAAAAGAGCAATATTTCTTACACATCAGTTGTCCATATTTACTACTTAGCTGATAAGTATGTTTTTCTTGAAGACAAAATTAATTTTACCTTGTAGCTTAAATGAAACATTGCTTGAGAAATATATCAAAAGAAAAAAAAGTCTACCTCTCAGAATTTTCAAGCAGTTTGAGTTGAATTTGCCAGATAGAAAAAAAATGAAATAAAAATAATAACATGAACCTTAACTTTTACTATCAATCACAAACATTACTTTATAGTTTATTGAGAGGGAAAATTGAAATAATTTTCTCAAAATATCTCAAAAAAATAAAACAACACTAGGTGAAAAAATTGTTGCCGATTAAAGGTTAAACGATTCACTGAAGTGTCACCACTGACTGACTGTAACACATAAATCCACCCCACACACCCCTGTTGACAGCAACAAATAGGAATTGAACACACTTTCCACAATACTACAGATGCGTACTCATCGAACTCAACTTGTCTCTTTTTGCTTGTTTTTCCATTTTTTTTTGTTTTGTTAGCACGACTGAAAATGCTGAATTTGCTTTTTGTCAACAATGAAAGAATATTTTTATATAAGAAAGAATCAAACTTTTACTCAGCTGAGGAATGAAGTGTGTGAATATGTCAGTGTGAATAAATGAAAAAGAAAAAAATTAACTAACATTGGCGCCATCAAGAATCATGAGGATCAGCAGGAAGAGGTGGGAAATGTTTCGTTTGTAGTTAATAATTGCAGACAAAAGTCAATTATGTGTCTTTTTTATTTATTTTGAAGGAGGAGAGAGACAGAGAGAGATTAGTCTGGGCAATAACCAGAAAACGGACATGAAACAATGGTAGTAATATGGCCATGAGGTAAAGAAAATGCCCAGCAGTAGCAAGCCAACAATCATTTAACAAAACATGCATTCAGTGGTAGACAACAAAAAAGAAACCTCCAATAAGAAACTTGGTCAGAGATATATAATTAGAGATACCCACCACGGATTTAAAAAAAAAAAAAAAAAAAAGTTTCACTTCATGATAAAGGGAGTTTCAATCGGTCTGGCTAATAGGTACAATTTAACAGAAGATGAGTTGGGTGGGGGAATCAAGAAAGCAAGGATTTTGTACCGGAGATAAAGGCTTACTGAATATCTGCTCACAATGAATTTAATTACTTTGAATAAATTAACTTTTCTTTTGGTGATTGTACTGAATGAGACTTTCTTTCTCTTACTTATCATCATCAATGGTTCATGGAACCTTCTTGTTAAGTGAGAAAAAGTGATTCTTCATACAGAGCATAATACCCAATCCTTGGCTGCAAGGGTGGCAAAAAGGTTGACACAACATGATGCATATAAAGAAAACCTCAATAATCCGCAAAAATGAAGTGGATGTTTTTTTTATCATGAAATCACCTTCTTCAAATGTGTTATTAAATTGATCCAAATTCAATTTCTTTTTTGTATAATTGATTCTATAACATTAGAAAAACGAATTGATATCAAATAAAAAATTTTTCTCCTTTGTATAAAACAGAAGATACTGAAAATTATTAGCTCAACCTACTTCTCAAAGTCTAAGAAAAAATTTTTTTTTAAAGCTAAAAATTTATAAGCCCAACTGAGAGATCCTTAAAAAATGTTTGTCAAGATTTTAGGAAGTGGGCTTGGCCAAGAGCCTTTCAAGCATGAAACTTTTTTTTCCCCCCAGATTGTACACATCCTAAACACTGACAGAAGTGAGTGAGTGGCAGAAATAGGGTAACACTCTGCTGCTAGTATTTATTCACTAGGCCATGAAAATAAGTTCAGCACACAAATCAGTTTAATGTAATGGCACTAATGAATAGGTGGGGGTGGCATAAAGAAAAATCACTCTAATTTGTCTGAGTTTCTGGAAATAGGAGTTATAATATAATTATTTATGTGTGTCCATTTCTTTTTGTTGTTACCAAAATGTTTCAGTTGTTGTATCCTGTGCCCTTTATCAAGTGATTGTCAGTCTGGTAACGTTCAGGGAATTTTAAACTAAATCCTTTATTTATTCTAAAGGGGGCGGGGGGTAGATTCTCCTCATTCCACTGTCCATGTCCAGGGATATTTCATTTAGTTCTTAGTACTGCTCATTTACTGCTTGCCCCTGTTTCACTATTTACTGCATCTACTGTTGAGGTCTTGCTGTCACCTCTTATGTGGAAACACGGCAAGCAATAACTGAGCAGTACAAAATAAATACTAGATAATATATTCCTGCAGGTGGACAGTGGAATGAGGAGAATCTACCCCCATAGAATAAATAAAGGGTTCAGATCAAAATTACCTAAAGATTACCTGTGGATCAGCAATCACCTGATGAAGGCTGGAGCCAAAACGCTGTGATAACAAAAATAGGTACAATAGTCTGTGTCTAAATAAAAATTGCTCAATCCCCAGGATCAGTATCAAAAAGAAAAAAAGAAAGAAAGAAAGAAAGACTGATGCTCTTCTTACATGCAATGATAAGGGGCTTCCTTAGAGTTAGGATCCTGAGAAGCAGGTTTGCCTTAAGAGGAAGAAATACTGTACTTGAGTGATAGACCAAAGGTCAAGCATCTCCACTGATCTAAGGATGATGAAAACCCAATCCAAAAATTCTTAGTATTTTTTTTCCATTAAAACAAATTTTTATTTTCTAAAATAAAGTTATAAAAAAAGAGTGCATGATAAGAATTTGAGTCAAAAGAACCCAGACAACAAAAATATCATTTCAAGATTCCAAAATGTTAGGCTTTCACACCAATTTTCAGTCTTTGGTACAAATGACCACAAACAGAAGCAGATTTGCACAAGTCAGCAGATTTATAAATAGAAACAGGAAATGAAATGGTGTCTGTCTGTGCAAACACATTTAAATATATATACACATACATGTGAATATTAAAACACACATTCATATGCATGACAGGCACAGAGGAGTATAATGCACCCAACTAACCAATACATACACACACACGTGGACTGAGAGGAAAAAAAATAAATGAATTGAAAAATTAAAAATTGATGAATACAGAATATGTTGCCATAAATAAAAGGCTGTTAGAATGTTGCCATGGTGACCAATAATCAGTTATCTTGGCCACCATGGCAATGGAGAAAGTTACAGGCTGCTTTTACAACATTTTTAGAGCCATTTAATCATTTTTTTTTTTTTTTTTTCCTAAGCAAAGTTTATGAGTTCATTCAAGAATAAGGTCCATTTTAATGTAATGTCTAATTTAAGAAGCAGTAATTGTCATTAACATCATCCATAGTCAGAAATAGTTTTACACTCCCCATTGTTATTTGATGGACTGATATAAAAATGGAGGTGGAGGGGAACAGAAAGTGTTTTCTAACACCCATCCTCACTTGCCCATTTCTCTCTCTCTCACACACGCACACTAGTTTTTACAGTAAAAAGAAAAAAAAGCAGTAGCAAGAACAGTTTTTTTTGTTTTTTTTTTCAATTTCTTCCCCATGATAAACATTTGATTGAAAAGGAATAACAAGAAAAATAAATGTTGAGAATTTCCTTATTTTGGATTCACCACAACAACAACAAAAAAAAAAGGTAAAGTTGGTTAATATATTCACAATTGGGAATGGTACAGGTGAATTAGTTTGTAAATGGAAAGGAAGGAATGCAGTGGTGTGTGTAGTTGGGATAGGTAAACAGTACAAATGAAGATGACAGGAATAACATAACTTTATAAAACAAGCAAGTATATTAACAGCAATTGTTTTAGAATTAAAACTGTGGGTTTTTTTTTGTGAAGAGAATTTTTAGGAGGAAGGTGATGCTCATGACATTGAGGTTTTGGACAAAATAGAATTGAGCTTAAAGTTTGGTAGAAAAATAGCAAATTGCATATATTACGATTTTTGTCTGTTTTAATCACTCTCCACACTCTATATATCAACAGAGACAGATGAGATCATGTCAAGGTTAATAATAGGTGAAAAAGATACAGTTATTACCTGGGTATGCAATGTGGTCATAGGATTCATTGGAAATAGGACATAATTAAGAGGAAAAGTAGACTCATACCTTTCTTAAAGGTATTTGTGCAAGCAATCAATATTTTATATATATATATATATATATATATATTTTCATACAGTTTATGTGTATGTATATGACATGACCTGTTCATCAAGTGTGCATATGCATATAAGTGCCGCACATGATGAAAGTTTACTTTTGGAAAATTTTGAGTGGAACTTTTATATTTAGCTGTAGGTTGGCTTACAGTTGGGCCATTATTAATATTTCATTGCAGTCTTGTAAATGACCAAAATCACGTGTTCAGGAGTAAAAATGTCTGCCCCAAAACCTAATCCTACCAGTAATATGACCATGCAAAGTATTAAGACACAAGAAAATATTGTGAGAAACAAAGAAAAGCATGTGGAGCTGCAATATAGAATGCTGGACAATTTCCTAAGAAAAAGACTTGCAAGTGGCAGACATACTGTTCTACTGACAGATGTTAAGAATACCATGGACAAATACATGTGAGCAATAAAGAAGTTTTAATGAAAATATGAATGACACGGTAACTTATACTTACTATTAAAAAGAGGCTAGTGAAATTTCTGGGATGCATAATGAGGAAAGAAAGCTTGGAGAATTTAACAGTCACCGGACAGTGAAGGAAAAAGAATTGGTAGTGGGCAGGAAAGAATGAGTAATGAAATTAACAAGTCTGTGAGAAAGGATGGTAGAACAATGACAAAAAAAAAAAAGGATGTGTAATGGGTCAAAAATTGCTTAGAGCAATAAAAACCAGGAATCTGAGGAAAGCCATGATCACTCATGTCTAGAAAAGAGTTGGAATATAAAAGAGGTATATAATGAAGATGGGTTTAACTTGTGTAGATAATTCAACTCCCAAATCAAATATAAAGTTAACTTTTTAGTGGTAAGAATTAAGAAAAAAAAAAAAAAAAATTCTGAAAATGGTTTCAACAAAATCATTAGCATATAAATTAATTAATAAGCACAAACATGGATTGCATTTAATAACTGTATAAATCTGGCTAAGTGGAGATTATATATATATATGTGTGTGTGTGTGTGTGTGTGTGTATACAAAAGTTCCCAGCCTTATTCTTTTGCATACTAGAGACAGAATATGCAGTTGAAAACCAGTTTTGTAAGTTCTGAATTCATTTTTCATTTGTCCTGAGTTAAGAGCGGAGAATGGTGAAAAGAAAAAAATGGTGGTGAATGACTGGACAAAAGATCAGAAGAAGTAAAGATGATAATTGATGAAAGCCACTAGAATTTGGATGAATGGTCTACAAAGTTCAAGAAAGGTGAATTTGGAAATGATCAAACACTCAACAGTGGTAAAATATTTGCAAAGTGCGGAGAAAATAGTTCCACATGAATTTTCAGAGTAAACAGTATTAGACAGCATCTCAATATCTGCATTTCATTTCTTGTCAGGGAAAAAAAAAAAACTTTTTTTGTGGAAGACTCAATAAAGATGAAAAGTGGGTTCATAATAATAACCAAAAGCACAACCTACAGGATTAACAACAAAAGCTTAAGCTTTTTTTGGGGAAAAAAAAAAAAGAATAAAAGGGTATTACTTTGTATTTAGTGGGATGTGAAAATTGCTTTAGCCAAGTGAGACTAAAATGTTGAACCCTTCAAAGCATGAACATGACAACTAAAGGAAAAAAGAAAGAGGATGAGAGAGAGAGAGAGGATTGATGAGCCATAAAGTTATAGTGTTGTAAAACAATTCTCCATCACTTGTTACTTTGTCACCACACCATCCTAGAAGAAAAAAAAAAAAAAGACAACCAGATTTGTCAACATCCGATTATCATTTGTTTTATTCAATGCAGCAAAATTTATCTGGTCAAAAATTTTAAGATGTCTTCAATGCTCAAAATAGCATTGACATTGTCATCATCATTACATTTTGCTAGTATTTCAAAAACTTCCAGAACATTGGGGATAAGTTCATACAAAGTCAAGAAAAATATTTCGATGATTAATTTGTAACTAAGAAGCCCTTAAAACTATTTGGTATTTGGTCAGATTTGGGGGAAGCAAAACAGGCCAAGAACTTTTCAACACTCCCTCACATGTGCAGCATATAAAATATTTACAGCTGCCAGTTATGCGTGCAAATCTACATACTAGACATGCTGTATGTGGAATTAACAACTTGAATCTGTCAGATTAATTACTAGATAAAACAAGATGGAAAATAAAATTAATGACTCAGGTGTTTTTCTATTTTATTTTCTTTCTATCAATTCAGAACAAAATTACTTTTTCCTTCTTCACAGAAGAAAATATCACAAGTGCTGTCCTAATTAAGTAATATTTGTAGACAAAATGATGATTTTGATTATAAGAGATTAACAGGGGGTTCAAATAGTACTGAAGGACATATTTTAAATTGCAGAATTGTTAGGAAGTCGGAGAGCTAACTGAAGAAGAAAATGAATCTGAAGTAAAAGTTAATGTTTGCCCTTGTTAAACTTCTCGAAATGTTTATCTCTGTTTTTTTTTTTATTTATTTATTTTTTTTTGGTCAAATACTGTGTAGGGTTAGGGATGATTAATCAGGATGGGTATCCACCCAACCTGCCACTCTGAGTGAAAAGAAGGAATTGACTATACTTTAAGAGAATCCATAAGTACAGTTTGTGTCACTCTTCTGATCGGGGTGGAACCTTTGCCTCCACCTCACTACCTGGGTTTTCTCTTGTGAAAAAGACTAACTTGTTTTTGGGTTTTGATTGGCTGAAAATTGGGTGCGTTTAAATCTCATTGGTTAGAAAATGTTACAGATCCAAAAGCTACTGCTGCTGCTTTGGCTGCTTCAATAGATTTGTTTTGTGAGAAAGAAAAGGAAAGGAGTGAGTGGTTCAATAAAAGAGAGTGAGAGGATGTTTTTTTAAGAAAGAGTGGGTAAAATGAAAAAAAGAGTGAAACTTTGTTAGAAAAGGACAGAAATGTGTGTAAAAAAAAAGAGAGAGAGAGAAGGAAAACAAAATTGTATGTTAGTAAATTAATGTGGGAACACAGAAAAGAGAAGAAAGTGTGTGCATGTTTATATGCAACAGAATAAGTGTGTGTATGTGTGTGTATATATATATATACACTAACCACAACTATGTAATGCCAAAGTTCATTCTTATACAGAATAAGGTCAGCAGTCAATCTGATTCATCCATCTTGATTGTTGTAAATAATAGTTAACAAAATAAACAAACTTTTTCACCGCTCTTAACATTGAAACTTGTCCCACCTTAATGCTAAGAACTTACAGAATACAAATTTATCAAGAAGAGAAAACTTAGGAAAATTTCTATTAAAATATCTGCAAATCATTTTGGCAGGTGAAAATGAATGAGAAAAAAAAAAAAAAACTGATAAAATTATTTATGATTGCAGAAATTCATGGGGGGGGGTAAGATGAAAAACTTGAACAGAAAAGGATTCTTTTAATATTTTTGAATATATATGAAAATATAAGATAAAAATTTGTCAGTACAAATTGACATTTATAGACAAATTATAGCTTATATTACTTGAATTAAAAATAGGTTTACTGAACTGGTTAATGTGAATGTTAGATAATAGATTTATTTTATTAGAGTGTGTGTGAAAAAAAGTGAATAGGTGCATGCCTTATGAAAACTGGCCAAAGTCTCAATAGAACAAAAAAAATGATTGGTGCCAAAATTGATTTGGTTCAGCTATATTGTGTAAGCTATGATCTTCAGCCAAGGTCTTACAATAAGTGTCTAGAAATGATTTTTGTCTAGACAGTAAAATTTCTTTCAAGGAATCAGGTCTGGTGTTAGCTTCTCACTAGGAGTTAAAGCCTTTTTACTTATAGATGAAAATAATCCAGCCAGAAATAAAAGAATTTAAAATAGGAGTCAAGAGACATATATTAGTGTAAGAATACTTTAGCATTGTGTGTGTGTGTGTGTGTGTGTGTGTACACTCACTCACACTATCACTCAAAATGTTATTTTGTGGATACCCCATGTTTGAGTAGATGTCCTGTTTTGTTTATCTGTCTTTTTTTTTTTTTTTCTAAACAGTGTGAATTGCATCTCGTCTTTGCAATTGAGAGACTTTGTAAACAAATTGTGGTCTCTGGTAGGGTTCAAACCCTGCTGGAAATCACCTTTTCTTTATTAAAGCTGTAATTCACACTGTTTAGAAAAAAAAATAGTAATATGTCTACCCAGACATGGATATCTGTAAAATAATGTTTGAAGTAGTAGAAAATAATGTCTGATAAATATCCTTTGATTTTATATATATATATATATATATATATATATATATATATATATATATATATATTACATTATAAATAAGCCAAAGTTCATGTTCATGCAAAAATGATCATATGCAATGGAAATAACAATTGTGTATAGTAACTAGAGAAAAAAATTTGGAAGAGAGTATGGAAAACTCAAAGATACAAAGTCTGTGCCTGTCTCTTTATTGACCAGTGTGCAAAATAATATCAATGAGTATTGAGTAATGATGTAGCAGACAGATATATACAAAAAAAGTGATTGTATATGTGCTCTTGCATGTTGGAGATATATGTGTGTGTGTTACAAGTTACTTAAAAAAAAAAAAAAAAAAAAAAAAAAACACCATTACCATTCAAAATAATGAAATGAAAGACAAATAGCTTGGATTATTTAAACTTAATTACATCAACAGTTATCGAGAAAGTAAGTAACAATTTGAGACTTGAAGCACTCCTGTGGTGCAATGAGTTAAATGAGAGGAAATAGGGAAAAAGAAAGTGTATGTGAAGGTGGGGATTGGCAATATGTGAGTATGTACATATATATGAAACCATGATATTAATTTCCTTGAATTTGATTGGATTACAAAATAACATGACCTCTGATGTTTTGAGTGTAATTTAAGCAGTAATGTGTTTAGATGCTTACTGGAAAAGAATGGGGAGGGTGAGTGCATGGAACTGTCATAACATCTACCCTTTATAGTTAGTACATTTGCTTTGTGCAAAAGCAAAGCCTTTCACTTTTCTCTCTCTCTTATGAAAAGAAAAAATCAAACACTAAACATTGATAAATGATACTTATTTTTTTATTTGCTCAAAATATAAGTGATATGAGATATATTAAAATTGTCTACAAAAGAATATTGCTATTTCTTAGCCCTAAAAAGTACTGAACCGATAATCTATTTGGTCATTACAGTAAAATAAATATGTAAACAAAGTCAATCACTTGTGTGACTTGAAAATAGAAAAATAACGTTTAAGTTTCCAAAGTTATTTCCCTTGCATTGTTAATGAAAGCGAAAAATAGAAGATTTAGAGTTACGTGCCCTTAGACTCATATTTGACAGCCAAGAAATTTCACAAAAAAAGAAAAAAAAAATGTTCAGCATTTACAGATTCAAGAAACCAACAACGGAAAAACGAAGAAGAGCATTTTTGTTTTCAAAGATTTTCTTTGTACAAATCAAGCGGAAATGGTATAAACAATTACTTTAAAAAATATTACATTTGCATTCGTCTGTAAAGACAGAAAGTGCAAAAAAGTTCCTGGCAATTTCTTTTGAAAATGAAATTGAATACAGTCTTGAAACCGTTTATATTTTCCTAATGTCAAATTGGATCTATTAAGCAACTATTGAAATGTTAAGTCAGAAAGAAGAACATATTCTTGCCGTTGGAGAATGATTTGAAGCAATTGTTTTTTTTTACTAAAAGTACAAAAACAAAATCCTTAATACGGTTAAGTGTGTTGAGACTGGGTTGGCTAAACAACATGAATTCTACCTGGTGATGAAAATTTTAGTCTGGTGATAACTAATGAAAAAGCCCAGAAATATTAGGCCCTATATTGTTTTTTTTTAAAGGCTTTGTTTATCTAAGAAAAGAATAAAGAATTATATTCCACTTGGATAAGTGAATTCAAGGAACCCTGTTCTCACTTACAACTGGGATTTTCACCTGCCACTTATTTTGGGGGCTGAGGACTAGGATATATAAATGCTTGGTAGCTGAACAATGTTAGAGAGCTCAATTTGGTGAGGAAAGGTGAAATGATTTTGAATAACAGTAAAAGACAGGTGTTAATGATTCAAGTAAAAATGGTATCCAATCCATATCAACATTCTCACCACACACACATATGTCACAGGCAACAAAGAAAAGGGGGGGGCAGAAATTATAACAATATTACAAATCCAAGATATTCATGATTGCTTGCTAAAAAACCTTTTTGTCCTGAAAAACTATTTCTTGCTTATTATGACCAAATATATTGTAATGGGCTTCACTAACCTCTAAATAGAACGTCATTTGCACTTTCTCTAATCTAACACTTCTAAGCCTTACTTGTTTAAATATTCAAAGTTGATAATTAAAATTTTTTTGGAAGGAGTGAATAACATGAAACCTCACATGAAGGTTGCTCTTTGCTGTACACTGAAATTGTCTCTTTGATATGCAAAAAAATGATATATCTACACAATTTGATACATGATCTGAGATTTCAAATCTTAGAGATAAGTGGCTCAACCTGTAGCTTTGTTAACAGATTTGATAAAATACAAGGAAATTTGAAACAAAATCAGCAGATGCAATCCAAGAACATTTGATCTTCAGAAACTGGAGAGGATAGCTTTAAAAATACAAAACAATTAATGTAAATGAGCAAAGGTGGTTTTCTGAAAATTTATGCTTCACCTTTCAAATGTCTCAAATGTTTTCAGCCTTTGGATAAAATCAAAAAAGGCATTCCCAAAATGTGTTAATCTTCTCTGAAAGAATAAAATCAGGGGAATTTCCTAGCCATCCACCAAAATCTTTTTTCAATCTGTGTGGAGCACTGATGCATTTTTTCAATAAGTCAGTGATCAAGCTTGACAAAAAAAAAAAAAAAAGGTACAAAGATTTTCTTTTGTGCACAACTCATGTGAAGAACACGTGGAAAATAGAAAACAACCACATGCATGATTGCCAATAGTGTTAGGTTCCACCAAGAATAGCATGCAAACTCTTTTCATAGCAAACACATCCAGCTGTAATAAAAGTTTGTTTTATTATGAGGCCTCTTTTTTTCTCTTTATCAATGTTTTAGTTACAAAGCCATTCAACCTTCCTTTGTCAAAGACAAACACTTTATTTGATGTTCTTGTCGTACTGTATCTGAGTAAAGGACTGTCTTATTACATCTGATGAAAGTCAAAGAATGTATTAGAAGACATTGAGATAAAAACAAAAAAAAAATAAGATTATTAGTCCAAATCTTTGAATAAATCAAACAATATTTTTACTAGTTATAAATAACTCTACCTTAATTCCTGACCACTGACAATACATTTTTTCTTTATTTTTCAATGCACAACATACAGATTAAGTGCTGAAAATTAGTAGAAACAAATTTTAGGTGAAAAATATTAAAATTCTATGTTTAATCATCAAATATTAATTTACTACCAGAAATATTTAGTTTTTAATGAACAAATAGAAGTAGAGTCATAAAAAAATCAGTGATAAGAAAAGTCAACTCCTGACTTCCATTGACTGGTTTGAAATGCACTCAGCACTAAAATACAAATGTTTTATCTTTCACTACTTCCAGAATTTACCAAAGGGGTTTTCTGGCAACAGACAGTTTGACTGTTCTCTTAACCCAGATAAAATTATCAACACATTGCGTATATATGTATACTTATTAAAAGACTATAAAATTCTTGACACCAGTTTGATCCATATTGTTGTTGCTTCAGAATCATGTGCATACAACCAAAATACTTAGCACCAATTTTTACATCTTATCCAAACACAAGACTAAGGAATACTTGACTATCTAAAGACTATTGCCCACATTTCATAAAGTATATGTCAAATGTGATAAATTCTAACAAGCAATGGTAAGACATCAAACAATTTAATGTTTAAGTCCCTCTCATGATTGCAAGCTTTTAAAGATATGAGATGTAGTATGTTAGATTTAGTATTACAGAACTTCTATTTGCCAAAGAAATTGGATAACATTTCTAGTATTCTTGACCCAAGTGACCAAAAATCTGACCTGTAGATATATAATCAGTTGGATAAATGAAATGTTTAATATTCATTTAAAACAAATTCATTACTGGTTATAGAAACAACTCATATTAAAATAATTTATAATAAAAACTGCCATTCTCTGTGAAATTGTGCCACTGCTGTGATGCTTGGGAATGAAGGAAATTTTATTTCTTTATTTGGGGAAACAATCTTTCTTTTTTCTCCCCCACTTCTATTTTAACAACTTTGAAATTAGGTAAAAGTTTTTTTTTATTTTTAAATACTGATAAGTACAAACAAAAACCTTCTAAAATTATCAGAATTATTAGAAAAAATCTTGTTATATTGGACAATAATGAAGATTGAAGATACTAGTTCAAATAATTTATGAAATAAAAATGCCTTTTTATGATAATTGATTTTCAAAAAGATTTACAAAAAAAAAAAAAAAAAAAAAAAAAAAAAAAAAAAAAAATGTAAATAATTGTGTAGATGTAAATTCTTGTTCTATACATGAAAGTCAGAACTACAGTTTAAAATTTGATCTCATCAGGTTTGATGCAGCCCAGTGAGGTGAAGATTTATTCAACACTTATTAAAAAAAATAAAATAAAATAAAATGGTTTATCAAATTGTTTTTTAGAGATTTTTCTGGAAATGTTTTAACGGTGGTTGTTGTGATATGTACCCACTCCAAATATAAGGTTGATCCTTCTCAAATATCGATATATATATATATATATATATATATATATATATATAAGTATGAGTAAAAATTCTGTTGAGATTATTTAAAAGTGAAACAATCAAAAAAGAAGACAAGTTAATTGTGTTGTGCATTTTGTTGGCATCTTTATATAATTATAATGGAAATACTTGTAAATACGTTGCATCAAGCAGAATAAGAAAGAACAGGAAAGAAGAGTTTGTAGCTGTGGATAATAAAAACTTAATAATAAAGGAAGCCAATATAATAAGAATAATTATAACGCTAACAGAAATGGCAAGAGAAGCACTAACAGCAATTACACATAGGAACAATTTAGCTTGAATAATAACATGACATGTAGAAGAAAAAAGATAGAAGTCATAACAATTCTTGTTACAATAATGACAGTTGTAAGTCAATAATTAGACAAATAATGAGAGGAAAACAAAAAGTGGGCTAAAAATAAAATTTATATCAGATTTAATAATAAAGAAGAAAAATAAATTGAAACTTAGATCAATTATTGTGGCAGCTATAATAAGAAAATTAGTTAGAGAACATGTCTCACTGGTTTTTGCTGCAAGAGACAAAGGAATAAATCTAAAGAGAAAAGTTGAATAAATAACTTGAACTTGTTAGACAGGTAAGAAAAATGAAATGTAAAGGTGACTGTCATACCAGTTGTTGTTATAGCACTGGGAGCAATACAAAAGTGCCTAGAAATCAAAGACAGAATTGAGACTATCCAGACAACAACACTTCTAAAATCAATGAGAATACTGAGGAAAATCCTGGAGTACAGAAAAGACTTGTTGCAAAAACCATCAGTTATTGACCAGTGTGAAAACCAGGAAAGAAGAATAATGCTAAAAATGCTCACAATAGTATAATGGTTAAAAATTATTGCTTGTGTAAGTTAGTTCAATCCTCACTAAATATCCAAATATTGTGATCTTGTGCCTGCCTAGTAATTCTTATAAAAGACAATGGAATCAAAGTCAGAAGAATCATTTGAAATTTAAAAAAAAAAATGTATGGGTTTTTGCTATGAAGGAACAAAATGTATGACACCACTAATAATATTAAGTTCAAAAACATTATTATTAATTAATCCTAAATATTTGTGGTTGTGACATTAAATGAAATAGAAATATTTGTTGTAGTTTTAATAATGTCAATCAAAAGTTGAAAAATGCAGAAAATTTGCATATGTCCTCAAAGAGAACGAGATAAGCCTGTTAATCACATAAGTGAATGTAGCAAACTGAATATAAAAGCAGGCATGTAAATACTCTGGGATTTTAAAATCCAGACTGAACAGACTATCCAGAGGACTGGATCAGATTGCTATGTACACGGAAAAGAGATTCTGTTGCAGAGGAAAGCAACTCAAAGACTGCAAAATATCACAAGTCTCCTGGATAATTGAAGCTGTGGAACATGATGGTTAGGCTGATGCCCATAATAAGAATAAAAGAGAATTATTCCAAAGACAGTCTTGACAAAATCAAAGAAGAATCTGCAATGTTATCAGTCTTGACCTGGCATCTATGTTTCCCACTGCTGTGATGCAGCTTCCGTTCACCTTTTCTATAAATACTTTCAATGGGCTTTCCTCTTTGCTACCCTATACTTCACAAATTTAAGCACAGTATTAGCAGCTAAGTGTCTTCATTTTACAGTTGAAATTGCTAAATGTAACCATAAATTCTATTATAATAATTTCTTCACTTGCACTTCTCACTTGTGAAACTATCTTCCAGCTTCTTGCTTTCCTGTCAACTACGATCTTCAAAAATTTAAATGTAACATCTGATATTTTGGAACCCATTATTTTATTGTCTTTTTCCTCACCTAACATTTTCTCAGTTTCATTCTCTGTAACCCATTGTGAATTAGGGGCTTTGTCACCTTGCTTGGGTTAAAAGGATTAAAAACAAAAATCTAAGATTGAAGGGGAATGCTTGAAACTATCATGGCAATGTTGGGAATGACAAGAGTGCTGGCAAAGATGTTTGCAAATTGTCATTCTGACCTCCAGCTGCAATCACCTGGTGAGAACAGGTAAAACAGCAACAGCATGCATATCTCTGATAGTCAAGATGACAGACGCAGCAGAATGAAAAAAGAAAAAAATATATCTACATTTTTATTAATAAAAGAACACCACAAACAGTAAGACAATAGCCAAGTTCTGAAAGGTTTTTGGCTTAACGTCACTTCTCAAAATCTGACCAAATATCAGAATTTGTTGTTTGGAATGACTTTTTGGTCAGGCTGAGAACTTTTCTGAACATCCTCATAAAGGATAAGAGAGGTAATCACAATAAAAAATTGATATTTAATTTTTTTTTCCCTATCAATAACAAAAAACATGTTAACACTCAAGATATTAATATGAATATTGCTAGCAGCTCTAGTGATGATGATGATGATGATAATGATGATGAAACTGATACAAGTAATAACAGAATGCAGTGGCTGCTGTTGTTGTTGTTGTTACTGTGTCAGTTAAGTGAATTCCAATAATCCAATTAATTGCCTGAAATTACTCTGAAGGCAGGGAAATGAAAATATTACTGACCCCCCACCCCCACTGCTTATATTTATGCAGTTGTGCCAATGAATAGACCCAACAACAGAAGTCTCAATAAAAGAGTCTTTGTACAGGATATTAATTCTGTTCAGTCATTTGAACAGTTTCATATACAACATGGCCTTGAGATAGAAGCACAGACAGAATTTGGAGAAAAAGTCATATGTACACACACACACACACACACACACACGTATAAAATCCATTATGTATAAATATATGTGCAAAACTTTTCACAGAATACATATATAACACTTTGAACCAAAGTAGAAGTGTCAATCCATAAATAATTCTATTATTTTTGGTGGTTACTAAAAACGTGTATGCATTTATATGTAACACTAGCATAATACTAATAAAAAATAAAATAAAAGACAAGATTATGTAAAAAAAAGATTATCTGTGCAAAGTGTCAAAACATGCACCCATGCACACACTGCATCTTACCTTATTTGCCACTTCATGATTTATTGATATATAAAATAAACACTTAGTAGAATTGAACATTTCTAGGGTCAAAATGGATTGTAAAGCTGATTTAATCAATAATGAACGTTTAATAACTTCAGAGCTTTCAAAAGGTAAAACATTTGAATTGAAAATTGCAGAAATGATTAAGTTTGATTGAACGGTGAAGAAATTCTTGAAAATCATGGATGTCTTTGATGCAGGTTGAATATGAGACAAGTTGGGAACTTTATGTCTCACATCTGTGCCCCTCATATCAAGAGAGAATTTTCTCAATGTTCCATCACATTCAGCACGAAAAACTAACAAATCTTTGAATAAAATGAAATAAAAGTCAACAGGTTTGGGACCATAACTCAATTATAAACTTGTGGAGCAATTTGAAGAGGAAAGTTTCTAATGGTGGACATCAATTTACCAGCAAAGATTTGGACATTTGGAATACTATTTCGAATGCTATGCAGTATCTTTCAGTTCTTAAAATTATTGAATAACTTTTAAAACTCAATTTTGAACATGGCACTTATATTCCACATTTATGTTGGGTCTTTAATTTTATGACATTGATTTTAATTTTTGGCTCAAAACATTTGTTTCTGTAAACTTTGGGCATATTTAGTACTGGCTAATTATGTCAAACATGTAAAATTAATTAAACTGTTGCCATATAAGAGTGACATATAGGATACAGTAATTTATAGATATTATTGGAAATATCCTAGGCATTAATAATGTAGATATTTCTGTGAATCATTATATTAATTCTTTCAAACAATAAAAATGGGTTATATGGTCAGATACAACGTGTGTGTGTGTGTGTGTGTATATCTATCTATCTATATATATAAAATCTCAATTCCATCTGACAACTCAAATATAAGGATCATATTATTCAAGGAATTGATAGTAAGTTAATGTCTCATTAAGTCTTGTTAGCAAAGTGATTTTGCCATTAATCACATTAACATTGCCAATTAATTCTTTATGACACACACACACACACACACACACACACACAAAAAAAAAGAGAATGTTCTAAATATTATACTCTCTATTTATTTTCATGGAAACTGTAACAGATAAAGCAGCACAATAACCCAACTGGACAGAGCAAAATTGCAGCAACAAAAGACTATTTTCTTTTTGTTTTTCATATAGTCATTGCCATTGGCTCTACATTTTCACCCGTTACAAACAACCATTCAGCAAGCATCAGTCAATGTCAGTCAGGTTAATTTTTCTGCATGAATGAATTCAATGACACCTCCATTTTGTATGCACTTTCCTGTCAGCTACCATTTTGCTAGACTGCTGTTCAGCTGCTATCTGAAACAAGTCACAAAATTTACATAAGCAGAAAGGTTCAATCTCTAACAGCTGCTTTTGATATTGCAATTTATCATTATAAAGTAGGAGGTATTTATTTTTATAATAACCCTTATGTATCAGGGAGTGGGTGCCCATGTGTGATGGTAGCTCCAAAATCAATTACAGACAGAATCAATCTAATCAACAAAAATCGCGTTTGAAATTTCAATGTTGTCTTCTTTGTAAAATTCTATCACTTAAAAAAACAAATCACAGATCCAAGCAACAAATGTTATGTGGGCAATTTGGGGGTGTGGGAATGTAAATTAGGTTCAAATTTTAAAAAAAATTTTCTGATACAACATTTAATTGTAGAAAACTAGACAGGCCTTCAGTTCATAATGACTGGGTGGGTTTAGTGTGACATCTTTGCTGGTAAAACCAGACAAACAAGAGAGCAAAATGGAAGCAAAAACACGTGAGAGTTCAATTGAAGTTCAAATGGGAGTTGGGGGTAGGTGAGGGGTGGCTGTAACATCTCCTTAATCTCAACCATTTTGTTTCAATAGCTATTTTAGCTTTGAGAAAAGCCATCATTTGCTAGGAGTTTCTAGCAGTTTCGGTTATCATGGATGTTTTACAATTGGACAATACACAAACTTATTCAATGGTGCTTCACTGTCGACAGAGACAAGAGAATGTTTATGCACAGTAAGGTTCTCCTTGCTTGCAAAGTTACTGAAATGCTACATCGCTAGTCCTACAGTCATTCAAAATGGCTGGATACATTAAAAGCAAATTCAGTTTAAATAGAAAAGAAAAGCAGTTTAAAACAAATATGTCCATTTGATCTTGGATGGTAAGGCGGGGATTTTATATGTTTTACTTGATAGATTTCGCAAAACTCTTGGAAATCTGCTGACGTGAATTGCATTCCATTATCTGTTACTAAACAGTCCACTACACCAAACCGAGCGAATAGCTCGTGGAGGAAATCTATGGTCGTTTCTGTAGTAGGATTTTTGCACCGAGACACCTCCGGCCATTTACTGTAGCTATCAACTATGATTAAATAGTAGAACCCGTCAATTGGTCCTGCATAATCTGCGTGTATTCTTGACCATGGACGATCAGTTTCAGGCCAAGGCTTATGTATGATTGGCGGTGCTTTAGCTGCTAAATTACAACCCTTGCACATTTCCACCATTTGAGAAATATCCTGGTCCATATTCTTCCAATATACATAGCTTTGCATTAGCGACTTCATTCTATTTTTACCCAGGTGTCCTCTGTGGAAATCCTTTACTATCCGTTTTTGTAAAGTTTTGGGGGATTACAATCCTTTCGTTGTAAAGTAGCACATTATCGCATAGAGAAAAGCTGTCCGAAATTTTCTTATTTTTTCCTGCTATTTTTGCTTTTGTTTCATTAATAAATTCGTCATTTTTGGCTTCATTTTTTATGTCTTGCAATGTGACTGGGAGGTTTCTGACTGTACAACATAGTACTGTTCTTATGTCTTCTTCATTTCTAAGGGCTGCGATTACCGTATCTTCCAATGGCTCTGTCTTTGTTGGTATCAGTCTTGACAGACCATCCGCGTGCCCGATTCTTTTCGTTGGTAAATATTCCAATCTGAAATTATAGTTCAGAAGAATTGTTCCCCATCTAAGTAGCCTATTTGCCATGTACACCGGTAGACCATTTTTATGAACCAAAAATTTTTATTAACGGTTTGTGATCCGTCTGGACATTTACCTTCTTGGTCTATTATATGGCCAAGATATTTAATTTCCTTCATGAAAAAAATCACACTTATTTTCTTTCACTTTGAATCTGTAGCTTTGAATTCTCTTAAACACTTCTTGTACATGTTGCCAGTGTTGTTCAGCACTTTCGCTATTAATCAATATGTCATCCAGATATGCTATTGTGTATTCTAGTCCTGCCAGCATCGTATCCATTGTCTGCTGGAAAACAGCCGGCGCTACTTTAATTCCAAATGGTAGTCTTTAGTATCTGTACAATCCCTTGTGTGTGTTTATGCATAGTAGTTTTGAACTTTCTTCATTGACTGGAATTTGCAGGTAGGCCTCACTTAGATCAATTATTGAAAAATATTTTCCGCCATTTAATTTAGTGAATACTTCTTCAGGACTAGGTAGCGGATAGTGGTAGTCCTTTATTGCTCTTGTTCAAACCTGTAGAAAAATCAGCACAAACTCGAATTTCTCCTGATTTCTTCTTAACGTAGACCGTCGGTGTGTCCCATTTGCTGTACTCTACTTTTTTCAATATGCCCATATTTTCGAGTCTAGATAATTCTTAGTCAATCTTTTCTATTGACGCAAAGCGGTACCTCCTTTTTTTTTCTTGAAAATAGGTTGAACGTTATCCTTTATTTTGATATTAGCTGCCATTTTCTTGCATCTTCGAGACCTGCGAAAATACTTCGGGAAACTCGTTTTTAATTTTCCTTTTAATTTGTTTGCCTCAGTTGATAAGCTTTTTTACATTCTGGCAGTAGGTGCTAATAGGTAGATCCCACAATTCAATTTTTGCATCCAGTCTGTCCCGAATAGGTTTTTGGTATTTCTTAAGACGTACATTTTTAGTTTTTTCGTCATTCCGTTAAATGTTACATTTGTGATCTTTCGCCCCGTAACTGATCTCGCACTTTTATCTGTTTTTAACATGACAGGTTTGTTCAGTTTTCTCTATGTTTGTAGATTTATGATAATTAAGTCTGAGTCAGAATCCAGCTGTAACGTAACTTTTCTGTTTTGCATTTCAACTTGTACATATTTTCTTCTATTAATCTCATCTGTTTGGTCGGTCCTCGTAATTCTTATTCTGCTTTCTTTTCTATACCAACAGTGAGAACTTTTGTGACCAATTTTTTTACATGATAGACAAGTTTTAGCACGATATGTACAGTCTTTAACCCAATGCCAAGACCCACAACGATAGAATGGACTTGGTGGTAGTTTCTTTTTATGTTGATTATAATTAGAAAATTTTGTTTTACCTGTTCTTGAGGCGAGAAAATCAGTTCGGTTTGTTTGTGAGGAGGGAAAATTCGTTTGTCTTCGTACTTTGCATATGTATGCTATGCCAACTTGTTCTATGTCTTTAGAGTCTTTTTTTTACGTTGACGCATCTCTGGAAGTCTTTGGCGAGTTTTTGAAGTGTCAGATCTTGTTCATTTTCCAATTTAGTAAGTATTCTACGTCTCATTTCTGCGTCTTTGTTTGAAACCAGACCTTGGACGTAAATTAAGCATTTGAAGTTGCCAGCGCTGAGTTCCGATAATTTGAAGTCGTCACAATATTTATTAACAATGGATGCGAAAGTTACGTAATCCTCACTATCCTTTTTTGTAAAGTTCATGCATTTCCATCTTTTATGAAATAGTGAAGTATAATGGCTGAAAAGTTCCGTTAGCAATTTTATAGATTCTTTGAACGTTAACTTGCTTGTTTTTCTGGGAAGGATATAATCAACGAATTTGGTATATTCGCCTGTGCCTAATTTTCTTAATAAAAGGCGTACTTTACATGCGTCTGACAAATCTTTGCAGTCAAAATCATATAGATCTTCATACCTTCGGAAGTAATTTGCAAAAGTTTTATCTTCGTTGGGTGCGTACTTGAAATCTTCGATATTACTCCAAATAGCGTCTTGAGAGAGAAATGATTCATTCTTGGGTTTTTGCTCCTTATTTGCCATTGCACGTATCAATAATTCTTGCATTTCTAGATGTTTTTGTTTGTACCTTTGTTGTTGTTCAACATTTCCAGATGTTTTTGTTCGTACCTTTGTTGTTGTTCAAACTGGACTTTGATAAGTTCCATAATGGTTGACTTAAAATCTTCCATGTTAACGTATTTTTTTGTGTAACCTGATATTCTGTAGCCTGTGTTCACAAAAAAAACTTTCATTTGTTGTCCGTGAAATTTGATATCAAGAAAAGAAAATTTTTTTTTTTTTTTTTTTTAGAATTTAATCGTCGTCCACTGTTCTGTACGACGGATAGCAAAAAAAATATGTCCTCCGAGTATGGAGTTTATTTTTCTTTGTGGGGTTTCTTCATCGTCACTTGTTACGTTGACGAGAGATGATTTTGTTGTTTGTTCTTCACGTGAGAGTTCGAATCTTTGTCACCACTGTTATGCTGTGGCGAACAAAAATTTTTTTTTCTTCCACCGAATGAGTTCGAATTGTTCGTCGTCACTGTTATGCGCGACAGATGGCAAAAAAAAAAAAAGGTATGTCCTCCACATAGAGAGTTGGTTTCCTCGTCGCCACTGTTATGGTCCGGTTCCTTGTACCATGGTGATAGTCCACTATGTTATTATGGGTAAGGTCCCATAACAGATATACAGATGTCTTGAACCCCTGATCTTTTCGAGATCTTAGTACAAACAGGAATGCGAGTTTGTTGTCATTTTTCCTCCCCATTGTAAACTGCATCAATGATATTATTGAGTTCATCAGGTCCAGTAGTAGTTGGACCTTTTTCTGGTGTGACCAGAGTATGAAGGTACCATCCACATATCACAGCCATAGGGTTAGCTTTAGTGATGTAAAGTATTCCATGTATATATTTGCCATTGCTGGTGATAATGGCAAGCCCATTGCTAAGCCTTCATCCTGGTTGAATTGGATGGGAGCATCTTTGATTATTTCCATGAAGTGAGCAGAGTTTCGGACATATGAAGGTGGCATACAGAGCTTTGAAAGCTAACAATCAGCCCGAGTGGAATACAGTCTTTGTGAATTTTGAAGGAGACTATATATGTCAGGTAGCTTGGTGTAACACTGTAACAACTGCCTGTATATTTTAGGTGGGAAATAGTCCTTGTTCTTGATTAGGATTTTTGTTGTTTTCATTGTTGGATCTTTCTTTACTGTAGCTACCATTTCTAATGAGGTCTTGCAGTTTTCCTGTATATTCCAATGTGTCCATCACTACAGTCATATTGCTGTTGTCAGCTGATAGTATGATGATGTTTTCATTCCTCTGTAGGGTTCTGATTTTGAGCCTCTCTAGTTTTGTAATGTTTGATTTGAGTGGCTTGGCTTTCTCCAGCATCTGTCTCACTTTCCATCCTTAGCCCATCCACCTGAACCTGAGGCTATATCCTTCATTCGGGTAATGATGTCCAAATATAGTATCCACCTGATGATCGTGGTGGAATTGAGACCCTTTTTTAGTACTGACTCCTCAGGGGCACTCAACTAGTGTTGACTGATGTTGATTACTGTCTTCACTGTGGGGGTCGGGGGTATGATGAACCTTGTGCATCTCCTTCTGACAACAGTCTGAATAATGTAAATAATTACAATACCTCATTTCAGAAATATAGACAGATATTGTATCATACTTGTTAAAATATATATCAGAGGTGAAATTCATAGCTATTTTACTGAGCAGTGTCACAACAATCGGATAAAGATTTGTTTTTGTTTTTAATTAATAAATGCACTGAAAATACATTAAAGAAATGAGGGTTTAAAAAACATCTGGTTTTTATGCAAGTAATTCAATTATACTGATGAATAGTAATTAATAAGACAATTAGTAATTCTTCCTCTCCCCCGTCCTCAGGAAGAGATTACATAATAGAATAAAGTGTTTTTCATTTATTTTTCTCTTTGAATCAACAACATTGGAAGAAATATGCAACAAAAGATATAAGATAATGCAATATTATTAACAAGAATTTTGTTGATCACCTCTCACCATAAAGAACCACTTGTGTGACAAACAGTATCAGTTTTGCTCCTCTAGGTCCACTGCTGATGTCTTAATAGTCATTACACACAGAATCATTGAAGTTCTTGATGGTAACTTCATCACAAGAATAATTACTTTAGATATCTCAAAGGCTTTTGACCAGATGTGGCATACGAAGTTGCTACACAACCTCTTCAACTATAGCACCTTTGGAAAAGTCTTTGCAATTACCAAATTATTCCTATCATGAAGGTCATTATTAATGGCTAGTCACCTCTAAGCCATGCAATTCCAGCATTTCTCAAAGCTTTCTCATTGGTCTGATCCTCTGTTTTTTTTAATTATCTGCATAAGAATAGTCTCAGATCATTTGTAAATGTAAATGCAGATAATGCCACAGTGTATGGATGTACCTCCAAAAATCTAGATGATCACAACCTGACAGCTGATCTCTTCACTGACTGAGCTCTAACAGCAGAAGGAGGGAAAAACTGGCTTGTCACTTTCAACACCTCAAAAACCAAGTTAGTCTTGTTTCATCATCATCAAACAGACACTGAATTTTTTCCAGTTTTGATGAACAGTGTATTCTGGTGAGAAAAATTGTCTGCTATCACACAATGAACAAACTTTCCTAGCAGTAGATCTAAGAATTGATTTAATATAATCGGTCTACTTCATGTCAATGGAAAACACAAGCCCAAGAAGTCTCAAAGAGTTGCTTTCCTGGAGATTAGCACCAACCATGCTGATGGCAGGCAGAAAAGGTTTTCTATGATGACGAAATAAAAGCAGTTTTATTTTAGAGCTAAAGATGTTGGAAAGAATGGTCAGATCATTGAACTGTTCCCAAAAGTACCCAATTCCTCCTGTCAGGCTTTATTTTTACAAGAGACAAATCAGACCAAATAATGGAGTATTTGGCTGCCTAGTCTTCACTTTCCAACTTTGATAGAGTTAATAATTGTTTATATGGCCGAAGGGGGAGGGGGTATATTTTCCATTTTACTACCCCCCACTTTTCTCACAGACACAACATTGTGATTCTGTCACTACTCTGTTGCTATTTCCATGGCAAATATTCAGATAAACTCCATTATTTAGTTCCACAAATTCAGACCTTTACAAATGTGCCTTGCTATGTACACAGGATAAAATCACACTCATTCCCTTCATATTCATTTCATAAGGATGTTCCAATGACAGATCAAGACCCCCGCCTCCCTCAAGAACAACTACTTTGTGGAATGGACTCTTGTACTGATGCTTCTCTAAACATTACAGTCTTAAAGTCTCTTCAAATCAAGAGTTAATCATTAACTCTCTTCCATCTTCATCTCGTCATCTTCACTTTCTCCTTTTTAGGTTCATATCACACACCTCATTCAGTAACCCTCTGCCTAGAGGGACTCTTTGGCTTTGGATTGAATGAACATCAGTATAAAAAAAAGAAAATAGAAAAGAAAATCATGAAACACAACATTTATCAAGTTAGAAGACATTTAACAAATGTATTATTTTTTAGTTTTAAATATTTCTCACTGCAATTGATCTAAATTCCCCAACTGTACAGTTCAAACATTCTCTGATTAGCCGTTTAAAAAAACAAAAAAAAACAACAAAAAACAAAAACACACACAGCACAGAAGATGTATTAAAATATTTTAAAACTTTGACCCTGTTTTTTCTTTTTTTAACTGTCTCTTAGAAGCTAGCAAATACAAGACACACACACACACACAATCATAACATGGATTATATTTCACTAAAAGTCAGTTGACTAAAGTAATTCTGGAAGTCTTTGTATTATATATAATATTATATAGTAAAAATTCAGATCAAAATTCAGCACACATAGACCCTCTCTCTCTCTCTCTATATATATATATATATATATATATATATATATATATATATATAAGAAATTAATAATGTTTTTTTTTTTTTTTTTTAATTGGACATTCTTTTTTATTACTAAGTTATATTTAATGTGATTATGTTTGAGAAGATATCCCTGCTTTTTTTTCTTTTGGGATTTTTTTTTAGGCCAGTAGACATTAATTTCCCTGTCTGAATTCCCCCTGTACTTAAATTGATCTCTACTTAAATTGTTACTCCCTTTGTCAACCATGACAGGGTACATCTTGAGTGACTTGAGTGTTTTTTTCCATCCATAAAATTGGATTTGACTCTCACTTATGTGAGAAACTAGCAAAACAAAAGCTGATTATCAAGTATCTGTCCTTGAGACAGCAGCACCTCCCTTCTTGTCCATTGAATTCAGAGCATTTCTTAATGTCTGCATTCAATATCAAAGTGCCCTCCTTGAAACCACCTTGGATAAATATTCATTATAATAGAGATATAGTTTCAGAGAGAGAGAGAGAGAGAGAGAAAAAGAAAGAAAGTCAATATATATATATAGAGAGAAGGTGAGCAAACTCATAAGACCAATAGAATGAGAGGAAAACTAATATGGAGAGAGAGAGGAAAAAACTGTAGAAGGGCATTAAAAGTATTTACCCAGCAAAGATGAATTTTATCACAAGCATTAAGTATACAATAAGAATCAAAGTCAGAGAGACACTCACAAAAATCGAGTGAGTGGTTGTGGTTAAGAGAACCAAGTGAGGGGACAAAATGTGAGACATATGAGAGGAACTGACAAACATGTTTGATGTGTAATAAAAAGCAGAAAAACACTGAATCAAAAGAGTTTTAAAAAAGCCTGCACTTCAAAGAGATGGAGAAAAAGAACTGAAAAATTATAAATTAGAAAGAAAAAAAAAAAGATTCCAGTTTTAATTAAATCAAAATAAAAACGAGCTTCTTAATAGACACACATGTATGGCTACTGGTTTCTGTTCCCTGTTGCCACATAAGGTTAATTCAAACCAGTCCAACTTGTATTTTGTTAATTCCCTACCCAACTCCTCCAACTTTGCATCTGCCATTGTCATTCATTTCTTTTTTTTTTTTGTCTTTAGTGGTGGTGGTTATGGTGGTGGTAGTGGTGGTGATGATGGCTACTAATCTGCCACCTGTTTTTATCAAATCCCACAGCCATGATATCTGTTTTGTCTGTGGGGAAATAAAATGTGAGATTTGATTGGTTGACATTGATGTCAGCCATTATTTTTTTTTTTTTAGTAGCTCCAAGTGAACGTCCTGTGTAAAACAAGCCATTCATGTCTACCACTTTCCAGAAGAAACATTCCTTGCAAGGCATTGTTGTTGTTTTTTTAAGGACTTCACTTTCCCTTGTAAATCCTAGTGTTGAATATTTTCTATAATCCACCTCCCACCCAGCAAAAATCTTCATTTTACAAGTTTTTTTTTTAATATTTAAATTTTGAAAGTAATTCCTTTTTGAACTGAAGCATTGTTGTTAAAGTTTCATTGAACAGGTCAAGTCACCATTATTGGCTGTCATTTTTCTTCATGTTTTACACTACAAATAAAATCCTCCATTTTAATTTCAGTTGCATCACCAATTTTCTGGCACATGATGAAACAATGATTTTAGTAGATATCCCTCTTACTTTCACTGAGTGGCACTGGTGGTGCTGGATTTACTTTTAACCATTTAGTTTGAGTTTCTAATAGTCCTAAAGACACGAGATGAGCATAGTGGGTCATAGTTATTAGTGATTTACTGTCCTTGGTGATAATTACAGGTGGTACAATTTTTGAAAGGCTCATCTGATTTTTTTCCCTTTGACTTCAGTGTTAACACATGTGAATGTGCAGCATCTAAGTAGTTCAGAGACATCAACTGAAGATGCTGTTGAACTCTTGACATTCATTTCTTTCTTTACTTTTCTATAAAAATCATTTTCTTAATACACTGTTGTTTGTTTAAATTTCATCTGTTGTGTCTTTTTTACCTGAAATTTTTTTTTATAAAATATTGTTTATGGAACAAATAATAGCAGGAATCATAAAACAATAATTCTTTCTATTCCACAATATTATTGAATTATTATATAACTTCTGTTAAACTATCAAAAATGGATAATCCAGCATTGGATTCAGAAAATTGGTGTATACACATGAGTTTATTATTTATTTTTTTTAAAGCACCTGTGCTTTGTGATGCAACACACAGATTGTTTTTAATTAGTTAAAAGACAATTTTACCAAGAAGAATGAAAAGGATTCTAGTCTTTCAGTAGTGTTTTCAGAAAGTTTTATTTGGAGAGAACAGGGTAAACAATAATCCTTTAAGTTAGATAGAAATTGGTGTTATGATTGATATTCACAATTTACTTATATAACTTCATTCTTCTCCTTGTCAGGGGTGGATGCAGGTTGTGCATATGAACCACTATAGTTCTGTTACTTCCAAAACAATACAGAGAATGTTGAAAATAATACAATTAAAAGAAATAAAACATTCCTAACTTCATATTGTAGCTGAGAATATATTATTTAGAAACAAAATTATTCAAAAATGAAATTGGCAAAGAGAGTTTAAATTTAGACTGAACGTAGGCATCCATCTGACCCCCCACCCAACAATTCTCAATTCAAACTGAAGCCAACACAAAACCACTGTATTACCTTGCCCCAAAGCAGTCATGGCAATGCACAGGTTACAGAAAAGGAAACTGTGGAGAGCCATTTAACACCTCTGTCCTAAAAGGGGGGGGGGGTATAACAATTAAGGAGGCAGTTGTGTCTGTAAGCATTGACTAAAGTTCTAAGGAATTATTATTTGATTAAAATGGACTTGTCTCTTCACCTTTGTTGTTTTTATTATTGTAGTTCAGCCAGTCAACTCTCCATCCTTTCTTAGGTATATGCTGCACTCATACAAATTTCTGACATCAGACAACCTTGTGTTGCTTGAATAAAAAAAAAAAAAAAAAAGAGATAGGAGAGGAATTGCAGGATATGACATATATATGAGGAAGGATGGAGAGCTCACCAAATGAAAATTATTGATGAAAACAACAAAGGTGAGATGAATAATTGAAAATACATGATATGATCTTTCTGCTGGCTGAAGCAGTTGCAAATCAGCCGCACCCTCTTGGAAGATTAAGGCTAACAATTTGATTGAGATTAGTTTGACATTGAATTCAATAATCACTGTTTATGCTTTAGTCAAACTCAAAATCTCAAATACAGATTTTCAAGACATGCAGATTCTCCACTTTGACAACTCATCAAATACAAGGTTTTTAGGTCCTCCAGCTTCCATTTTATCTTGTAGCAAAGATATGCGAAATTGGTAATATAAAAATACAAAATCATCATTAATCTACAAAACAAAATGTCATTTTTAAATTTTTCCCTTCAAAGACAACAACAAATTAAAACGATGCACCTTAGCCTCACCTGTAAGATAGATGCTTTGATCAAAGAGATCAAGTTGACCTTCCTCAAAAAAACAAAAATCAATTAATCAGATTTTTTCATGAAATTGGGAGAATCAATGTGAACCATACAGTTCTAAAAAGAAATCTATCCAGGTTAAGGGATCTGAGAAATGGATTATTAGTGTCTTTGCCAAAAAGTATGCAAATAACATCAGTACTTGAAATTGAATCTGTGTTGTGTTAGTGTCAGCCAGCAGCAGTAAATCATACTTCAAATATTGGAAAGGGGTTAAAAAAAAATATCAGTATTCCAACTGGACAGGATCAAAATACAAAGTAGATAAAAAAATATTTTACAAGTATGAAATTGTTGTGAATGAAATCAGATTTCTTCAATACTTTATCTTAAGACTGAAACTGATGAAGCTGTAAGCAACATCCAATGAGTTTAAAAAAAAAAAAAATGGCCCCAATGCCAAAAAGCTATCAATCCAATAAAGAAGACTAGTTCAAGTCATACCCAATTCTTCTACTCAGATTTGAATACCAGGGAATTTGAGCTGATTTACAAGAAAAACTTTGAGCCATGACATCAACCCGTATTACTCTTTTTAAGTAGATAAGCTTTTACTTACTGTTTTCAAAAAGGATATCTCTTAATACATAATAACTGGAATTATCCAGCTACTTATAATAAATAGATTATATCATAAAGATTATATTTAATGTTTGAACAAACATCTGCTCAAGATGAGCAGAGTACTTACAATGAATAAATTTCTTAAATCAATAATGTCAATTATCACAGGTTCTTTCAAAAGGAAACTGATTTTTACAATTCTTCCTGCACAGAATGATTAATGCTATCAGTTTTCATGGTGGGGGGAGTATGTCTCTTTAATGCACAGATAAAAAGAGTACAATTGATAGAGTTGAAAAAACAGAATTCAAGAAGCTGGAGCATTACTAAGAATTAAAGACAAATCTATATTATTATTATTATTATTATTATTCTGCCTATTTTCTATCAAGAATCACTGTGCTTTTCTGCTTAGGATTAGAGTGTAGTATCTGTCTAGACATTCTAACATGGAATATGTTACATACTCTGAGAGAGAAAAAACAACAAAACTATATCATAATATTAAACAGGGTGAGGGGGGACGGGGGGGAGACGGGGGGAGGAAGAGATGGAAAAGTAAAGAAAAGCAATAAAAGGAAAAACAGAGAGGTTTGATGGTTAGGTGAGAATTGTTGAAAGAATTGAAAGCAGGCAGGAATGGAAGCAGGTCAAAATTGCAATACATTAAAATTCTTTATGAAGAGAGAGAGAGAAAGAAAGATGAAAGGGTGCAATAAAAATATTAGTGCATTCCTCATTTAAATATAAAACTAATCTGTGTTTGCATAACATTTAGATAAAAATATGAATGGACAATGAAGATTGGAATGGAAAAGACAGAAAATACAAGCAGAGAGAGACAAATCTATAGAATTTCCAGGAGTTTAGTTTTTTATAAATTATTAACTCCATATTGTGTATTTTGTATACAAAAACAAAAACTTCTGTTTGTCTCTAAATATCTAACATTTTTTTTGATAACAAATATTAAGTTTGATTTAATAAAAATGATGGCAAAATACAAAAAAGTGAAAACCAAAACTAAGTTGGGGATTATGACATTTTAGATGCTATTGTTGATTTGTTCATATTTTTGAAAGTTGACAGGGGAGCAAATTTGGAAAGTAAAATCAATCTTAAGTGTGTACAAAACTTCTCAGCAATCCTTTTAGAAATTTTGGTTTTTCACTAGAAACAATTGAAGAAAAAGAAAATCTCACCAAAATATTTAATTTGAAGAATCATAAAAAAACAAAAGAGAATCTGAGAATTTTTGGAAAAGAATCACAGACTCAGCCAATTTGTGTATCTGAGCAACCAAATATGACAAATTCTTCCCAAATGACTTGAACTGATCAAGAAATATAAAAATTACATACATTTTTGGCTTTTACTCAGTGGAGCCAATTAATCATCTGAAGAGTCAATATATAGGTAGAAACATTGAGGAGGAGGAGGAGGAGAAGACCATATAACATGTGAAATAACATTAATAGCGTTACTGCTTGTTATTTAAAAAGGTTAAATAAAAATGAAGATATTAACAATATCTCAAATGCTGAAAGTGGCATTTACAAGAAGTTGGCATTTGAAGTAAAAGAAAAACAAATGTGATAAAACTGATAATCCTGATGATATCCCCATGGACGACCAAAAGAACTTGGTTAAAAACGACCAGAAATGAAATGAAAGGAGATGTAAAACCTTCTCTTGACCAAATGCACAAGTGAGAAAGCTAAGTTAACTTTATCTAATATCTTCAATGTCAATACATCCACATGCAACAAATTTTACTGAAGGCCCAACAAGACATGCGAGACATAGAGAGAAGTGTGAAAGAGAGAGAGGGAGAGATCCTATTACTTGTACAGTTGATGTAGGTTGTTAATTATATATTCTTAAGTCACTGTAGACTTCTAGTAGTGATGTAACAATGGTTAGAGAAATTGAGAAAAGGCGGAAAAGATTTTGGCAAATAAACACTCACATAGGTTAAAATGCCAAGCATTATTCCTCCTCAAGTTCCCTTAAATTGTTTTTTTCTAATCTTCTATGGAGAAACAAACAAAAAGAAAAAATGTGATTTAATACAACTCAGAGAAATTAAAAACTGAAGAAGCAAAGTTCAATTCCTAGTCACAGTCACCATTTTTACTTTTGCAAGAATTCTCTTGGGGAAGGCAACGATCCATTATCATCAATGATTTAATCCTTGTCTTCATATAAAGAACAAGTGATGGAGATGCTGAGCGAACTTGCCACCATAAACCAAAAAAACAAAGATTGAATGGTAAGCTGCTAAGAATAAACCTTCATTTGCAAATAGGTGACTACCTATGAATTGAGATACATTTTTATTTGTACTTCAAGATGCATTTAAAACCTTTGATCTTAAAATTGTTGGAAAGGAAGATGTTTTATTTCAAATCAAAGGAAAAGAAAGATTTATGGCACAAAAAGAGATTGTGTTAGGCAATATCTTATTATCTAGAGACTACAGTAGTTAAGTTCCAAGTCTTTTGGTTGAATGCCAAGTAAGTGACTCTTATTTGTCCCCCCCCTTTTAGAATCTACATTTGGATCTTCAAATGTTGCAGTAATTGATAGCACACATCATAGAACGCCCACCATTTACATTTATTATTGCACTACTTGTTTACATATTTTGTCAAAAATTGAGATAGCAATATTTAGGGAATTTTGCAATTGCATTAATGTACTAAAAAAAATAAAAAAAAAAAAATAATCAAAAATTTGATGTTGCCCTGTATTTTATTATCCACATTTGATACTTTCTGAATATTAAAATAAACAAAGTAAAATTAAGATGTAACTAATGCCATACATAAAAACAATTACTACTAATAAAAGCTCCCTTTCTCTCTCTCTCTCTATATATATATATATATATATATATACACACACACAGAGTTGCTATACAATTTCTCTTAATTCAATCTGAAATTACTGTTTTTCTAACATTGAGCAATAATTTTACTTTTTACAATGGTGTAATTATTTTACACCTATCAACTTTAATATTACAGACAGACAAACAGAGTTCTATAAGGACAGATTATAGAGTTGAGTTAAGTGCATATGAAGATAATCTACAACATTTGGATTAACCTCTCAACTTTATAATACCCCCCAAAAAAAAAAACAATTTTTTTTGTGTTTTAGTGAAAAAAAAAAAAGTGTGGAGAATATTTTATACCCCAAAATACATTTAGAAAATTATATTTGCAGCCTCTTTGGCTGTTTAGAAAAATGTGTCCAAGGTCAGCATTGTAAATAACAATTTTCAAGGCAAACAAGCCTACACTCCACACAACATTGGTGCAATACAATCTTCCAATTCCCATGTTGCAAAACTAAGCTAAAACAAGGAAAGATCTCTGGAAAATTTTATACTTTCTTTCATAGTACAAATATTGTAGTACTTGTAAAATTATCCAGAATAAAAATAACATAAATAATTAAATGTATGCAGTTCAAGTAAGGTTAAGGTTAACTTTATTAAGAAGAGAGAACTCTTTAATAGAAATGCACTTGATGTTAGTGCAGTTGCAAAACGTTAATATCAGGCAGAATGTCAAATACTTGATGACAGCAGCAGCAGCTGCAAAGCTGACGGCTGCATAGAAGATTGAAGTGCTGGCAAAGTGCCGAGAACTTAACACTGGTGTAAACTCCTTATTGGAAAGCAAGAGCTGGCATCTATCCTCCAGCAAATAGAATCTACTAAAATGAAGTTATCTAACATTACTTGCCAGTTCTGTTCAATAGTCGTCGGAAGAGGAGAAGACTGAAGGTCAAGAGGTTTGAACGTTTTCTTTTACTTGATCAGGCAACTTCTCAAATGATTATTTACATTATTTGAACTGTTGTCCTCATCTTTATTGTCATATTCACAATGCTCCAGCCTTCTTCAGGTGACTGGAATTTCAAAAGAGTTGTGAATTCAATACCTGGCTACTGCAGTTGTGAACAAAAACTTGGAGAGTTGAGTAAAAGGGAGATAACTGAGGCATCCGGAAGAGCCATGGAACAATAATAATATACCCTGGTGGACGAAATAAAGAGTTCAATTTGAAATTCCAGTCACCTGAAGGCAATCAACGTATACATCATCATCATCCCTTGGCTTTTGTAATGGAGGTGGGGGAGGTATCTGAAAGCAAAAGACACACTGAATGTCCACCACAATAGTCTATCAATGAAGGACAGCCATCAGCAATTCTGGTAGAATCATACTTGTTCATTGTTTGACATTGTCCAACCAGTTTTTGTTGACATCCCCTTCTATGCCCACCTTCAACAGTGCCTTGCGTGAAGGTCTTGCACAGGCTGTTGTACCTTGTAACATGTCCAACATCATGAATATGACAAAGATGAGGACAACAGTCCAAACAATCTAAATAGTTACAATACCTCATCTCAGAAATATAGACAGATATTCTCAAATGATATGGATCAACATGACAATAATAATGCTAACACTAAAATTTTCAGATAAGGTTTTCTTTGCTATTTCACATTTTTTTATTCATATTTTCATCTTTTATTTGAGGAGCTGGTCAATATAAATACCAATATTTTTTGTTTGTTTGTTTTTTGTTTTGTTTTTTTTGATAAAAAACAATAAAAAGACAAAAACTCACCAAAATGTGTAATAATGAAAATAAGCCATCACAGAATCTGAAAACTTATTTCATTTTATTGTTATTAAGAAAACATGAAATAAAATCAAAAGAAATAGACAACAGACAAAAGTAATTCACTTGATAACAACTTTGATCATTTTTTGAAAATTCATTTCCTGAAAGTTTTAAACTAAATTTAGCAGAAATTCCAATAAGGGTTTTGAAGATTGTGTTTGTGCCATTCTCCCAAATTGGAGAGTTTTTTTACTTGCCTTGAGAAGAGAAAAAAAAATATCATTATTTGAAATCTAGGCTTTTATATAAATATCTGTTTCTAGGGATATAATGATTAATTAAGTTCAACATTAGTCCAAATACAAGAGTAATGTAAGTGGAAATATTGTGATGTACAATTTTCCAATATTGTGAAGGCTTGACACTGCATTTGAAAATTTTGATTTTTCACCTGCTATGATTAATGTCACCAAACATCCTAAAGGGACATGGCACCTGAAAGATAAATATTATTTCACCTATTTACTATCCTTCATACAAAAGGACCCCTGACCACACACACACACATTTTGGAGGTGTAATGGTTATCAGTACAGAAAATAGCAAACTTTGAATTAATCTATTTGAGAAAGGCATGAATCTACACCTCCCTGTACCATGAAATATTTTAACAAAAAGGATGCTCCATTGGCATATGTAGTTGACAAAAAAATGAATGAATAAGTGAAGACCTTAGCAAATCACTCTCCCATAATTACTTTTGCTATGCAGGTGGTAGTAATAGTACAAAAGCTGTTACACTCTTTGTTAACCTTGGAAGAAGTTATATATTTTTCATCTTGTCTTAAAAGAACTTAGCAAAGCTATTAAGTTTTAAATGAATCATCTTCATGTTGGAGAGACATAACTTTTTTTAAGTCGATGAAGCCATGATTTTTTTTGTTTTATTAACTATGAAATTTTATTTTTAGTCTTCTGCCAGAATGTGTGTGTGAGAGAGAGAGAGAGACAGACAGACAGAAATGCAGTGTGTGTGTGTACACTGATGTGCATGCCTTTTATCTCTTTCTCTTATTCTAGTTGATACACAAAATAAAAATTCAGCACAATTAACCGAATGCTGCAGAAATTTGAAAAAGAAAAGAAGTTTTGCTCAGAGTAATGGTGCAACATATCAAAAAATGATACATTACTTCAACTTGGGTTTTCAGAATTTCAACCAGCTCCACTCCAAAATTTCTTCAAAAAACTTCTGACTCATGGTTTTTTTCTATATGCTCTGTTCTTTCCTGACATGGGCAATCAGAGCTCTCCACAGCTTCCTCTCCTTTATTTCTCTAATCAATATTTCTTCCTTTTACTATCCCTTCCAGTCTCTGTTCTGCCAACCATTTTTATTGTTTGGTGACTTGCCTTCAATATATCTGTTGAGCGTTCAATTCTCTAAGCCGATTTTTCTCATCATGCAGCCTAGAAATTTTAACTGTCACTTTATGATTCTAAATAAAAGTGTCCTTTTTGTTAATAGTTTCTTTAAAACAATGGATCAAATGTATGTTTATTTTAAACTTTTATTATAAAAGTCTTATTATAGACACACCTAAAGAGTATATGACCTAACTTTATTAATATTATTCTTACACATTATATATATATATATATATATATATATATATATATATATATATATATATAGTGTGTGTGTGTGAATATCAATACTATGAGTCTGGCAGATTCAAATATTGAGATTCTGGCTATTTGGGAGGAGCACTAATAAATAAAGCTGCTCACAAAAATTACAAAGAAAGAAAGAGTGAGTGACTTCTATTAATTTAAACAAAGTCCAGATGTAAATTGGACAAGCATCAATTGTTGATGATGAGCCTTTAAAATACAAGGTGAAAGAGAAACTAAACAACAGCATCACTTTTAAAAGAACTAGGATCATCAAAAATGCGATATGAAAAACAGAGTATTTCTTGGAATGTTGCACATGAACTCTCAGAAATGAATATATGAGGAAAATGGTTTTACTGAATTCAGTTTTCTCTTTTAAAGGGAGATGTTCTAGGATATAAATTCAAGAAAATTACAAAAAACAATATAATTTCTGTAATCTGTTAAACTACATTCATATATATATATATATATATATATATATAAATGAACTCTTCCATCATCTTCAACATAAGAGGGTTCAAATATTCAGTTCAGAGAACTGAACAATCAGACTACCCGCACATAATTTGATTACAGTGATGAAGGCTTGCGCAGGATCATACACACTTTCTGAAAGAAAGTGTATACAGAGAACTGGTGCACTTAGTGTGGCAGGAGTTCCCCAAATAGTCATCCACTGGTTTTCAATTCAAAGCTGTTCTACACTGGGTGCCAACCAAGGTTAAAGAGCCTCTAATCTGTCCTTCAATTTAAGCCATAACTGGTGGGGAGAAGAGATCGAGTCATACATTTCCCTAAGAGATTATCATATAAGCGAATGTAGCAAACTCATCTGTAATTCAAGATCTGCTCTCTGATTGCCCATTCTAAGCCACTATCCATTATTCCGCTTGCACATCTGTGCAAAAAAAAAAAAAAAATTCTTGGTCAAGTCAAGAAATCCTTCAAAATCATTTGGAGTTTGGGCATTTGGCCAGATGTTGGGAAGTGGGTTGGGCCAAAATCTTTCCGACACCTTGTGTGTGTGTTTGTGTGTGTGTATATATATATATGATAGGTTATATTTATGGGTAAAAGTGCTCAATCCCAGGAATAGAGCATGTGTAAGTATATAAGTGGACACTGATGTCAACAATGATTGGTGACAGTCTGTTTCATGCAATCTTCTGGCCTGAAATATAACTTCTTATTTGATCAAAATTTATGAAAGGCAAGAAAACAAAATAGAAAAAAAGATGATAGTTGAATCAAATTTGATTTTGTGGTTTCCTTACCTTCTCTTGACATGCCAACTGCAAAGCATTTCTTAAGACGACAATACTGGCAGCTATTTCTGGTGAATGGAGTAATTTCACATTTCTCTTCATTTGCACACTTGTGCGACATACCTTGGGTAATGCAACGACGAAAGAAACCCTGAAAATTAAGAAGTCTTCATATAAATAAGTAGATAAAGAATAATCATCTTAAACAAAGAAAGAAACAATGATTTCCTAAAAAGAACAATAGACAAAATCATATTAAAATATATATTACACTATTCATTAACGTTTGCTTGCAGACCAAACATTCAGAAACGCTGGTGGGGAGGAGAGGATGATTTTGACATCACCTAATCTAAAATGTTCTTCTTATAAGTCTCTCTATATTTATGCGTCTCTAATGTAGCTTTTCAGTGAATTTTACATGCAGACATAATTTAATAAGGGAAATTTTTGTTTTGTTTTCAATGTAAACATTTCAAGGCATTAAAGTCAAGATTGAATTCTGTCTTTAATTAGAGAATAACCCCACATAATCTTCAAATAAACACAAGTCTCATGTCTGTAGTTCACTTATTGAGTTTCTATCAGTACAAACAACTTTTTTTCTTGTTAACAGATATTTTCAACACCCAAAGTGTCTGATAAAGATGTTCTCAGAACATACAAGAAAAAAAAATTTACAACACATCAAAAGTCTGTGTGAAAATTGGCAGAATACCTCACTGCACTTGGTTTTACATTTTACTTTTCAAAATTATATATATATATATATATATAGTAACAGTGGTTCTTTTCAGTGTAATCATCAGATCTCAAAATTTATTTGAATTTTTTTTTTTTTTTATCACAGCCTTTTTTATTATAAGCAGGTGGGAGGACAAAAAAAAATCTACTATAGTTACTACTTTTCAAGAAATGGCTATTTTGAATGTTAGAAAGTTATTTTGGAAAAACTTAAATTTTTATTGTAGCTGCTGATGTTGGTTTTGTGCTAATGTTTTTCAGAAAGGCATGAATCCACTCTTTTCACATTCTGTCTAATGACCAGTCATTTTTTATGTTTTCTTAGCAAGAATGCTTAAGAAAAGGAACATGAGAATCATATTGTAGAAGCCTTCCTTGCTATAATTATTTGAATAGCTGATCCATTTAAGTGACATCTGCCCAAAGGAACTCTGAATTTTCTTAGGCAAATGTACAACAAAAGATATTTTTTATAATTCCGGCCTGAGTAATTAACATCCCAACAGTTGTTTAGTGTGGGTTAGTGACCTAATTATTATTCTTACTGTTGCCCCATTTCAGGTATGAATGGAAAAGGGGCAGGGGTGGTAAATAAGATACCTTTTTTTTTCTTTATAGTTTTTTGTGATGTGTCCTATAGAAATTAAAAAAAAAAAAAAAAAAGGATGTCAAATATGGGTGGTTGGATGAAACCTCAAAGCAACACATTTGACATAAGCTATGTCCACATTTCAGAGGCAATAGCAAGGACTTCAGCTGAAAGAGTAAATAAATAAATCAAAAGAACAAATATGCAAATGATTTTTTTAAACATGGGATATTCTATGGTTTGATATTATAGAGTTGTCAACTGATTTGCCACCATTTGTTTTTTTTTTTTTTTTTTTTTTTGTTTGTTTTACAGAAAATAAAAAGGGCACTTATACTTAACAGAAAGAGTTGGAATTTCTAGGTCACATAAAGAGGAAAGTGGGCTTAGAAAATGTGATATTCACAGGACATATGAAAAGCAAGAGGGACAAAGAAAAGCATCGGGTAACCCCTGCCTAACAGGCTTGGGTTTAATGGTTGGCAAAACAGGGATAGTTAAAAAAGACAGGAAATAGTGGAGAGCCATGATCACTCATGTCCTGAAGGGATGTGACACATAGAAGAAGCAGTATTGGTTGAATATTTGACAGGTGTTAGGAAGATATCCCCACCTACCTTTTTCCATAGTCGTCTGATTGAGACACATTATGGTAATCCCTGTCCCCCAAAAGAATGTAATCCAAACAACTCAAGAAATTTTAAATTGTGAAGGAAAGACAAAAAGTATTTGAAAAAATAAAATCCTGCATAATGATAATGGCTTATGTGGTTGATATGATGACAGTGACAAAACATGACAAGTCCCTCTGATACAGCTTAAAAAGCTACCCCCCCCCCACCGCCCAACCTACAAATAAATAAATAAATAAATTTCTACACAATTTGCTGGTGGAAGAAGAGGTCATTTAAAAACTGTTGTGATAAAAAAACAAGGAAAAGCGACTTGCCAGAAATAAAATGATTTAATGGAATTTTCTCAGTCTGCATTGCTTCTTGAGTTGCCAATTCAAATATTTATCATCAGGTTTCTCTTTGTAATTTTCTAACTTTTCTCAGATGTTAAATATATAACTTAAGATTACAAGTGTGTTGGGCTATCCAATGAAGATTAAACCATACTTGGTAATTGTTAATCAGTTAAATAAAAAGATAACATAAATCACTTCTACAGTTAAGTTCATTATTATTATTATTATTTAAATTTATTATTTTGCACAAAGATTTTTTAATGTCATTTCATACCTGGAATTGTTTCTTTTTTCTTAATTATATTCTTTCTTATAAAGACCAAATATCAATTTAGGATGGATTTTGTTTTTTATTAAGACATTCACTAAAATTAATCTGGATATTTCATATATTCAATGAGATTTGTGGATTATTGTCATCCGCACTTCCAAACATTTGGGTTGAGCTATTCTTTATTCTTCTTCAACATTTTTGTACCATACTGAGTTTGTAGCTGATCCATTTGCTTGTGCTGAATTATGGGATGTCTGTGACTCAGATCATCATAACTGATAAACTTGACAAATAAAAATTTCACTTGACACACAACAAAAGAACTGGCTGAAATAAAATTAAAAAAATGTCTATTTAAATTTCATTTTATTAAGAGTTAAAATGAAAAGTTTTCATTATAAACATGTGCACAATTTTTCTGAATAGATTTTTATAAAATAGTGAACAAGAGTTGTGGATTTATTTAATGGCTGACCTTTTTAATATTTCAAGGGTCAGTCAATTAAGAAGAATTGAAAAATAATATCTGAGGGAGATTTAAAACAAAAATTAATCTCTTGACCAGCAGTTTGTTTACTTTTAGAAAGCTTCCTAGCAACCAAATAAATGAGTGAAAAAGAAAAAAATCCCTTTTAAACAAGTTTTTGTAATGAAATAAACTTTCCTCCATAGCGACATAGAAATTGGTCATGTCACTTATTTTGTTTGAAATTTCTTCTTTATCTTATAAAGGAAAGTGGAAAGTAATTGCAGATAAAACAGATTCCTCATATAAAAACAAAAGCTATAACATATAAGACAAGTTATGTAAGTCTGTGAAGAAAGCTTTTGTTAAAGTTGTAGACAACAGAAAATAAAATAATCTTTTGCTGATATCCCAACAGAGATTTTATGTGGAATTTGGATAAAGATTAAATTATGCTGAGAGAATATATTGTCTGCTGAAGACATTGACGTCTTAAATTAAGCCACCAGAAAAGTAGCCTTTTATACACAACTCAAATCTTATTAAGAAATGTGACCCAGGTCATCATAAATAAACTTAAATGCTACTTTACATCTTTCTATGAACCAACAGAAGAAATGAATTCCTGAATTGACCTTGTTTAGGTCAACCTGCCCTTTACAATCCTATTTCATCACTGAAGTGATAGAATGGTTTCTACGCTGTGAGAGAGAGAGAGCGAAAGAGAATGTGAAGGAAGGATAAAGATGTGAGAGAGATTTTTTTAAAAACTTCAAAGACAACCAAAATCAGTTATTTTTGTAAAGAGCTCTTAGATGGCAAGTAGATATGTTTTTTTTTTATGGCAGCTAAAGTGATTCTTAGGAAATGGTAATCCATGAGAAAAAGTCAATACTAATTGACAGTTCTACATGCAGCTGATAAAAGATGTCAGACTGGGGAAGGAAAGCGTCAAACAATACAAGTAAGGCATGCCATACCTCTACTGTATTGCTACTTATTAGAGAATGCCAATGTTGTTCAGTAGCCAAAAAAAGAAAAAAAAAAGATAACACAAGTGGTGTGAGAGATAGTGCTTTCTATGCACCCCCACCACCATCCCATCAGGAAACTGAAAATCATG